>JAUOZQ010000013.1:1200000-1628314 GCA_030710315.1 Anomotaenia brevis | reverse complement strand
GTAGTATATTGATGCAGTGATTGCCATCCAATAGATGGTCATGGGCAAAAAATACAAAAATCGTGAAAGTGAAGTGAATGAAAGCAAAGGTGCAGTTGGCGATGCATTTTGGGTGATTTTTTGCCAGCGTATAGGGATGCGCGTTTTGAGACACGCACTGTGCAAAAGAAAAGGAGAGACGTTTGGCAGCCCCCTGCGCAAGGTCGGACTCAATCTCCCCTTGAGGCGTTGAAAAGTCCACAAAGTGGCGGTTTTTTCCGAATAATTACTGCAAATTACTATGATAGTAGCACTTATTCTCAGGAAAATGCAGCCGTCTGACCTCTGCAGTTCTGCCAAAACGCACCCACAAATCACTGCGCGTTGAGTGGTTTCCCACATGGAGCCACTAAGGCCAACTGCTTAGTATCTAAGTCATAGGGAGGTAATCACGACGATATGCTTACCGTAATCAAATAATTTTACCCTCATGTATACAAGTCTGCTTTGATTCATCATGTCATCTCATAGAGACTGACTATATATTTTTGTTCGCAAACCAATGTTATGCACGATTTCCAGGACATGCAATTTCAAGTTATGGCCAAGTTCCCTTAGTTAGTGTACCTAAAATAGTACATTTGACATAATCCCCAGTCTATTTGATTCTCCTTCTACATTTTTAGAATAAAATAATCCTCCAACTAGAAGCAGTTTCGTGTTCATTTAATTGCTTTTTTCACTAAAACATTCCTCTCCATCTATACTACTTCTTATGAAACCAATCATATATTAAGCTATTAGCAATACTCATTGCAATACTTAAGATATCTGCAATATGGCAATTTCTCCCGATAAAAATCTTGGTTATCAGTTTCATATATAATATTTTATTTACTATCTTGTAACAACGATATAGGCTTCACTTTCTACGATGAGACTAACCTTCAACTACCTAATACCTACTCCACTTAGCCAGCGACGATATAATAACTTGGTTGTTTACGCGTGTTACGTGATGGATTTATCTTCAACATATATTAGCAAACGATTAAGTGGTATTCCGTGTACTGTATCTTTATTTTAGATATTTGGTGGAAAGTATTCTTATGGGGAGCAGCTTGTAATGGTGTTATTTATGGAGTCGCTATGATAATTGCTATGCTAAATTTACGTGCGCACAAACTCGCTCGAGTATATATGCCGGTCATGATGCTTGTGATGGGTGTACTCAACACGCTTACTGTGCTACTTGTATCTTGTAAGTGTTCATTAAATAACAATACACCGTTAGGCCTTTTACATTTTCAAGTACCGCTATTTGTTATTATTTTGCACACTTTTACATCTGAGATAGCCTTGACTCACTTCTATTGGTTCCTTTTATACTTTAATTTATCCCGGATCACACTAAATTTGGACTTTGTAGGGCTTTCAATTAATGACTATCGAAGGTATCATATTTGCCCCATTTTTAGGCCATCCAGTATATCTATTTCCCATTTGTCTTTTTTCTAATTTATGATATTTATGATTGATAGGAAATTCAGCGCTGAAACTATGGATAGTCCTTGCTTGAATCCAAAATCTTAAATCTTTCCGTTGAAGTATACTCATAAAGTAGCATCTTAGTAGCTTCCATATAATCATCTGTTTTGAGATGTGTAAAGCTTGTAACGAATAATTTGATTATTAATAAATCTTTCCCTTGAGCAGTATCGGGACATCATTCCTACTTATTTAACTAGCATATTTGCTTTTTCTGTTGTCAGTAGTTCAAGTGCTACTTCGTATCCATTGAAGTGCCTTTTATTTTAATCTGATGCATTTGGTCTATCCGTTAATGCGTATTATTAATTAATTTTATGCTTGCTTTCAGCGCTTATAGTGGCACTGATTTTCGATTCGATGGCGCTGCCCTTCAACCACTTATACGCCTTTGTCTGTGGATTCCTCTGTGCTCTCATCCTCTTTATATTTTCAATTATCCGATTTCCAGCGACTCTTTGACCCTTTCCCAAGCTCCCTCTCAGATTCAATTCTACTTTTGTACATAAAATATTTGTTTCCCGTTATCTACTGATTACATTTCTCTATGTTTTTCTACGTGTACTAATACAGTAAACAATTGCTGATACGCCGCCTTTGTTCCATTCGCACGACTTGTATTTAACTATGGGTTTAAATTCTCACTTTCTCCCACTATCTTCTACAGGATATCTGCGCTTGTCGCTACTTTTGGGTGGTAATTACCATTCTCGTTGCAGCCTTTTTGGCAATCTATATGTCTAAGGTCTTTCCTCTAAGCCCAAATCGAGTTGTCCAGGCTGATGATGTGATCGTCTACGGTGTAGTGTTTGACGCAGGCAGCACTGGTTCCGGAGCTCGGGTCTACAAGGTCCTTCAGAATGCTTCTGGTGAGCTTCCCTTTCCGTTTTCACACAATGTCTATTCATTGCCAACTGATATTGTTTTGTAATCACAATATAATAAACGCCCGCTTTGTGCTTTCAACTTCGAAGAACGCTAAGCTAATGTGAATATGAATCGGACTTCTTTAGGCTTTATCGGTGATTGAGCATCCGTACTTTGGTTTTGCCACTTATTCAAGTCACCTGCTTCCGCATTGTATGTTAAATTCAGCACCTACGCCTTTCAATCCTCTTAAGTAAACGTGACTCCTTAGTTCAATCTTTTACTGTGCTCACCCTTAACACAATTGCCTAACTTCATCGTAAGTCGTTTACACGTTGTATACCCACTGACGCTTCTTGAATGGTTTCGTGTAATCTCTGAAATTCCGCATGACGTCCTGGATTTTTGGGACTTACGAAAAGACTCGTTTTTATATAATCCTGTCCTTTAAACTTTGCAACAGTGGTTCAGTCTTAACCTCTTTTGAGATCATGGGTGGACTCATAGTTTCTTAATCCAGTCGCTTCAAATAGAGCGGCTCTGTGTATGCACACATTCGGTCATATTTCCCCATTTATTTCGTTGTTTTCTGGTAAAAATTCAATTTCAACCCTCTTATAATTCTATTTTTTCTCCTTTGGTGAATAATTTGTTTCAAGCTATTTGGAGCAAATATTGCGTATCAATTTTGAGAATGCCTTGACTGACTGTGTTCTTTCCAGTTCTATGGAAAGTAAATTCTGGTTATTTAGTATCTCTGAGTGTTGCACTTGCGTCATAGTATTTGTGTGAATCTTCATTGCGATTATTGATTGTGTTGTGAATCACTAGTGCTATCAGGACTGATTTTGGGGATAATTTAGCCTTAAGGCCATTTGCTGGTCTGTATGTTGTTAATGCCGCTAGTTAAAGTGACTAGAAATGATCTTTCCAATGTCCTCATTGATCCCATCATTAGCGATGAAAAATTTCCTTAGGTGGAGGTGGTGGTAGTTTCTGTAATTCTGTGACGATTCTTGGTAGCTAGTGGAATTTCACGGTCTGAAATTCGAACGAAGGTTAATTTATTTAATTCAGTCATGAATTTTGTCATTCAATTCAATTTCGGTGGCTACCCACACCTACACGTAGGTTTTACCTACGCAGAAGCACACCACGATGTTCCTTTCCATTGCTATCATTCACTCTTTACTGTTAATATTAGCTTACGTAAAAGGTTTTGACCATTTCCATGCCATGGGATGCACTCAAGCCTGTGCAGTCTTGTTTCTTTGTGATTGTCATGACCCATGCCCGCAACACATTGTCTCTACTTAGTATATTCCTATGAGATCTCGTTAATTACTACTTTAGGATCCGAGCATCTTATCATGATTCGGGATTATTTTGCTTTCGCCTTTTTTACCCAACTGTGATGCGATCATCGAAGCTTTTGTGCTTCAACTAAAACCCATTCTCATTCGAAAAAGGGGTTTCTAAGACCTTTAAAATGGCATATTGAAAGACCTTTTCCGATTTGATGGACAAGTTCACCGTTTCCAGTTACTCACCCCTCCGCTCTCGTCTCGAGTAGGCATAAATGTCAATCTCTAGGTTAAGTACGTGTTTAGCAGCCAAGCGGCTATCGGATATATTCCAAACCATGCCTCATCTTCGTGCCATATCTTCATCCACTCGTTAAAGGAGTTAAGCCTTCCTTGTGAACGAATTAGAGTTGAACAGTGGTCGTTATGTGGTTATTTAATTTTTATCTTGAAATCAGGACAACTCAATATAGCAACTTGGTTTAGACTATTCTTATGCCAACTGTTCATGCACTGTAAGTGGATGTAACCGGTTTCATTCCCTCTTTGGAACGGCCTGTGGATGAATGGCCATAGTTTCCAGTCGAAGGCTGACTTATTTTGCACGGCCTCTGGGTTGCCATTTCTGCTGCTCGTATTATCTCCTGAACGTCCGAAATATCTCATCGCCCAAGTGTCATTTGTATATATCCACCAAGAATTCTGTGAGGCAGGAGCATAGGACAAGTTTACGGCTGACCAGCTGTCTTTCTTTTTTATTTTGGTGAGCACTGTCACTTCCCTCTCGAAATCTTTATGACGAAACTATCGTTTTCGTGTTTAGCAGCCAGAAACTTTGTAGGAATTGATTTAGTGGTTTGCTTAGTTGTTTCATGCATTATTGGACGTTGTAGTTTCCGCTCATACTCCGATGGCAGCTAGATGAAGGTTGCATGCCCCCGTAAAGCAATAAATCATCAGTTACACCTCTCAATAGCTCAAAAGTTCATTTTAACTGCTGCATTTTCGATTTGCTTGCTGCCTCCACGTTTCGCTGTACCAAATTATTTGACTCCTGGTTAAATAAGTCTTAACTCATCGTCGTTCATCATGAAACGTGTTTACATGCCCTAAAATCATTACATTTCAACCACCTCCCACTATTTTCATAAGCTGTTTTTAGTTTAATCGTGGCTTCTTCATCTGAAAGCTTTTCGTAGTGTTGATATTGATTACTTTCAAGTGCATATCTTTTCGTTAACCGTGCTAGTCGGATTCGATAAAACAATCCCGCCTGTGTAATTTCTAGGTTTTCTACCTCCCTCAATGCAAAATTGTCTACTAGAAGTGTAAGATCACGTGAAGGCATTGAGATCTGATGTGTACTTTTTTAGACTTAATTGACTGATCGCTTCTTATGTCACTGTTGTCTAATGGTCAAACTGACTTAAGTAAATCGATTTAGTTAAACTTCGTCTTACCCCTACACCGAATGCAGCATCTCGTACATGCTCCGAAAAATAATACACTATCATCTGTTGTGTCTCTCATTATATTGTTGTTAAAACAAGTTTTTTTATTGGAATTAGCTTGTGGCTATGTGAACCGTGTTTATGTTAGACCTCGTTTCCTAGTCGACACCATATCGGTAACGACCATGCAATTATATAACGACTGGTATTGTCATTGAAAACGGTTCTATTTCTCTTGTAGTCTGATTTAAGGTTATTGTTGAAGTGCACTATTATTGTAGATCCTCTCTTCACTACTAACACTAACTGAATCTAGCCTTAATGTTAAAACCCAGTCCTGCTAAGAGCCTTCACCTCTTCAATGACAGCTAATAGCTATCAGTCGTTTGGCAAGCCTGTCAATTAATCTTCTTTTTCTTGGGAGAGGTTATAGATAGTCTCTTCCTTTTCTGCAGTGTAGTAGATATTTTAAAACGCTTCAAGCTAAAATGGAGGGCCCAGTTGCTCGAGATATGTTCGTTTTAGGTATGATTGTGGCGATCGTTTTTTGAACATTCAGAAGCAAATCATTTTGATTTCGTGCGGTGTATTTAGTAGTTCTCTTAGACCACAAGTACACCTTAGAAGTTTTTGAAGGGGTTCAGGTTCCAGTTCCTGAGGTACCGAAGTGCCCTCACTGGTTGTAGTAAACCACGCATTCCAAGCTACTTAACAAAACACCACTGCTTATGAATGACTAATTCTTCAATTGTTTACCCATAATATTAATCGCTTCTAGAGGAAGTACCAACAATCGCTCTTCTGACACTCTGTGATGCAGGTTTATAACCTCTTGAACTCCTCCGGCTTCCACTTGGTGGCGCAAGAGGCAGTGGGTATAATGGAGGGCGTGGACGAGGGTTTTTTCGCGCGGATCTCGCTACTCTTTCTGCATCAGGGCTCCTGCCTGGCGTTCTGCGGGTCATCGTCCTCTTCGCCGCAGAAACGATCAATCGCTGGTGGTACCTCTGGGACAACTAATAAGAGGCGGGGGCTGCACGAGCAGGCCATCTTTGACCTGGGGGTGGCTCCTTCCAACTGACCTTCAGCACCAGTGAGGAGAGAGCTGCCAAAGCTAGTGCGGACGTCCACGACAAGCCGCGGGCCTTTGTGGGAACGCAGTTTATGCCGGATAGTGGAAAGGTACGTCGAAAGATGACAGTTGACCAGATGACACGGTATTTAACCAGAACAGGTTGCCACCTTTTGATCCTGGTTCTTTCGCTCTATCTCATTGGCCTCTCTTGACTTTAGTTCTTCACTCACAGTTACTTGGGTCTCGGGTTGGTCACCGCAATGCACTCAATGTTCCTCAGCTCACTGTGAGTACCTCGCACCACCTTCTTTCTCCATGCTTCCCACCTAGTCTCAACGTAGGTGCTTAGTATGCTTATTTGGCCTCTGGACTGATGTAGGCTCTTCTTGCAAGCATTGCTTAAATGAATGGAATAGACATCAAAAATGCCTCGTATGGATTTTAAAAATTAGCAATCGACAAACAAGCCTCTGAATAGACGTTATATGTACGTGCATCAACTTTGGCGTAGCTGTTTAACACGAATAACGAAAGAAATGGATTAACAGATGGGTTTGTTTAGGGAACATGGGCCCACGGGGGCAGAAACTGGACCATTTCGCATGGCTTCGATGGACGTGAGATACGTCCTGAAAGTGCCTTTGATGAGTGCTCCCGTACTGCTGTGCATGCGATCGCTGAACATGGAGTCGGTGGTAAGCCTGAAGTCTCTTTGAATGCTCTGAATTAGCTAATACTACAGGAATCGGAAAAATGACATTCGTAACATTCACTAGAAGGTTGTTTTCAGTTATGAAGTCTAAGTCGAAATCAAGTGCTAGCACTTGAATTCGTGTAGGCACAAACGGGATCTTACCTAGTCTAAAATCATTTGCTGAAAGTATCATACTTTGTTTATGAGGTCGACATTCGCTTCCCATAAAAAACTACAGTTGTAGGTTATCTGTTGTAGACAAGCATTGAGGAAATTGGCCAACACAAAAGCGCTCGGGTAGCAGGCTAGATGTTCTGTTCAACTAAGAAATACGTCGCTAACGAGGGGCTGCTGACCCCTTGTCAATTGCTATACGTTCAGTTCAACTGTCGAAACGGAGTTGCTACTGCTACGAACGACGTAGCTTGTGGTGTTAGCAGAACGACCGGCGCGAGCTATGCTGCATAATGTAGCCTTTTCAAGTAACCACTCCCTCGTGATTCTCCTTCAATGAACAGCACAGAGCATCTGTCAGACCTGAAGGACCTTGACATCCACGCCATGCCCTACATGTGCTCCAAGACGGAGGAAGTAGCCGCGACACTGCTGGACGGCCGAGTCCCTGTCCAGTGGTACTTTGACGCAGCCAAACTGGGTAAAACCGTTTCAAGTTTTTGATTGAGGTGTTTCCACACTCTAGCCTGCCCCGAGACAAGGCCAAACCAGCCGTTTCTCGCACAGAAATAACCTACATATCTGCATTGCTCTCGCATGGATTCGGACTGCCCATGAACAAGTACTTGACTGTAAGCGCCCCCTGCTAGCTACTTGTGGACATTGTTTTGTTAGAACAGTCTGTACAAAGGCTTGAAAAAGACACTGCCTTGAATAGCTAGGGCAGCTAGCTAAATTTAAACACTACTTGGGCGATATCGGGGACCTTGGCACCGTCGCAAATAGTCGATAACAGCCAACACCACGCCACATTGAGGTGTTTACCAGTGATCGACACAGCATGAACTGAAGTCGATGACTCCACCAAACATGAATGGACCATCGGTAAGGGTTACCGGGAAAGCAGAGCAGCCAGCCGCTGCCACAGCAAACTTATGTACTCTGTTCGATTTCAGCTAAAGCGAACAGTGAGATCGGAATCGATTTGCCCGTGGGATTCCTCGTCGATTTACTTCTGTGGTGCTTCTAGAAGCTCAGACGATGGCGAAAGCAGTGTGAATTACTAAACTTCCGACCAGATACATTGTATTAATGTATGAATGTACGCAGTAACTTGAGTGACCAAGCCCTACATTTCCCAAAGTGGGCTGCCGTATCAAATAATAAGCGATAGAAAATAGATAACATGAAGAGCGATGTATTCGTAAAGAAGTTTTCAAGCCGTTCGGAGAATAAGATGAACACCGGAGTCGGTGTCCACGGGTCCGCACATCTCACCAACCTTGAGGCCGAAGGCGGCTTCTTCGAAGGGTCTTTGCATTTGCCAACGCGAGAAAAACCCGAGGTCCCCACCGTTTCTAGCGGAGCTGCAATCGCTATAGGTGGAAGCCAATTTTTCAAAACTCGCTTGACCAGATTCGATCTGTTGCTTGTAACCATTCAAGAGTTCAAGAGCTTCACCCTTACTTCTGGTAATATTTTGCTCTCGCCATGATGAAGGGCGTCGAGATCCAGCGTGTTTGACAAGCAGGTGGCTGCACCTCACTTTACTGTCTACGGGAAAGTATGTGGTGTCATCGAGGTAGGAGGAATTTTACAAACCTGTCATAGTTACGGTACGAAGTTAGCTGATCAATTGGCAAATTGTTCTCTACAAAGAAAAGATACGAAATGGCACGAATGTACCAGAACCCAACAAATCCTACTTAGGCACCTACGTACACAAAGACCCAAGTCCAAACTTCCAAAGGGGGGCTGTTTGTGGGCGCATTTAAATTCACTAAATTGAGTCCCTATTAAGGTAGTCACATTTCCAATAGGTTTCAGTTAAGTATCCAACATTCCATTTATTTATATGGGTTTTAACTTGTGACTTTGACGGTGATACATGAAAAGTACCTTCTTTAGCATATTTCCGTAATTAATGTTAAGGTTCCGGAAATCTAAGGCACTAAAATTAAGTCGTTGGGTAAATAATTTCAAATTGCATTATTTTTCTAGAACTAGAAAATTTCCGACTAATGGTTTGCTATGAGCTAATCAGGTCAGTGTTTGAACATCGAGACGACCCAATCGTAATTGATCGCGGTTGGTGAGGTTACTTGCTTTATTGTGTTGCTAATTACCAATCTAATGAGGCCATCAATTTATTCTCCCAGCTTTCTAAATCATGCGTCAAGCCATGGTCATAACTGAATTTATTTGATTTTTGTTTCACTTAAATAAACTGGCTTGTGAGGAAGTTGCTGATATAGTTATTGCCTTTAATTGGACACCCAATAAATGTATTTATGCACTGCGGTGGAATCAGAAATTTGCAACAATTAGTGAGGTTGCCACTGAGAACGTAGCAGCGCTTACGTAAAAATCGTAGGCTTGCGTGCCCTAGTATTGAAGTAGCAAGTAAGATTATCTTGTCATTAGTGTATGCCTAAACTATTCAAAGCTACTTTAGTATTGGGAGCTACTTCACTTTAAACTTCACTTTAAAAATGTGATTGTAAGCATCCTGGTAACCAAGTATCTAAAGTAGTTAGTACGAGCTATCTCATTATTCCATTTCAGATGCGTGAAACAAATCTGAAGAACGTGATGTTCGAATTCATTTTCAATGGTTTATGTTTCATCATTGTGGTAAATCTTCAAAAGCATTTTCAAGTTATTATTGGAAAATCGTACATTAAGCCATCTAGCTTGTGATTTATAAAATGCTTTATGTCCACTTTCATGATTGTAAAAAGTTTTATAACAGCACAATAATGACACATGAAGCGGCCATTGTAGCGTACTAAGCAATCGAATGATATGTTTGTATTGGTTGTAAAAATAAAGTTTGATCGAATATACATAAAATTAAGAAAGAGCAAGAAACTTAAGGTAATAATTTAAATTATAATTTTGGAGGCTTGAATATACAATGTTGCTTTAAGCACGTGGTGGTGTTTATATTCGCATATAGATCCGCGGTTGCATTTGTATTAGTGGTACTGAGCTTGCTTGAGGTGAGATGGACGACGATCTTCAGTTACAGCTTGTCAATCACAGACTGCAACTACAGCAAGTAGAGGCTGCTTTGGAACTTGATAAAGACAATGAGGATCTGAAGCAACTTCAGAAGGATTTACTGGAAGTGATTCAACTTACTCTTTCTTTGCTTGATAACCAAACCACCATTGAGGAATGCTCTTGGAAACCTGGAGACATGTGCATGGCACAATGTTCGCGTGACAAGTTGTTCTATAAGGCCAAAGTTCTTGAGGTGATGGGAAACTCTAAGTGCGTAGTGAATTTTGTGGATTACGATACAACAGATATTTGTCCGGTGAGTACTCGGTGTTTTTAAACACTCATCGTTGTATATGTATTCGTTTATCACGGCAAGTATTGCTGTTGATTTTTGTTTTCACACCATAGGTAGCTCAGCTTAAGCCCGTCACGACCGTTTCCGCTCCTGTTCAACGCACCAAGAAGGAAGTCAAGCATCGACAAATCGAAAAGAAAAAAATAAAGAAGCAAAAGCTAATTGAGCGTGATCAAGAGATTGAAAAAGCTTGTGAAAAGGAAAAGAATCAGTGGCAAAGTTTTAGCAAAAAGGTACTGAAGCAAAGGTCAAAGAAGAGCATATTCGCTTCCCCTGAGACTGTCGACGGACGCGTCGGTGTTGGTACCTGTGGCATCGCCGGAAAGCCAATGACGAAACCTCCCAGTTACCACCGTCTTATGCGCAAATAGGGGTCTGATGGTCTGTCACTGTTTCCGTTCGCCCACCTTGGGCTATGTATCTTGACAACTAATGTGTCTCAAGTTTTTTTATTGAAATAAGCAGAAGTTTTCACCCTTGTATGTATCTTTGTGGTGCTTCTTTGTAAAAAGTCTGCATTGTTAGTTATTAAGCATTGTATTGAAATTGATTTATGTTTTGTAGCTCGTAAATGTATGCACATGTTGAGTGTGAATTGTGGTGTGACTCTTCATTTCTTTAAATGCTGACTTTTTTATTTATAACCATCAAGTAAATCGGCAAACGTTCGAATTCACAGTAACGTCACAAGTTACTAGATCTTCATAGGTTCCGTTTACCAATTTCTGAGTTGTGTCAAAAGACTTTAGCTACAAAGTAAACATCTGGGCCTGGTTTTTGGTTGTTTTGCTAACCCGTAAGCATTAAAGACGGTATTGATAAAACTTTGCTTAATGATTACGAACAGGAATTGGAGGGCCATCTAATTTGGCGGTGGTAAGGGAAGTACACAAATGCTTTCTATATCCAAAGCGCGAGGGTGGTGTGTTTTATCCCTTTTCCTACTGCATGCTCCGAATCACCCAGATGCAGGATGAAAAAGTTTTTAATTCATCACCGCATGTACTCTATGAAATTTTTGCAAGGAATGCATCCAACCCTTTTTCGGATCATTTTGAAATGCTTTAACGCTTCCACTGATGCGTGTGAATAGGGATATGACGTTTCGCTCCATTAGTGGCCCATTATTGACTTCTCTCATTGCTTTGCCATTTTCTTCCAAATTTCTTGGTGGATTTCCGGCCCCAATCCGATCATCTGTTACGTAGCAATCTCCACTGCTATTCTCAAGAACATACCACCGGATTTCTTAACCTTGTTCGGAAAGGAGCATTAAATAGTGACCATTGCCTCTGTCTTATTTTCCTGGCCAATCTCTTCTATAATGTATCATGTGGGGTGTTGCAGTCATCATCCGCTCTTGTTGTCATTTCACTAGGTCATTTTTTACTACAAGTTGTAACGCAAAATTGGGGTAAAATATCACTCACTGCTGCATACTTGCACTTTTAGTCAAATATTTGCCACATTTTCGGCTAGTACCAGAAGGTTGTTTCAACTACGCGTGTCAAGCCAATTTATTTATATTTACAATATTACTCCAAGCATTTACGCCTATTTCCAAGAGCATGAAACCTTTGTAGATTTCTCATCAAAAACGGCATTCCAACAACCTCACGACTCAGCGACGTAGACTAGGTAGTTTCTTCACTGCATACATTTTTCAAGGGATGCTCCACATGACCTCATTGGGAGTCGTCTTCAGATGTGCTGGTTCTAGGGCGTATTCGGGTATGATATTCTTTACTTTTTGCTGAATGAGTACGTTCTTCGACAGATCCAATGAGTTGCCGGTCTCTAAACGTTTGCGAAAAATAAAACACATAGGCTACCGCTGCCTTAATGTGCTGGTCATAGGGACCAGTTTCTCTCATATGGAAGCGTCGGGGTCCCTTACATTTACAGGATTTTACTTCCAAATTTACAATCAACGCGAGAAAGCCCAAAGGCATTGAACGTTTATTACATATACATCTACTAGTTCATACCACCATTTTCACATTGACAGGGATCTACTTGGAGGCGAAGATGAGTGGCCATTCGTTTTCCGTTTATTACCTGTGGGGAAAACAGTGTTTTTTGTTAAAGTCTTTTCGTTCATATTTTTATAAAACCTTTAGAAAAATAGTGGCCGAATTATTCGCTTTGGCTGTATACATGCCAGACTTTGTATAATGATTTATGCGGTAAATAGAGTTTGCTTCAGCGACTAGGAAGGGTTAAAATGAATGTTCTCCAAGCTTATTTGAACACTACCAGGCCAACGGAGCTTTTAAGACCTGGATTTAACCCACGCAGAAGTGCTTGCACTTGGGAAGTATGGATTCAGGCCAGCTGAAAATCAGTTGGATCAGAAAAGTGTACGGATGTTAGCGGCTAAATTAAAGTGCAAACTCAAATATGATTTTGAAAGGATCTTGTCCCAGTTGAAATTATACTTGGAATCGATCACAACGGTACATTTTCATCTTATATAAACCAAAAACCTGCAACACAAAACCACACCTAGCTCCAAAAAGGAGGCCAACTTCCACCTACTGAAACAGTTGATACAAAGGAAGCATAGTTAAGCCAATGAAAAAGCTAAATACAAACCGAGAGCTGGTGATTCTGAAGCGGATGCAGACGATGAGGACACGCAGTGCGATGCGGATCCCGTAGAAGCGCCAGAAGAACGACAGCAGTGACCATGATCTTCGATTGCTTCCAGACGTCGAGTCAGTTCACTAAGTTGTTCTTTCAACTTTCGGTTTTCGCGCTCCAGTTCCTCCTCCTTTGACTGAGTCAGTATTGAGAATAAGTGCCTCTATACACGTAAAAACTAATCAAATGCAAATACTTGCCTTTTGGGAAACTTCAACAACACCACAGGGACTCTCAAGTTGAATATCTTGGACTAGAATATAATAGTAGTTGTTAAAGTGCTTAAAAGTGCAGCTTCACAAAATAGAAATGGGTTACCACATGCGTTTGAGACATTCGAGAATTGGTCTAACTTGTGAAGAAGATCCTGGTTTTGACGTTGAAGGGCACTGAGAGCCTTCTGCGTGTGTCGAAGCTCTTCCCTCATACGATTTCTTTCATCACGAACGCAAGACCACTTCTCTCGCCAATTATTTGTGCAATCAGACCACCATCGAACCGTTTTTTCTAGCTGCGCACACCTTCCACGAAGCTAGGAAGATAAGAGCATAAACTATTATAACTGTTACGAAAGGGGTTAACATATATTTCCTGCTAATTACTTCAATCAACTCCCGGTCTCCCCCATGAATATTTGCTTGGCGTTGTTCATGCCTATTTGTAGTTGCACGACGACTTTCTGGGCAGTTTATAAAAGATTCATCTACAAACATAAGGAAAACATTCAGACGTTACCGTTAGCAATTGGTGGTGGATGACTCTTTGCCGCTTGCTCACCATCATAATACATGGCAGCACTAGCTGTTGCCGAGCTACTCTGAGCCCACATCGCAAAAATAATAGCTGATTAGTAGACCACGGTAATACACTAAGACAACTTAACTGCCACCAGGCATTTTATCAAATAACTGCGCTATGTCGGGCTATAATAAGTCCCAAATGTGGACGATTAAAACTAACACAGGGTATTTTGGGAGAATTAAAACCATTAAATTATCGTTAATGGAAGGAAAGTTGCACTTTATACCATGGGAAACAAATTAGTGGTGGAGATTATGACATCTGAATATCTGCAAATTCAAAAGAAGAGCGTGTTCATATTTTTGTTATCTAATTTATTGCTGTTCGGATATTCACACTACCATTGGGAAATAATGAACTTAAGATCGGTAACACTGAGCAGCATCGTTAATTAAGCGAGTTGAGTGACTCTTCAATAAGAGTTATCTGTGGGAGGCATCGTTCTTATATGACACCTAGGTTAGGCTAACTTCAATTTTAAGAAGAAATTTGCACTGCATCTATGGCAATGAGGGATTTGTGAGGACATTACCAGCCTACTACAAAGTAATTTCGACTTGCGTCTACATGGATAAATCATGAAAACAAGATGAAAATAGCCTAATAAGAATTCCTGAATGGTAGCGACTTAATGAGAACACTAAGAGCGCTTTTGTTTAGCAATTGCATTGCTAATATTCCTGGACAACAAATTGTACAATTGATTTTAACCCAGTGCATGCATTCGGAAAATTATTAAATTACTTTGAAATAGTAGCCTAACTTCAACTTGTAAAAACTTATTTTGCAAATATATAAGTGATATTTTTAGCTGTATTATCTTAGACAGTGCAGTTATTGATATGTTTAAAAAGTATTTGTATTTATCTGTAATCAGCCAAAATAAATCCATCAGTAAACATTTTAAAAAAAACATAATTTTAATACTTTATAATTAAAGTCGTTATAATTTTGAATCTCTTTTGGTTTTTGTAAAGTCTTAATATCGAAAAGGTATATGGTCTCTATGAAAAATTGTTTAAGTGCTCGTAGGTCGTTCGCCTCAGTGGAATGAATTTGGTGGTGTATTGCTTTGCCATTTCTTCTTTTTTAGAATTAGCCTCAAGTCGTGAGAAAAATACTCAAATAAATTTTCATGAAATCCACCTCAGCGTCAGATTCTATTAATGAAACTAAATGGGGCTTGGCAGCAAACACTATCGTTTTTATAAGGAAGGTGATTTGGCTGAAATCAAATGCCAAATTAACAGCAGAACTCTCCTTGGGCATGATTTTCTTGAACTGAAAAAGCAATCATTTGGAGGGAACTCTGAACACAGGACTCTATCCAGACTCAATGAAACCAATCTCTATTAAAAATCAGTTCTCAATTTCAATGTCTCTGGGGTATTCTTCTGCTATTTCCGTTGGCAAGTGGCGAATCTGACACTGAAAGTAGTCTCAAGTAAGTGCAATCAACTAACTACTTTCGTTACCTTATTATTTGGTCAGTTTTATGTAAAGAACACTCATCTTCCAGATGCCAAAAGCTCTTTCGAGATATTGTCTTCATCAATAGCCATACTGACTTGTAGAAGTTCGAATAAAAACGGGGCTGTTCGTGCCGTTATTAACACGGCGGACTCTTTTTCGAAACACTTTTCACATCGGAGCTTAGCACAAGATCTCGATTTAGAAGAAGGTGAAATGATTTGCTAATGCAGATTGGATAGTTCTATTCATCTTGATTTGGTCAGCGTTATCTGGACCTCCAGCAGCGCAGAAGATCGAGCATCCGTCCAAGTATCATTTCGCTAGCTGGCGCGACGAAAGTCTCCATATTGTCGGTACACGACTTTCACTTCGTGACAAAAGTATTTGAATCGGTCATAATTACTTTAAGCCAAAGTCACTTTTTAATTAGCGAGATTTCGTTAAGTTGCAGACTATGACCCTGACACTTATGGACGGTACAAATGCACCTTCACGTATAATGGTGATGGGTTCGTGCATTGGAATGCTTACCTCAAAGGTACGCATTCACACAATGTCTTCTACATGTATCTTTTACCAATTGGGTTTGTCCAGCCACAAACCCTCTACTTGTTTCAACCGATACTACTAGAACTAGGGGATTTTATTGTTTCAGCCCATTTATCGTCATCTTCTTGCTTAAAAACTCTTCAGTAACCCTAATTCTCAGGCTACTTCAAGTACTTCCACTACCTCCAATAATCAATTCAAAGCCTTACTAACACCAATTGCCAACCTGGTCCTGCATCCGAATGCCTCAGAACCACCCATCTCATCTCTAACGCTTTTCTGGTGCTACGCGAAGAATGAAGTTGGGAAGACAGGAATTTGATGGCCACAGGGGTCTGAATCACCCTCGTGTAAGTTTCCGTTTTAGTAGAATTAATAAATCTTTGCTCTTAATATTAAAATTATTACATGAAACTAGCTTGCCTGCTTGCTACGTCTTAAATTCGGCATAAGTTTAGTACGTGGGCTTCAATTTAAATGCATTTTTTTCCTCATCAAAAGAATATTAAATTATTTAAACATTACCACTTTCACATTTTTATGTTTGTTAAACATCCCACTCTCCGTTGACTTGGTATATACTAACGTTTTTAGCACGTTTAAGGGATTAATGACGTATTTATCCAGGCATTACGAACAATTCCAAATTGTAAGGCAATGGAAGAGGCTTTCATCTATGGAACGGAGTTTTAATATGGGGATTCGAAACCTAAACATTTAATCCAACTGAAGAGAATGATTCATTTACTAACTCTGCAACATTTACTGGACGGTGAATTAACTTATTTTTAAAGGTTTCCTCTAAACACAACTATAAGGCCTTTCTAGTATAATACTTTTTATTTATAGTTAATGGATCCTCACACCTTCTAGATAAAATGTTTAATCTGAATTGATAGACTGACTCAAAGTTTCACACATTATTTAGAAATAGTGAATAAAATAAGTTTTACTCTACGCTTAAGTGGTGGATTGTATTTTTCTCTGTCCTGAGCACTCAAGTATTTAAAGTGGCTGTAGTTAAATTGACTGTTTTTAAAATCTAATATTATTGCTCTATGCAGTCCCGAATAAAAGTTCTCTGAAATATAGTAATTCTCAATGGAGACTCAATTCACACCCACGTTTGCCGGTGGAAGGATGTCACTGGAATGAAATCCCAACTAAGAAATCGCTCTCAGCACAATAGAGGAGTAGCGTGCTTTTGTTGCAAAATGAATGTCCTTTGCGTTACGACTGATGATGAGTAAAGATATGGGATATTTAACAACTCTTCTAGCTATTACATAGAGACAAACAAAAAGGTTGATTTGAATGGTTGAAGTTGCCAACATCGTATTAGTAGCTTTTTCAATAGTTCCATTCTCGTGCTGTAGAAACTTTAGACGCCTTAAAGTGGTTATCACTTTAAAGAACTTCCAAATAGGTCCCAGGTAAGATAAAACCCAGGATGGAAGTATAAACTTGTACTAGGAGAAACAGACCAGCACAGGACGGATGAGGTGCTGACGGCACGCCATCGTACAGGACACAAATTGCCATTGATTGGTTCATGCCGTTAGCGTCCTGTCCTTGAACAAGTATCCACATTAGCACAGCGCATAAACGCTACGGGCTCATTGATAGCGACTGTAGCAATTCACGGAGAAAAACGAGTCATTGCAATCTATAGTGTTCATAATCTCTGAAGGATCTTGTTCAGTCTTCGCAAAAAGATGCCTTTTATCCTTATATAAATGGTATAAGTGTATTTTGATCTGTATTGCTTAAACTACGGAGTTGGAGAACAGCTAAAGTGACGTTTTGCTTAATTGAACTACGATCAACTGACGGAAATTCATTTTTCTGGCCTTGAATGAGTATTATTCACAAAAAGTAATTTTTGTTTTTTCTGTAGTTTCGAATGAACCATTAATATAGCAAATTCATTGAAATTATATAATTTTGTGATTAAACTAACCAATAGTATATCATAGTATTTGTTATTAAGTACTTCATATTGTGTTTCGATCATGCTAGTAAGACTTAAAGTTATCATTTATTGGGCTTTCAACGTTGCACTCAGGTTCTTCTATGCATTAATAAATAATTATTCCAAATTAGTTGAGCAGATAATTTTTCTAGAATGATGGGAATGATATGAAATTCATAATAATAAATTAAATTGAACTAAAAAACACTTGGTCGTGTTTCCGTGTATGTGGTCGTTTTAATAAACGTCTTTCTATTCAGTCCAGATCGAAGACGGCTTTATGATTTAAAAGCAACTTTTGTGGATAAATAGCAACCAAATGACGACTAATATTCAAAGATGCTTGATGAAGCATACAATCAAGAGAGTTTAACTATCTTTCCGCTTTTGAATTTATAGAAGTCAGATACTGCCATATGATTACCGATAAATGAAGGTTTTCTAACAAATCCAAGAACTCAATATGTCATCTTTGGGCCTTGAAATGTTTCTTTAATTGGATTAACTTCCAAAATGTGAAGTGCCTTAATCTTCTTAATCCGGATTAATCCTGCTCCAGTAAATACATTTTGGCTGGGGGGTTAGTTAGTAACTTTTGTTTGTCCTAAAGTCAGCTCTCATTTCACTGTTGTTTCCCATAATTGCGAAAGCAAACAGATAAATAACATTGCATCGAATCATTCCTGTGAAGAGAGGAATCTGAGTTTATTCTTGCAGCGTGAGGGCAAATTGAATCATGTTCGTTATTCCTGAGAATCACCGGTCTATTCTGCTCTCGTCCCTTCAGTGCCTGCGCGGGTGGTCTGGCCATTGGTGCTTCAGGCCATAGCAGCGGCGCTAACCACGGCCTTTTTGACCTGGTGTTGTTGTTGCCGTCACCCACAGGAGAGACGCGCGATGCTCGATCGCGCAACTCGATGGATGTCTGGACACTTCCACGTTCTCCTATGGCCCTTC
Source organism: Anomotaenia brevis (assembly GCA_030710315.1). Taxonomy (NCBI): domain Eukaryota; kingdom Metazoa; phylum Platyhelminthes; class Cestoda; order Cyclophyllidea; family Dilepididae; genus Anomotaenia; species Anomotaenia brevis. The sequence continues at coordinate 1,609,466 of JAUOZQ010000013.1, read as the reverse complement.
ACGTGCTAACACCAACGGGGATACAACCACGGCCAACCGCATTTCTCGACGGCTACTGAGGGCTGCAGTCTCGTCGGGGTTGGGCCAAAAGATGACACAAGTGAACAAACATCGTGATTAGGGCGAAAAGGGGAGAATGAGCCTTCCAACTCTTCATCACAATAACCGACGTCACTTCTGATTGCGTTTAGTATGTGGCATTTACTGTGTACGTTTGAGGTGAGTATTTGGTTTAAAGAATTCCTAAGCCTAAATCAATCATTTTTCTTCATATTGAAAATGCAAAACTAGGATTCTTGATATTTAACTCAACTCATTACTACAATTTGGAACTTAACTCGAAAGTTATGCTAAACTCCATATTTGTATCTTCTAGATATTTCCTGATTTGAATTTGAGACGACCCGTCGTCTACATGAACGAAATGACGCCTTCAAAATGTGTGAAGACTGGCTCGCTTCCTAGCGTTCGATGTTGTAATTTGTCTGATTTTATTACGCCATATTTCTTCAATAAAATTGACTTTATGAATAGCGGCAGCTGTTTTATGTAAAAGTTTTGTGTCCGTTATGGATCATTTACGATGGTGGAATCGCACTTTCTCTATGAAGGCAGTTGGTGATAGACTCACCCTTTTGGGAGAGAGATGGGAGTTAAGTATGTGCTCTTTTCCTCTGCTTTGGTCAACAAGTAAACCGCTGTTATGCATTTCAAACACAGTTATTTCGTTCCTAGATTTTTTGTGGCAACAAGTACCAACTTGAAAATGAAATGTGTTCATTGAAGGGCTCGCTGTTAAAGTTGAGATATCAAAGTAATAACGATAAGGTGCTTTTAAGTTATGTCGTCGTCCACTTAATAACCTGCCACCGTTAAGCAGATTGCTTTCATTGTGTATTATCGTCAAATTAACGCGGTATGGCGTCGTGTTCACTCCTCTTACCTCTGAGTTCTCTGTTAAAAAAAATTTCCGTATCTGTGTTGAAGTGGCTTCGATTTAGTGATCTGGGACGGCAGAATCAACAAGTTTCGAGCTTCGAAAAAGTGGAACAGAGGATTAACTAGAGTCGGAAATTGAAAAGAACATTGTGTCGAAATATTGCCTATTTTATATATCGGCGCCAATCACTTTCTCGCTAGGCTCGAGTCTTATCAGCCAACTGTCCTACCTTGAATCCAAATTCAGAAAAATTATCAATGTTTTGAAAAAAAGGGTGAATGGAAGCTTTTGGATTACAAGCTCAGCTATTGTACCAATTACATCGACTAATTAATTTAAAATAACTTTATGTAGGGATCCTGGTGAACCTCGAAATCGGGTCTCAGTTTATTTAGGTAATTGACGGTAATATGAAGCGACTCAAAGAGTAAGTGATGCTGGGTTACCTCAGATCTAATCTGATCTGAATAGAGGGTGATGTAGTGTTTAAAAACCGAAGATAAACTTCTAGAATCTTAAGTGCGATATTTGAATACGCTACCCAAAGCTAAACGCTGAGCTTTAAAAGCACTTGGCTGTACTTTTTATTAAAACTATCAGACAGTGTGCTAAAAATACTACAACCTCCGAAAATTGTTGCCTTAATGCAGTTAATTGCTTTCAACTCTTCTTCTAACTTAAGAGATTAAGATAGAGAATCAGTTTTAATTACATTGACGGAGAAATTAATAGTGTACGACTGGCGTCTTGTGATATCTTCTCTGATCACTAACATTTCTCCATCCCCTTCTAGTCCATTGTATGGGCAATGTTAACGTACCTGGTGCTCCATATTAATGGACATTTCAAGAACGGGTTGCTAAATGGTGTAATATGAAGAAGGCAAACCATCGACATTTTGCATTCAATCTCATCCATGAACTCAGAGCAGGCAATCTAGGATTGGCTGATGACTTAATGACACCTTTGTTCACTCACGTGTATTTACTAAAATTTAGACCAAAAGCTAAAGTTTACTGAATGTTTAATATGGACAGCGGTGACGAAAGCAAGCTTTTATCTACTTAAATTGCTTTCTTAATATAGTCGATGCTAATCGTCGATTTATGCATGAATGTAAGTATGATAAGGAATTAGTTCAATGGAATTGTAATAAGTCTTAAAATCTTTACATGTCTGCCATTGTAGCTGAATGTTAATAAACATCAGGTTTATTTAATCGAGATCAGCGATTTCAAATTAAGTATTGACATGAGGATTTTCTATGAGTGGCTTGTGGTGTTTAAGCGTTGCGTTGAGTAAAGACAAGGACACGAACGAACCAATCACAGATCGCTTAGTCACAATTTGTGCCCTGTCACGATAATTAGTGTACACAACTTCGTACAACGGCGTGCAAGCAAGGCATCCTCCGTAACGTGTTAGACCTTACTTCTAATACAAGTTAATACGTTCATTCTCGGTCTTCCCTCACTTGGAAAGTATTTGGAAGTTCTTTAAAGTGATAATCACTTTAGGCTCTTTTCCAAGAGTAAAACATGCATGATAAAAAGAAGATACACAGCTCAAGTGCAGTCATTAAAGTTTAATAGTCTTTGAAGTCGTCTACTGCAGGCCGACCTAAGGGACTGTGCTTTGGTTTTTATTGAAAACTTCATAGTTAACGACAAGGAACGACATTTCGAGTTTGTAACTGTCCCAGAAAATCAGTTGAGTGACACCAATTTTTGCTGTTACTTGAGATTGGTCCGTTTTGTTGATGTCAGTGAAATGATGAAATGGTACATGCTAATCCAAGGTATACGAAATCCACCAAATTACTTGCGTGTATTTCTACTGCATCATCATACATAGACTGAGCTCATCCATCCAATAATATTGGTCCATAGGTCAACCTTAGAACCCGGTAAAATCTTACACGCTTCTTTAATCAACACTCCGACATGGACGTCCCTTCTCCCTCCAGTATTGGCACCCTTTATCTTCGAGATAACTTTAGAGCAGTCGTATACCAAGCAGGCTATACTAAGATACTCTACAAGACGTATCAACTACCCCAGGCCCGGTAAAAGTGCAGTTAAGGGAGAAGTGAAGGCACGTGCATCAGAACGCTTCATAGAAACGTTTGAATTGGAGGAACGTATTCAGAAAACTTTGAGTGCTATAGTAATAAAGGACTGGGCTCAGACTCAGGTTAGCAAAGGGGAATTCTGCTACTAGGTTTGAGAGGGCATGAGAGACTGACAGTAACTAAGCCGTTGCTCCTACATAGCTCACGTTATACTGAACCGATGGTGAGAAATTGGGCTTAATCTGGCAACCACAAGCTATCCTTTATGGTGATATGGGGCTAAACAATTGTAACGTAATAAATATTATACTATTCCACAAATTTAGACAGTCATACAGCTGATATTTTTCCGATTCAATGGTTCAGTTTTTATTGCAACACTGTTATGACTTCAAATACGAATTGAATAATCATATAATATAATGAATGTCTGTTTAGATGGTTATGGGCTATCTAAAGTTAATTTAAAATGCTAGATGAAACTAAATGGATCATGAAATGAAGATGCAAAGTAAATCAGTGAAGTTTTATGACCAGATAGTGTAAAGGATTCTAAGATACTCGGAAGGTATGACTCAAAGCTATTTTCAATTACAATAGAAGTTGCTGAAGATATGGTGAGACTTTTTAGCACGAATAAAAGAATAAAAATAAATGTTATTTAAAGCTAATCCTATTTTTTCTATAACTAATTTTCACGATGTAAGTATTCCTCGCTATTTTATGACCACATTAACAAAAATAAAAAATTAAAGCAAAAAAATTTATGCACAAATGATTTTAATAATGGCAATAGGGTGATGATATCTAAGGTTTTCATTCATGGCCGAAAATATGACCTTAGAGTAATCTTATTGGTCTAGTACTTACTCACCAATAAGCGGAATTTTGATTTTGTGTTTGGCTACTTCGGGCCTGTTCCTGTCCTCTTGAATGCAGAGCACCGATAACCCGGGGGACAATGTAAGTTTCTAGCATAATTACATACGTATTTTAGAGGGACTTTGGCGTTGACCTTCTCGATCGCTTAACTGATAAGCTTTGCGGCTCTGAAGGCAACACGTCTGTCGACCCCGTGAAGTTGCGTTTGTGCTTTCTGAAGTCCTTGAGTGACCTTCAAAACGCAAGAGTCAAGCTGGTGTCTGAGGCATCTCGTTTAGAGGTAACTTGTTTACCGTTTTGCTTAGCGATTCGTTCAAATAACTCAAACCCATAGTTTTCAGTTGCTTTCCTAGATTTAAATGTGGTTTATATTTCTATTCCCAGAAGCAATGTCGTGTCGATAATGCTAGATTTGTTGTCGAGATAAACAAATTATCGGATCAGCTATCAGAAGCCTGTAAAACGTTTAAAGACCTTGATACAAAGATCAACGTTGTCTCCGGTAAAATAATTCATCTTGGCGACCATCTTGAGCGTCGGAATACTCCCCGAGAAAGCCTAAAGGAAGCTCGACGTCTCATCTTAGAGTTTTCGAAGTTTCTTGGTGCCGGTGGTGGTACATTTGCGAATATTCCCGCCAACTTGCAAGCTGACGAGTCCCTGGTATGGGTTTTCCTTTATTTACTCAAATTTTGTTGTCTAGCTTATTGAAAAATGTGCAAATATTCGCGCTCTTAGTGTCTTGTGCCTAGAATTGCCAAACGACGAGCGCTTTCTTGTCGCCAAGCAACGAGTTACCGTTGCCAGTCAAAACCTAGAGAACCTGCTTGTGAAACGCTTCAGGCACAACTTCTCCGGTGAGAATGATGAGATGATGCGTCGTATTGCCGAAGTGCTCTCCTTCTCCAAAAGTCAGTCCGGTTGTGCTGAGGTCTTTATCGACGATTTTTTGAAGGTTTGGTCGATTCGTCAATACCCACTATCACTGTACAGTGCCTTCCATCAGACCTAGGAGATCTTACCGTACTACCGGAGATTATGGGACAGACAGAGTCAAAGATAATTCGCATATTCCGGCGGCCCGAGAACGTGATTTTCCATCTAGTGCAGGCTCTGTTCTCACGCAATCTGAAGACCCATTTTCAGTCAAAGGTTAGGCTGGATATGCCCACGGACGTGTTTCTCTCTAACCTCTACACGGAATATTCCAAGTGAGTTTCTGTCCCAACTTTCAAGTTTGTGATTTTTGCGGACTGATATTTTTGTGGGGAGCAATATGCGGTTATGCTAACCAATTTTGTTCCACTCTCCTATTTCTATGGCATATGGATAATTATTCGACTACTACTACTAATAATAAAAATAGTTCGAATTAATACTCAAAAATTCAGGTATCCTGGGCCTTAATGTGTTTAGATTCAACGTTGTGCCATTTATAGTAAAATAATCGTGCATTTGGGGTTAACGTTAAAAGGCCAGGAGTTAGGCTTGAGTTTAGCATTTAAGAATTTAATTTCGCGACTGTCGCAGATTTACGGGACGTAATGCTTAATCGTAAAGCATTATTTGTAGGAAGTCCTTGCCATTTGTAATATTTCACGTCGCTAATCGCTTTTACGAAGTACCTAAGCCACGGGCAGAAAACGTTTTTGGGCTTCAGTAGGATACTGCCTGACTACGTGTTGTAACGAGTCATTGAGATTTCAGTTTTCTGATTCAGGACCTGCAAATTGCCCTTTATATGTAGCCTACCTAACCAGTTCTGGTTTCCACATTGTTCTGCTTATTGCGTCATGTATTTTTCTTTGACATATCCGGGTCCTGCTTTTTGGGGTGAAAGTGCGTGCAACTGTAAACTGTTGCTTTTGAAACTGTTTCGATTGAGTATTCAAGTCATCTGAAGAAGACACATGTCTCCCCATCTTGGACGCATTACTTAAGACCTTTGCGTTTCTTTCGTTCGACTTGCATTAATTCTACTAAATCCCTTTTTGTAGCCTGGATCGTCTAGTCTTCGCCCTTATCGACCGTCTGCATCTCCTCTCAGACGAAGGGCAGCTCTTCAAATTGCTCGGCGGTTTGGCTGATGAGATGCTCCGCGACTACCCACAGCGGGAAATACGATGGCTCAGTGAACATCTCAGCTCCCATCTCGTTTCCTACTACATCTCCAACAACCATCAGAAACGACCTCTTAACCACTCGGGGTACGCAGCTGCTTTCTTATCCGAGTGGCGTAGAGATCTGAATGTGACGTCTTCGATATAATGGCTTAAGGGGTCTACTAAGTGCTCTTGCTTCTCAAAACCGAGTTAGCAATCAATAAAAACTTATAAACTGTATTTGGACTATGATTTATTTTATGGTAGACCAGTTTCAGTTCTAGGAGCTCTCGTGATAACATCAGACTGCATAACTTCTGTTCATGTGCGTGTGTCCAATGTAGCACAAAGAATAAGAGTCGTAAGAGCGGAGTCTGGTAAGGCTGTCACGGTGCTCTTTCCCTTTCTTCGCGTACGTTGGTATTGGTGTGCAGTCGTTCAACACACCTAACAGGTCCTCTGATTTCTTTGCGTTTCCTGTGTGATTCTAATCGGTTTTTGGGTTTGTTAAAATCATTTCCTCGCAATGTATTTTGGGCCCTTCAATTATCTGATCATCGCCTGCATCAAACTACTTTGTAACGCTGAACTATCTGTTATAGTTAACGTAAACGAACCGGATGTCAATCAAATCCCATTTCAAACTTAATAGTTGAGAGTAGTGTTCTTTCTATTTACACCAAAGTCTCTGTCAAGTACCTTAGTGGACCTAACTTATCTATTTTCTATAAAACAAGCTTGATGTCTATCCATTTTAAAGTTGTTCTTTTAAATGTAATGTGGTTCATGGACTATCTAATCTTACGCCCCCCGTCTCTAACGCGCGTTTAGTGACTTAGTAATTCATTCACCAAATAAATCCATTTCAATTTTTTACAGCCACCTATTTGATTTTTCCTTCCCCAGTGCATATGAAAAATAGCCAAAAAGCGCATAGATAGTGCTGTGGTTTTGAAGCAATACTCAGTAGTTGTATGCAACTTCAGCGTGCTTTGTTCCTAGCCCGATTGTCTGATTCATCGTTTGGTATTTGCGATGCATATGCTTCTGTTGTGTACTCGAATGCCCCCTCAACGTAGTGTATTCAGTGATGCTTTGCAATTCACTCAATTTTCGATATCTAGTGCTATCGTTCAGCGAAGTAATAAAACGTGTGAGTTTGCTAAAATTTATTTCAGTGAATATAAGTATACACAAAACTCTTTCGTTTCTCGTTTATATTGGACTTGAGCATTTAAAGAGAAGGTAACAAAACTTGGTGGTGGATTATATCCAACGGTAAAGTTAAGCGTAGCACAAAGGCCCTTTCAGCACCACGAGCCCAGGCACTCCTTATGTTCCCTGGCTGTTTTTGATTCGTGACCTAATGTCTCGCTCCAGTGCTGTGTTGTTTCGACAAGAGTTCTTGCATTATTTTTCCCTGAACAGGCACGAATGCACGCTCACCCGTTTATTTTTGTTGTGCGTTTGAATGGTCTGATTCACGATTGACACACGCGATAGATGCAAAGGTGTGATTTCGCTTTAGCCACTGTTGCAAACTGTTTGTTGGGTTTCTTCTTCCCAAGCTACATCCTATACACTGGTTGTGATTGCCCAGAATTGGTGTGTGCATTTCAATCGAAACTCATTATCAGGATGTTACCTCCTCGAAATCCTGATATTCTTCTGCTTTTATTTGCATTATAAATTTGGTTTTTTCCACCGTAAATGACCTACATTTGTTGTGCAGGTTCTCTGAGTTGAGGAACCGTCTACATATAAACTCGATCGACTCGACGCCTAGTGATGGAAATTCCTCAGGAGCAGTTCTGTTGCTATCACAAGAAGTCGCCATAAACATGGTGGATGACGTACGACAATCGGCCAAGCGGTGCATGCTTGTAAGAAAATTAAGGACTGCCTTTTTAATTTATCGACTAGACACCTAGTAAGCTAAGTAAGGGCAAGAGGAATTTAGACCTAGGACTTTGCTTGTCTAAAAAGCAGAACGTTTATGGGAAAATTGTGTTGTTTACTTTTTGTAGCTGTCCAGACCTGCTGAGAGGTCTCAAATGGGCGTGCGGATCTTTGATATGCTCATTCGCTATCTTCTCAACGATCACATCGACTATGGCATAAGTTTGGCCCTGCAAAGTGAGTCGATGTATTTGCAAAGATCGAGAGGAATTTATTCTTGAATGAGTTTGTTATATAGTGAAGCGAAACCCGAAGCCCAGCCAATCGTTTGTAAAACCTGATTAGGCTTTGGTGTGGTTATTCTTTACAAAACCTTGATTTCAGGTAGAATTCCCAATCTCAAAGAAAGCTTTCAAACGGAACGTAGCCATTCATTCTTAGCGTAGGCCGATTTCTGATCTGTTTACTCACTTGTTCACTCTGTTCTGTTCACAGACCTAAACGGCAGCGACCCCAAGAGCAGTGATCCTTCCTTTACTTTCTTCGCAGCTGTCAACGAAGGCACAACACTTTTTGGCTTCTTCGAAAAAGCCATGAATGAGTGCATCACTCCTCTTCTCGCGTATGTTTTGAACGAACTTTTTCTCATGAGAAATGCATGGTGTGTATTTGATTCCTCCTCTTCTTAGAGGTAACCCTGAGCGCATGCAAGCTTGTCAAACTCGTCGGGCGGAGTTGCGTCGCCGTCTAGAAGAGAAGCTATCCTCCGGCCTCGCACAGTGCCTCAACCTCACCATCGCTCGTATTCAGGCCATCCTCAGCTCGGAGCAGCGCAAGTCTGATTTCCGCGCCATTGACGTCTCCCTGTCCTCCAACGCCGGTGGCACCACGGCCGCAATCGGCGTGGGTAGTGACATGGCCGCGTGTTCACCCGCCTGTCGCAATGTCTGTCGCTTCCTCCGACGAGCATTCGATGCTGCCAAGCAGAACTTGGATGGTTTGAATGTGCGGCAGTTTTTGGCCGAATTCGGGGGCCGGTTCCACCGTGTTTTAGTGGAGCACTTCTATGGATTTGTGTTCTCCGGCTCGGGTGGTTTTGCGGCGATGCAGGACGTAAGTGCATACCGCGAGATGGCCAGGGAGTGCTGCAGTCCTCCTGTTGACTGCTTGTTCGATGTGCTGTTTCGTCTGATGAATCTGACACTGATAGCGCCACAAAATGTGCGACAGGTTTGGACCGACTATGAAGCAGCCGGAATCCCACGTGACCTGCTGGCCAACTTCATCGCGCTGAGGGCGGATTACAAACCAAAGCTTGCAGCAGAAGTGAAGCGATATTTGGAGTCTGAGGCTACACGATAGTGGAATGTGTTGCAGCTGGAAACGGTTGAAATCGGAAATCTGTGATAATATGTATCTTTTTTCGCGACTGCTTTTTGAAAGCTATGAATGACTAAAGTGCGGCAATTGTGCACATTTCTTTGATTCATCTAACGGTAGTAAGGAGGGTTTATGGTCTGTGAGCAAACGTTACATGAGTGATTAAGGATTCCTATATATTTGGTAAAATAGTTTTATCTTGGCTTGCCTTAAGGAGAACACCTCGTTTCCCATTCGAATGGGTGGAAATTGCAAGATGTGTAGTAAGAGTTGGATTCCGCCCAGAAGGGTACTTTGCGAGACGTGAGTGAGTAGAAGAGCAAGTTGGAACCGGACTTGAATGTGTGAATGATGCTTAACCAGATGCTGTATGGCTTCTGGAGCTCATCCGAGTGCTATTGGTAGTTGATCGAGCATCCTTTCCATGGGTCAAGCTTCAGAACATTCAAATTTGTCGGTATCACAAAAGAGAGTCCAATTCCTTGATCTCTTTCAACACCCGTGATTTAACTATCTGACAAATGATCTAGGACTCTACACTGTTACTTGCCCTTTAGACTGCAAAAAATCATAGTAATGCACGTTAAAACTAAAGAGACGGAACTGAGGGCATGGAATTTTTCAGCTTTGTCATTTTGCAATTTTATCTTGAATAATCGAGCTCAAAAAAATTTATTTCAACGCATTTTTTATTTAAGATAAATAAGTCCTAATTAGGTTTTGAATAAAATCACTATTTGCACTATTTATTTCCGGTATATGCAAATTACATCTCTAACTTCGTTTATATGCATCGAAAGAGACCAGCATAGTTGTAATTGGTTGGTGAGGTCTTTTAGTGGAAGTTTATGCCAACAGACTACTAAAGTCAAATGGGCGAACTTGGGTGGAATGTTATTTTCATCAACAATCTAAAGCTGTTAGGGGCAGATCTGGACTATTTTAAATTACCAGACAATCCAAGCAAACTTAAGTGAGTTCTAACTGTGTCTACATTTCAGTAATGCTTTTATTTCGTATCCCAGACCTCTACTCATTAAATTGTTTGGATTTTTGGTCAAAAACTACGACCCCCAAAAATACAAGGAATCCGTCGAGTGAGGCTATTTTTTCAATTCATTTTAGACCTTACCTTACCCATTATTCCCGTGCTATAGATATTACACTCAAAAGTACATTCCATCAGTGGATACGCTCTCTTAATACGGTATTTTACTTTATCGGCTAATTTTTTAAGGATTATAAAATATATTTGAGTTTTCCCAAAGTGTGGAACCTTCACAACCCCGATGTGGTAGTCACATTCTTCGCCGTGGTGTCTTCGATAGTGCTTGAAAAGACTGTCAAAGAAGGTTCGAATAAATAGACCACTTATGTTTTAGCTGATGAAAGCCTTTCTGGTGTCAAAGATTATGTTGGAAAATTTCTGACAAATGTGTCTCTCTTGCCACCAGGAACACCTTGTAAAGAGTAAAAAATCCTTTTAGTACTCCATGATTTCTTAGTACAACATTTAACGAGACGCCGAGTGTGCTTATAGAGTGCTTGAATTACGCAAATGTTTCAGATTCAAGTTCTGTTTTTGACGCTCTCGAGAAACTTTCGTCTTTCCAGAAAGAACGGTGGATGAAGCTGCAAATTCTTAAGAGAGATTTTTCAGCTCTTCATTCGAAGTGGCTGTCCATGAAGCAGCTTTATTCAGATATGTCTACTTTAGCTTCGGCTCCGCAGTGTATTAGCTCAAGTGATTTCATTCAAGCGGTATGGCTCCTTTTATCGGTTTATGTGCGTAACTTAGGCCCCTCAAGCGGAACCACCTTCCAGTCTGTCACGGTAAGTTTGCCCATTCTTCACTTACCCAGTTTTGGTGATATATATCCCCTGCTCATTTGTGTGGTCGCCCTTAAGATTGATAGAAAAATCGACTGAGATTTTCGCCGCAGCTCGAAAGGCCCTATTCAGACCTATTGATCAGGAGCCACATTCAGAACTTTCTTGGTGCTGTAACTCACTCAAGCGAATTATCGAATCGCAAGAGTTTCAGAGTCAAAAGATAATCGATGGCAACGTTGAAATTATGTCTGATCTTCTGGACTCTCTAATCGCTTCGTTCCGAACACTGATTGATCAAGAAAGCGATGAATTGTAAGTCAGTCATTTTTCCTTCGAAAGCTCTATCGACATTATTCACGAGTATGGCCTTTGTTCCAGGTCCGTTTTGTTCAATCGAAGCTCTGGTCGTCCTTCAGGCCTTTTCACTGATAGGTCAATTAACTCCTCGAAAAGCAGGATTTCTACACAAGGGCCTGTATCAAACGCTGCTTCGCCTGTCTTACAAGACAGTCGTTCGTCGTTGAAGTCTCATTTCCTCCGTGAGTTTTATCTTTTTCATCTAGACAAACACGGTAGGGTTTCAGTTCGTTTTCTTAGCAGCAATTATAAATTTCACTATTAAACCACTTAAAATCTGTGTTTTGCCATGAATTTAGGGTAGGGTTGGCGTTATCATCGGTGGAATCGTACATGCAATCTGTACTAGGCCATAAATTATTACAAAATAGCTGCATTCACATTTAACTTTGTTTAAATACGGAATGACGTTGTGATTTTCGTTTAAATCCAAGGACTACTGTTTAAGGTTGAGTAGCTCAGTTAGCCGTCGTCTTATTGTGAAATCCCGTTATAGTAATTAACATTTAAATTGATTCGTGGTACTCGTGTTTCTAGGGCATCAAATACAAACGCAATTCGCTACTCGCTCTCCTTAAAGACCAGTACCTTTTGGTTGTGATAGCTGTTGGAATATGGAAATTGCTCTGGCAAAACTAGCTGTCTGTTGACTTTAATGTTTTACTTTTTCATTAATAAAGGCCCGGAGACGCCGTGGGGAGTTATCTAACAAGCCATGCTGCTTACGACTATTTCATCTTTAAGCGTGAAATCAACGAGACCTATTTTTTCCTCGTTCGAGTTATGTAGCTGACCCTGGGATGCTATGATGCTATTTTTGTTATACTTCAGCTGCAGTGATCGTAGTTGACATATGGGTTGATGGGAGTTGTTTCGTTACATCCTGTTGCGCCCACAGTATTTACTTGTTTCTTCTGAACAAAATGTCCAAAAGAGGCGTTGTTCATGTCGGTTTTAAAATGATCCGAATAAGTTTTACGTTTGCATTGAAATCACATTATAATGTCCTAATTTTCGGCAGTTTTCTCAAGACTAAAGGCAGTGGCATGCCTGTGTTATGGTCCATTTTTAAATTTATGGTTTTAGCCGACTTAGTTGAACTCAAGCAGGATTTTGGAAGCGATGAAGAGTGGGTTCCAAGCAAATCGTTATTGAAGAATTCTACCCTTGATCTCTCAGTCGGTAGCGTCGATTCTTCTAGGGGTGGTATGCTTGAAATGGTTATTCTGTTGTCTCTAGGCCTGTACATGGTATTTAAGTTTCCGAATTTGTGGAATTTTCAGAGGCCTTAGTCAAGTCTTTCGATCTCTCCGATAGCAGCGGTGGTCCCGAAAAGAACGGTGAGTGAAATCTTTCTGCTTCCTTCATCCTCAACGGACTTATTTGCGCTTGCGATCAGTCTTCGAAACTCACATCTCACCCCATTTATTCTTCGGTCAATAAGTTATCGAAGTTACTACAAACTGACTTATGTAGTCCGAGACGGCATTTATTCCCGCTTGTAGACGAACTGATTGATAACATCAATCAAAGTCTCATCCCCCTCCTGGAGGTGACAAATTTGAATGCCGATCCAGACGAAGATGAAGTCGAAGGTGAGTTCGTCAACGAACTTAATATCAATCGGCGAATTTTCAAAATCGATTCTTGCATTTTCTATGCAAAAACCTATTTCGTACTTCTTGGAAGGTGTTATACCTATGTATGTGTCACTAGAAATCACTCGAATTAAAATGGTTGCACTGGGATTTATTAGCGACTCAAAAATTGGAGATATTTACTCATTATTTTTTCTCGTTAAAGTTTTCTGTACGTAGAATTTATCCTAAATGGTTTTCTAATAATCGTAAAGAAGTACTTGCCGAACTGGAAGCATTCACAATGTAATCAAAGAACATTGTAGCAGCGTAGCTCATGTTCTTGAAGTTTTCCTTGATGTTTCGCTGATTTCGCTGGTTTTAATTAGTCTCATAATATTTCTTGAAAGGTCGAACTCTCATTCATTCAGTTTGTGCCTTGAATCGCCTTATGGTAAAGTTTTTCTACTTTTTTTAAAGAGGAGGAAATGCAAAAGAGGTTTGCAAGTCCTGATATCATGACACCGTTAATGCCACTCAAGCGCCGTGAGTTCTTTTTGACCGTTTTGCTTCAAATTTCTCACTGCTCCCCATTCCAGTACTGACTATTTTTTGTAGCATCTCTCAAGTCTTTGCGTTTCGAAACACCAGCACGTCTGTTTAAGGCAGAAGCGGATGAGAACACAGAAGGGCTCCTCAAGTCGTTTAGTGATTTCACCCCGTCTCTGGGTGAGCCTTTCAACCCCCCTATCTCTAAACTAGATGACTTAAGGCACTCATTCCATGTTTTTACTTTATGCAGCTGCCTTTGCCAATGGCTCCGCAAGGGACTCGCGGGCGCCCTTCGCGTCAATTGATACCAACACTGAAACCGAAAAGAAGTCCTCTTTATCCTCCTCTTTTGGAAAAGTCAAACGTCGAAAGTCGTCGTCGAGCAACGCCAATGGTCAAGGTTAGGAATTGACTCAGGTTTCTGTTTAACATTTAAAAGTGATTGAATCACAGCTTAAGTCTAAATTAACCTCACCTATACTAAATTTTTTTGTCTGTTAAGTCCTCTCAGTAGCCTGTTGTAACTGAGACGTGTTTGCCTTTGTGATGGATGGGTCGAGGCAGCCATCACGTTTCCCACGGTATAACGATGAAGCGCGTGTTTGTCATTTTTCGTCTGCAATAAAGCGAAAGAGTGCATTCTTGTTTAAGGGCCGTGTATGTTTCCAAACCCCTCCCCTAGTAATCAATCAGTACAGCCTTGAATTCAACTTACAAACACTTAAACACTACGCCCAATGGTATAACAGAGAAGCGTAGCATTCGGTCATTTTAAATTGGCGATTGGTAGTTTGACCTTTTGCGGTTTGTGGTCGCTTTGTGCCCAAAAAATAATTATTTTGAGGTAGCAGCGACTTGAAATCGAGTTTTATGATTTGATCCTTAACACGGGGTATCTCTTGATATCATAATGTATTCTAAATGTGGTTTTGCAGTGCAATCTGCTACTGAATTTTCTGAATTCCTTATATGTAATCAATAAAACGTTGCTCGTATGATTTCGATAAGTTCTTTGGTTTGTGGATTGACTTGGCATTTGGGTATCGTAAATTGCAACTTAGGCCCAGGGTGTCTTGGCAGAAAGTCCGTGGCATGGGTTGCATACCATACTCCATGCCAACACGATTGCGATACCAATTACATGTCTCCGGGATCATGTTTATTAAATACCTTGAGTAAACGTGATCTATCTGGTAGTTATAACTGTCTCATGGCAAAAATTTCTTCAAGCAACATTTATCATAAGGTTGACATAGACGTTATCCTGATGGCCTCGTTATGTGCATTATTCCTATTCCATGATTCAGTGAGCAGGTTTAGAGATAGTTTTTGTGCTAGCCATGACAATTTTTGTGCATAATTGTATGCAAAATCATAACCGTTGTAGTGATTACTCGATTTTTAGGGGTTAGGACTTTTGCGCTTGACAATTTATCTGCTTTTTCGTAAAGGCAACGTTAAAAATGACTGTCCTATCGTCTATTTTAGGGGACAACAATGGGGGACCGAATGATGGCGACAGCGATGGCAGTTTGGGGCTACTCAGTCGTAAGTTTCACTATGTAGTACCCAACGTCTCCTCTCCGTCATACTGTGGAGCTCTTAATAATCGTGGCTGAGATCGGATAGACTCTTTAACGAGATGCCAGCTAGAATCAAGGCGGTGCCTAGCTACTCACTGACTGTTCTTGGGCTTTTGGACTTCGATTTTTAGAGGGGCAGTAGAGTCTGCAGTTTCAAAAAGTCCAATGTAGACGAAATTATTGAGCCATTCACTGGGTGCCAGGGTGGGGATGTGACAGGGCAGCTGCGGGGTACTTGCGTTCCTTGAATGGCGGGACTGCGGGCCCCCGTGTTAGATGGCTTTATCTAGGTAAATGTTAATTCAAATGCGCGACAGAGCACTATAACACGGTGCGTAATTATTGATGAGCGCATCATGGAAAACGACTGTCTATGCTGATGCCGTGCAATTAGCTAGGCTTTTTCTTCACGGAAAGTATGTTGTATCTACTGTCTCTGTTCCAATTTCAGTTGACGATATGGATGACTCACCTTCGAAACTCCTCTTCTCTCCTTGAACTCCAATCACTGATGGACTACACTGTTTGATATGCCTATATAATTTTGTGTATCAAATGTTAATCACTGAATCGCTTATGTATTGGTACTTTGTTCAACCCTGCAGTTGACGGTTATGCGTCTTGTCGCTTCATTCTTACGACCACTAATGGCCCTATTTGTTCTCTAAAGTCGATGTCTGGGTTGTCGGTACCAAATAGTCGATTTGTTACTTAATCATTTTTTTTTCTATCTTGCTTAGCTTCTCTAGCCGCCACTGTGAGCATTTAATCCTTTAAATTTCTGATTTAGGTACTAGAACTTAGTCGTTATCTTTTACTACAACGCAAAATCAACGGATAATCTGGAGCCTCAATGCCTTGGGGTGTTTTCGTTTTTCAAGCGTCATTGTATATCATGGATTCTTATGGACTAACGAGTCTGGATCGTTTGAGGTCCCAGCACGGATTTGTTTGCGAAATTTGCCAAAATGTCTTTAACTGGTGGCAAGTGCTACTCATGAATCCTCCAAGGTAAGGTCTTGGTTTAGATGTTATCAAAAGAAGTGTGCACTAGTGAGGTAGCAGACCACCACGTATGGCCTCGACCTTGTAAACAAGTGTGGGGGGGGGGCAAATTTGCGTCAAGGAGAGTGCGTGGGCGAGATGCGGGGAGCAGATTTATCGTATCGTAAAGGGAGTGCAATACGCCGCTTGCAGATACGCCGGATCAACTTCCGATAAGCGCTAGCCAAGAGCATTTATTATAGCATTACGATGAACCATAAAATCGCGCTAGCGAGTCGGGTAAAAATGCGACGTACGTTGTAAAAACAGTTGCCATGAATGCTTGGAAAATCAGAGGCATTGAAGGCGTGTCTGGAATGCATGAGAGAATGTGAGGAAAAATATATTTTTTAGTATTATTTGCTTTCAGAAACTTGATTACCATAAACTAATGTCTTAATAGCTGTGGGAATTTACGCAGTCAGGGGCGAAAAACTTGTTACCATTTAATTAACTATAATTTGAGGCGCTCTTCTAAGAAAATTGCTCTGAAATCAATTCACCTGCGCTCTGGAACCAATGCTGCCAGTGCAATGATGTTCATGTCTTACGTTTTTTTGCTGCGTCATAAAATGGGAAATTGACCATAGAATAACGTCTTCGGTGCTTTGACAAAGTTTTGTGAACCATTTGAAGGTGATTCGTAACATTAAAATAGGCTAATGCTGAGTCGGCTCAAAACGACGTAGATTTTGGTTCCAAAAGAAAACAAGTCGATTGTATATTTGTAATCGTGATCTGAGGAAGAGTGCGAATTGGTGCATCCATGGTCATCTGTGCTCTCGTAGTTTGAACTTTCACACTCAGAGCTGTGGTTGCCGAAAATCCACCCAGCAGGCCTTCACAGAAAGCCAATACAACACTAGCAGAAAATAATGACCCACTCCGGCACCAGAATGGTAGTCGATATACTTTGCCATCTGCAATCATATATTTCCTAAGAAGTGACTACTCACTAATCATTTATACCCAGCTTAATAATATTCCTGGAAATTTTTTCGTGCAAACCAATTCTTTTTACAATCGAAGTATATAGACGAAATTTTCATATAAACGGGAGAATTAAAATTTATTACAACTTGACCACTTTAATTCAGGTTCTAAAGATAATGCCACCGAATCAACTCGTAACTTAATCTACGTATATTTATGTGAGCTTGTTGTAATTTTAGACAAGTAAACACGATGCAACTGACAAAATTACAAGTTGACCTACATTGCGTTGGCCTTTTACGTAAATGTGCTATATGTCCATATCTAGGAATTTATATCGACCTTAAAGACAAAAGGGTCGACTATATGTCGGATATCCACCTCTGATGGTTTGCTGGAATTCTGAGCTTTGCTTACAATTGGAAATATCTAGCAGTGCCTAAATTATATATGACACCTTGGGATCAAGCCTGCATGTCAGTTTACAAGTTGTATCATATACATGTGTCCTTACTATCATAGCTTGATGAACACAAATTTCTTTCAAGCCACCTACTTGAATTCCATTATTCACACTTCGTAAGCTGCGCCTTTCCCCAGCCAGAAATCCAATTGGAATTGGGACCAATGGGGACATTTCTCATCGTACGATGAAAGCATCGTTGATTTTAGGTTAGCATTATGCAATTAGGGGCAATGGTACTGGTTGGAAATCTCTCAATGAAACTTAATCCCACCCATACTATATTATATCATATATTATAGGCCTTTTAGTTTCACTAATATCCAGGATAGTTGGAAAAGTGGATCGTATGGCATGAATATCAACATAACCTAAATCACCTCGTTTTTCATTCCGTTTGTACAGTTTTCGAGTTCGTGCAATTATGTAAGCCCAACTACTAAAATAACCAGGCTGCGAACACGTACTATACATATGCTGACTTCTTAGCGAAATTGAGTTCTGTGCAGAGCCAGTGAAACTTTAACTATGGAGATGGAAGTGCATAAACCATAAAAGCCTATATTCATGGCATTTATTAACCAGGATGATGGTCGAACAAAAATCAGACAATGTTTTGCTATGCACGTTTGCTTTTCGTACCTACTTTTTTACAACTGTGAACTCAAAAGTATTTTAAATGAAAATTATTGCCCAGAATCAAAGTAAATCAAATTTCCTTAGAGACCAATCGGCTATGAAGCGGAACAGATGTTTCTAAATTGCTCGGGAGGATGAAAGAGCAGGAGGGCGAAAGCGATCAATGATCCATGGATGAATGAATTCCTTTTAATTTCCTTTTCTAAATTGCAACATGTGCACAAAACTAAAACAAGTTGCATAATTGTGCTACAAGTAGGTATTAATAAATACTTTGGACACTAACGAATAAGCGTATTATTTATGGTCTTACTTTACATATATTGGTGTACATGCTTTCGGTAAATATTCTGAACAAATTTAACTATTAAAGTAGATATTATCTGGTGGTGTTAAAGTAACATCGTGATATGATCTCCGTTTTAAGAAGGTTGGTGGATGCGATGATATCCCATTTACTGGTCATACGGTTGATTGATGATTTAAGGCAATTAGCAGATTCTTTAGGATCATCATAAAAGAATGAAACATTTGAACCGATTTTGTTAATAGCGACGTCTCTTGGTATTTCCTATGGACGAATTCATGATATTAATTTTGGACTGAGCAAGCTTTCAGCACGATGGTTACCAAAATCGTTGATACCCCATAGACCGATTCTTCTAAGTGATCTATCGGTAATGCAGGATTGAAATTAAAGTTCGCTTCAAATCACTCGCCTTTTTTCTCGATAGATATTAACGATTAACGTTGTTTTAAGCATAAACAAAGAATAAAGCTTAAAACATTTACGAAAGTGTCAAACAATCTATGGCTTCATTTCATCAACGAAAGTTCATTGGAAAACGAAATTTAATGTGGAATAGTTTAATAAATCCCCACTGTTGTCAGTAACTTAAAATACTCCCACCTTCCAACAAAACCCTGCTAAATTTCCGTATTTTTCATTTACCAACAGTATTTTCAATGTAAGATTTCTCTGTTCAGTGAAATCAATACATTAAATCTAAAGTGAATTCCTCGACAAATGCAATGTTATTGTTTCTCATGCAGGAATCTTTTAACGGTAGATTAAAAGCATAATTATGCGAAATTTCTGATTTATTTTTACTCACACTATCTTGGCCAGTTTATTTGTCTCCAATGATATTCTTGTAGGCTGATGAATCGGAATCCAATTATATGTTGAACCATTTATACACTGAGATATTAAATGAAAACTCACTCTAATTAAATCAACTAGAGATTATACGCAGGTAAGTGTGGTGTTTAATTGTCCCCTTATAGTAAGCAGCAACAAAAAATGCCTCTTTACGATGCCTAAAATCACGTTATGGAGTCACGCAGTTTATTCTTACGTCAGAAATAATTAAATAGCATTGATTGCAAGTATTTCAGTAAATTTTATTTTTTGATGCAAATTATAAGTGTTTTAGTAATCCTTGGCCTTGAATAAGCGAACTAAGGGACTGAAAACAAATTAATAAAATAGTGACATTTTTGTCGTTTTTCACTCACATTGCATTATTTAAATTAATTATTCAAAAAGGCTCATACTCATACACTTTACAAGATTTAACTTAAATTATCAATACTAATATCGTGTTTCATTATCGTAATTCAGAGTTTACCTTGATGTAATTGGAACAGGGGACTTAGGGGTAAATAATCACATTTTTAGTAATATTTATTTTTAAAAATTTATTAAGAGTAATCTGTAATGAAAATCCATGGATTCGAATTACATTAATTCAGACATGATTTAAATAAATCGAAAGTCAACAAAATAATTGCAATAAATAGTTGTTTGTCATCTGAAACTCATAGCTATATCTCCTGCATCCTCTTGGTGAACTACTTATCTGCCTAATGGAAAAGATGTGTTTGTCCTGGATGTAGTTCACTTACTCCTTCCAGGCATCCATCGTTGGCTGTCCCATGACTGTTTAAATCTAGACATCTGGTCTTCGATCACCCTCATAACAGCATCGGAAGTCGTGTCCCCAACGTTGTGTCTTAGATTTTTCTGTTATGCCATCATCTTTCTAATCTTTGGAAATAAAACATTCCATCTCACACTTTTGCTACCATGTCTTTTGGTGATTCTAGATAACTAAATAACAAAACCAATTGTAGTCCTAAATATAGAATTACCTTGCAGGATAAGTATTTGTCAATAAACTCATCGGTTTAAATTAGCTATTAAACAGTAAAATTCGAATTTTTTTAGAATGGCAATCGGTAGGGCAAACTTCACTGTCATTAGCCGAAATCTTCTAAATTTGCCCACCTTAGCCCGAACTAGTTGTTCAATTCTTGTGAAGTTTGAAATTTATTTCATTTTTATGATTTTCAATGTTATTAAATGTGAAAATCGACGGTTTGATTTTAGAAGAGCGTATATTTAGCTTACGAATTGTATCTACTTGGCTTGAAAAGTTTACTACCCACAGTCTGCTGTTAGTTTACTTGATGTCCAAAGATCTCCGAGTAACTCAGAAATGCCTTTTGAGAAGTCGTAGATTTGCATCAGTTTCTAATCTAAGGGCCTAAATAGCAAAGTCGCAGCTTAAGTAATATGAAAAACTGACATAAACAACCTTATCGGAGGGCTTTACGTCGTTTCAGAACACAAACTGAAGTTTGCCATTAGAATAAGAGCCATTTCTAGTAACCCAGCTAGGTTCACTTTTTCTTTTCTATTTACTTGACATATTTTGCTAATAAGTGCAGTAATGCGAATATTTTGTAATTTTAAACGCACAGGGTTGCATGTTATTCAGTTCACTAAGTGGGGCGCGGATTAGTTTTCATCAAAGAGATTTACGGACATTAGAAAAAATCATTATAGAGTCATCAAGTGGTTGATGTTTATGGATTCGTCAGATGAGTAGGGATGATAAGCTCCTCTTTTAAGTCTGGTCAAGAATTCAATGACCGGAAGTTTAATTTAATTGCATGCAGGTGATTTATTTTTCTTAACCAAACCCGAACGAATACATTGAAAGTGTAGATAGATCAAATGGGCCTACTGGACGACCTCCTGTCACCTGCACTTTTGAATTCGAATTTTGACTCCACTGTGGTGAGCTGTCCAAAGGGACTTCATTATTTTGGCTCGATACTTGAAAGGGTTCAACAATAAATAAACCATTGTGGCTTTGGGGACTCATACTTCTGGGAGACTGGTTCACATCGCTAAAAGAATATATTTTTTCAATTAAGTGAATAGATGCTGTTGAATGAGAGTTTTGATTGCCATTCAAAATGCGAAAAGCTATGGCTCCGAAATAACTATAAACTTTGCAATGATGAGCACATAACAATTTTAGTATCGTTTCAAAACATAGCTTTAATAAATGACACATAAACGAAGGCCAAATTTTACTTTGATTGCATGTTATTTTACAACATACCTTGTAAAATTTTTACAGAAAAATAAAAATACATAGCCTCCATAACAGCGAAATACAGTGTCTTCAATAATTAGCGCATTACTTATGAATGGGTCATTATACGGAAGTTAGGTAGCAGCTAATTCTCGTGGATTTAAATGAAGAAAATATCCACATTAGGACCTTGTCTAAGCTGATATTAAGGAATTACAACCTTTATTCAGGAATTAATCAAGACTTTATTGACAAATTTGGAACTGGAATTAAAATGAACTACCACTGATGCCAAAGTTAGGCGCAAATTCGGTCGGCAAAGAAGCAAATCTGGAAAACCGAGAAAGAACTGCCACGTGGAAATTTGTGTGATAATCCATTAGGTGAGTTATAAGTCTGCATTGCTGTAGTGTAGTTTATAGGCCACCTAAATGTCATAGATCTAGAATCGCAGAGTCCGAAAGGGGCACTGGGTGACTTGTGTAATTAGAGACTTTAGGAGAAAGACCAGCTTAGTTGGAAAATAAGTAGAAGCTGCGGATAGAAACTAATTTCTGAATTTCGATTTCAAACTCCTGTGTCTCAGAAATGGGAGTTAACTGATAGATGAAGATGATGAAAGGATATATCTTCCAACCAATAATGAGGCTTCTTTAATGCAAGCCTCATTATAGAATATTTTGTAGATAAATTATTTTAGGGTAATCTCTAGAACGATGCGTTTATTTCTTGTAATTTATAATTTGGAGATAATTCGGGAATCAAAGTTTCCAATAGGCGCGACTTATCAATTTATACATTTCTGTTAAGTTATATTGTTGTATTTATTATTATAATGCATGATTGCTTACACAAAAGTACATTGTAAACCAACTCAACGAAAAATACTCACTTAAAAAGTACTTTATTGAAACATTACCAAATATAATTCAGATCATAAAATTAAAAGAAACATATTATTTTAACCAGTTATAATTTTAATTTAGATGTGCAACTTAAAAATGATACAAGCATACTCCTCAAATCAAGAAGAGTATTTAGTGATTGAATAATTAAGGAGTTATGCTTTCCATTATGTCCATTGTGAAGAGGTAGAACCCTAGAGATTCACCCTAGGATGAGGCATATGAATTTCTAATCGTAAGTGACATTAAATCGTAATCCATTACAATAGTCCACGGAAAGGAAATTCTTAGGAAATCGAATCCAATACTCTGATTGTTTCTTTTTTCAGTAAACTGGGCGGAAAACTTGTAAGGAGCGCTGAGTACCTGAAAGTGACGCCATTTTAATTATACACCCAATAACACCCAAATCACCACATAGAAGTATATTCAGCTAAATGTTGAAGCAACTGCATACTTCATAACTGAGACCATCCACACCAAAAATTCCTCTGCCAACTGCTAAGAGTCAAGTCCAAGGAATAAAAATATTCATGATTTGTACGAGGTGTATCATTGTATAAAATTGAAAATGGTTTCCTTCATTTCAATTTTTGTGAGCTAGAATGTAAAGAATGCAGGTCCCTAGAAGTGCTACTTTTCTAATCCTAAAATATTCTTAGACATTTTAATGTTTTATATCTTTTGGTATAGGTACGCACTTCTCACGTTTCAGTAGCTCTCTTTAATAAAATTCAGTAGAATATCGGGGATTTTAGGTTTAGGGATAGATGATATGAGAAATTTGAAGTTTTTATCTTTTCTGGCATCAAAAATGACTGACAGACGACAGAAATTAGTATAGATTCAAGCATTCAAGTTAAATAACTGCCATAAAAAAATGAAATTTCGTTGTCTTCATTAAATGTCAATCTTATCGATATTATTATTCGTTAATTCATTCATTTTTATCCAATTCTTCCATTGAAAATGTTAATGTTTAATTGCATTCGCAGTCATATAATTTTCGTAAAATTTATTAGCTTCTCAAATCTTAGTTCTCTGAAATTGTTATACACTGTTTGTAGCAAAATAATACTCATTTGGCAACTGGTTAGCAGCAAATGTATTTGTTCATAGTAAAAGATAGTGCTAATGTCCTTTGCATTTTAGTTAAGTTACTCTTTAATGACACTTTTAAACGAATGAAGCAATTCAATGAATATTTTAAGCCAAAGGTTCCAAAAACTTTTTATTAACCCAACTTATTTTCCACGCAAAGTTTTTAGAAGGTCGATCTTTGAATAAGCTTTTCAAGATGGTAGTTTGAAAAGGGTAAAATATGAAATCTAATAAATGATTCAACGAAACTTGAAATAATTCTTCCAGGAACCTACTAATTTCACTCTGAAGATGGTTTCTGTTAAGTCATCTATGTAAAACAAGACAAAAATCGCCAAAAACAGTCATGTGTACTAAGGATGTTTGCACTAAAAGAGAATCAGCTATTTGGTAGAAAAAGTTGGTTTTGATATTAATTAACTATTTTTATTGAATTGATCAACGAATTTTAGTTTAATTGTGCCTTGTTGAACCTAAATGAAATTAAAAATACAAGGTTCATATGATTTATTTGCTCATTAAATCTGTCAAGAAATACTCTATCGTTTTGAATTGCAGTTAATCTGACAGTGAAAAATGCGATTTTGAAGCAGCAGTTTTTCCAAAGTATATTGAAATAGAAGGTATCGAAACGATGCGTTTTTTTAATTTATCATCAAAAAATTGTTTTTGAGTCATAAACAAACTTTGGTGATTGATCTTGTGGTGATGCATGTTTCGATGAAACTCAAACCACATGTGAGTGATTCAGGAGGGCTAATGAAAATCTGTCATTAGGGATTATTTATGATCGGAATGGTTTCATTTTTAAAATTCTTCAGCAAAATGCTATTTAGGAAATCAAACTGCTGAGGACTCTAATTTAGGTTATCCAGAAACCATTTTAAGATACTTTTCAAGTCCTCACCATAGCAGTAGATTTTAATTTTGAAATTGGAATCATTATCAACCTTATTTTGAATTATGATGCAATATAAAGAAAGAGCCTTTTAAGATAATTGCTCAAGTGTATATACGATGCCATCAGACTTTGGAATCTCATTATCTGTAATTTGAATATGGATACAAAGGACACTTGAATATAGACGGGGAAAGCAACTCGGTAGTCTGAGCAGGTATTACATATACACGGCCTAGAATGAGGTGCCACCTAATCAATCAATTGTACCAAGGTACTCAAATCGGCTAAGCCAATGGATATTCGTGATCTTAGTTCAAATTGTACTTAGCTCTGATTCCCATTTAGCTAAAGAAATACGAAACTTTTTAATACGCAGCTGATCCCACACAGACTCCTTCTGTGCATTATTCAAGGGGTAGTTCTGGTGTTTGGACAGTAAGCTACTGTGTATTTTTATTCTTCCATAGCACTTTGCTCAGAGCTACTTCTGCCATTCATCCAACTGAGTGCAAACTAAGTTCATCTGGAGTACCTCTGCACTTGTACTAGTCTTGAATCCTCCTGGGGAAAAAACAGCCACTATTTCTAATTTGCTGAACATTGAAAAAGGTTTATTTCATTATAGTAACAGCCAAACAATCACCGCGTCCCAGTGCACAGGTGCTACTGCAACTCGCTTTAGGTGCATTGAGCCCCCTATCTGCAATCGTTGTTCGCAAATGAAACACTACTTCACCAGCCCCCCAAATAAGCCCACTGAAAATATGTCCTAAATGTACAAAAGAAACGAATTAAATGATGGAATAACTCAATTTCTCTCGTTATTGTTTCCAGCTGAACTAAATTAAAGACTTAGATTTAAATCATGAAATGAATTGCCACTGCCTCTTTTATTAAAGCTTCGTAATTACTGAAAAAAGCGAATTATACTAATGATATAATTAAGTATCCTGCACCCACTTTCGATTTAGCGCAACCAATTGATTTGGTTGCTGGGCTCAACTGCCTGTAAATGCCATATTTTCAAACTAGTTAATGGTTCTTTTGAAAACTCAAATCATTCAGCAATCCGGCAGGGCACGAAATGGGTTTGCTAACTTAAGACAGCATCGAAATTTGGCTTCATTAAAATAGTGGGTCATTAGGCAATTGATGTTAGTTTGCATATTCATTTTTCCAATTTTAGGTTTGTTCGGGAATCACCTTAGAGGAAGTCTTACTTAGCCAATGACTACTCTCTCTAGTTGCACAAAAGTAATTAGTTCGTCCCGTTTATTACACTCGAACGAAACGTTTTATTTTCAAGACTTGAAAGGCCTGGTATCAAACGACTGGGACTGCGATGGGTTAAGAAATAACCAGTTAACGGGGACTCTATTATATATATATATATATATATATATATATATATATATCGTATTCCACCACTGTACTGACTATACGTGACGGACTCGATGTAAGTTCTCCGGTCAAGTGAAGGCACTACAGTAAAACGACGTTTCTATACAGCAAAAAAGACTACCATGTGACCTCACTGAAACAGGTCTGCACAAACCAATACTGGTAAGTAAAGTTTATTAACGCCTCTTAATAGTGAAAACTGACCAAAATGGCCTCTGTGATCCATCAAGAAACTTTATTCTAGCTCTATGATATGTTAACAAGTGATAATGGTCTAGACTTATTAATCCTGATAAACTGCAATCGAGGATGATCTTTGATTGATGAAGATAATTACAA
This sequence comes from Anomotaenia brevis, assembly GCA_030710315.1. Classification (NCBI taxonomy): domain Eukaryota; kingdom Metazoa; phylum Platyhelminthes; class Cestoda; order Cyclophyllidea; family Dilepididae; genus Anomotaenia; species Anomotaenia brevis. Next base: position 1,583,175 of record JAUOZQ010000013.1, on the reverse strand, counting down.
CAAATTAGCAGTTTTGAATGGAAATAAGAAATTTTTCAATGCACTGGCTATAGAGTAAAGACAAGTCTAGCCATAAAATTTAAATTAAATATAGTAATATAGTATCAAAATAGTTTCAGTAACAACAGAATATAAACAAATCCATTAAATATTTTGGTTTCATGATGTTTGAACTTGGCGTTGGCGAAATCTTCAATGAAAAGCGTAAATAAAACAGATTTTGGCTATATCCCTCCTTGTTTGATATTAGCTAATTTAACTTCTGATTATCAGACAACTTAGGATTTTCTGGTAAGAGAAGCAATAAATCTCAATTATTTGTAGCATAAATCGGGGATCCTTTCGCTGGTGCTGGAAAGTGAGACTAAATGCGATCTTTGAATTAAACAAAATAAGCAATGATGAATATCCGGGGGTAAGCTTGTGGTAACGAGTGGGGAGCCAAAGATGAAAGAGGAAGCAAGGAGATGGACCTTGGTGGATTATTTAACCTATTTGTAGCCAAGATCCTCATAATTCTATCAATCTCCTCAATACAACATGAAGACCCGTAGGCATAGAGTGGAGGTATTTTAAGCAGACTCTGAGATCGCGTGTAAGAGGAAATTTTTTGTGGTAGACCCAGACGATGAGTTACGAGGCAGCATTCGTGTAGTATAGCTCCTTGGGAGGTCAAAGGACACAATGCGAAGTTATCAAATATCTTCAAAGAAGTTGAGTGTGATCGGTAGGCTGTCGGATGTCCATGAACAAACAGACTTACAAAAAGCTCTCAGGCGATTTTAGAAAGCTAATCGGTGGCAAGGAACTTGAAAAGGTACAGTTAAGAATGCAGCGAAGAATCCACAGAAATGGGAGACTGCCTGAGGGTATGTTTGACGAAGATTTAAGTACATTTACATTTAAGTAAGGTATATTGAAAAAAATATCTGTGAACCATCTACAGTCTTTCCTCCTACCAATAGAAGTCTGCCGCTATTCATTAAACTTAAAATATTGAAATTACTTGAACTTGCATAAATTATCTCGAACTAAGCCCCCTATATATTGTGTTTTGTGTTCAAAATTAAATACTGCGCGTAAATAACCCATATAGTGCCAGACATTATGCTTTGAGTTCAATATTTGCAAGTTTGCTTTCAGCAAATTTTAGCTTATTTTTAACACTTTAATATCAAATGGAATTAAAGACTTGTCGAAGTATGTCCATAAAATTCTTCTTGTATTTAAAATATCTTCGTTCCCTCATCTTAAACAGGCAAAGCTTAACTCTGCTTAGCGCTTAGTTATCAAATCTAAAAACTCATTTAAACCTCATTTTACTACAGTTCTAGAGTCTTTGCTTTCAGTACTCTTTAATTAATAAAAGTGCTAAAACTTCGTCGTCATGAAATGTACAACTGAGCACCTTAAAAACACCCGTATGATGGATAGCAATGAAAACTATCTCATTTTAATTATGCTGTTGTCTTTTATTTTCCTATTTTTGCCTTTTATCAAAAGTTGCTCCATGCATTTCTCCCTCCTTAATTATTTTTATTTCGTTTGGCTTAGTTGCTGTAGTTCTACTAACATTTGTTGGTAGAGTTAACTATTGCATGATAGTTAAGCTAATTAATTTAATTAATTAGTTAAGTCATCATACAAATGGAACTTCAACATGTCTGCTCGCATAAACTCATGTGTCATTGTTTTAGACACCAAACCGAAATTGCATTTTCATTTATTTTTACAGAGCGTCGACTGCAAATACTACATAAATTGAATGATATCTTATTAAAGTTAAATCTGTTACTGATCAATACTTTGAATATATGGGAATTCGGTATATTGAAACCAAAACGCATATACCGAGCCAAGATCTAGGCTCTGATTAATACATGTATTTAAATTAATAATTAGACTAGTTACGGAAGTGGTTTTAGTTTTACGCATTAGAAATAAGTGACTTCTAAAGAAAATACGGAATATTTTCGTCGTAGAAGTTGTTCAATGAAAGATGTGTTACGTAGCAAAATGTAACATATTTGGTTAATTGTGATTGCCTTTGCATAAAAATTGTCTCACTCAAACATTGGCTGAAAATATAATGCGTTCTCTCTGTGAAGTTTCTTTCGAGTTCTAGACCTAAAGAAATATAGTAGATATTGCTACTTTACGAAGAATGAAGTTGCTGTACTGAATATACACAAGTTTGGCAGAGGTCATTCGAAGTAGAAATGGTCTCATATAGTAGTAAGTTAGCGTATCTGCTATATCTATCTACTGTATCTATTTCAATATGATATTTACCTCTAAAATAAAAGTAAGACGCTCAGGATTCAAAGACGAAATTTCGATTATTGAATCGGTGATTGTTATCGAGCTAATAGTCTATATTTATATTAATTATTCGTTCCTCCTGCTTCTAAATTAGTTCCGTCACATTATAATCCTAGAGAATTGCAAACTTTTGACACTATTTAATGTCATTGGGGAACATCAGTTTGCAAATAAATTGAAACATTATTTCTACAGTTGGAGATGAACGCTTTACAAGCAAAAGACCACACACAGAGACACATTGAAAATTTTAGATTGATTAGTGGAAAAAATCACACACTGGTTATTTTTTTGTTAGGGACTTGCCGTTCATCAATGGCAATGACATAAATAAATACTTACAAATGATTTGGATGATTTGTTTTAAAGAAGTCTTAGCTGATTGGGAAATGTTTCAATTAATTCAAACTTTAACAGTTGCCATGATGAAATATTGGTGATGTTATAGGACCATTCACACCTCAATTTACGGCCAAATAAATATTAAGTATGTAGGCATTATCATTAATCCATTCCATATTATGAAATTCGCAAGTTTTCATTCATTTCCCTTGATAATAGTACTAATAATTAGAGCATTGGTTAGAAAGTCCAATGTACATAGATCGGATCTGATCGTTCAGGTCCTCTCAGCTCATAATGTGAATTTAATCCCTACAGTGTTCGGATTACTTGATGGCAAAAGAATTGCGAGGTTCGATGCAATTTTATTACTGCATGTGTTAGGAGATGCTTTCAGTGTTCAGTCTGAACACTTGTGAGTTCGTAATTGTGCTCATATATCCTTATTTAATGTCTAACTAGAAAATCCCTTTAACTCACAGAAAATTTTGTTAGACTGTTCAGAGTACCTGTGTGCATGTGTTTATCTTGAGTTCTCTGTGGAACAAACGTAAGCTGCAATTCGTTTAAGAAAGTAGTTCTAAAAAGTCGTTGCTTACTATACACCATGCTCCAGTGCACTGCTGACGTAGTTGCTGCCACTGTGGGGGTTGCAAAATGTCCCTGCGCTGGCTCACTCTCCGTTATGCTTCTACCACCCACCTCTAGCAAAAGCTACCTGTTTGGGAACATCGGATTTGTTCCCGTAACTCTTAAATCATTTTACTGCATTCATCACATTCGAAACCCATATAATACAAAGTCTTTCAAATAAAGGTAGAATAAGTTTAATAGTCACTTTGCAAATGGGGAGGCTTTTGAACTTTATCTTACCGAAAAACTTCGCAAAACCTTGGAGAAACGCCACCCTCTGATATATTTAGATGAGAACCAATAGACGTTGAAACTTGAATTGAGGCTAATCTGACACAAACTGGGTATTTTGTACTAAAGGAAAAATCAGGGTAGAAGCATAAAACAGAAAGCATTGGTTAATACTTTTCTGGAAGCTAGTGATGGTCTGCAGAAAAAAATAGTTCTAAGCTCCGAAATGTGGTGTTTTCGCTGCACAATGTAGCTACAACAGATCACGGATACTTACCAAAGCTGTAAAGAAAGTTTGGATTTTCTACACAGAAATAATCCCCATTAGATATATCGCTAGAAGTTTTCCCTTAATCTTCACTTAAAAATTGAATTGCTTCCAAGGAAACTCAGCTCGTTTTGAACTTCATAATTTTTTGTCCAATGAATTTGCTAGACGTATTTATCCACATAGATTTAACTGCTAAGTTGACGTTTCTTCAGAGTAAACACGAATGCGATAACTCTAAAATAACAAGGATTCCATAATATGGATTACAGCTTATGCAAATCAGTTTAAAGATTCTGGAGTAGTTGGTACTAAAAGACTTCGAAGACTAGATGAAAGTAATTACTGCCATGTATTCTTTTGTCCTAAAGTCAATACAACTCGGCGTTACGATTAGAGTCTCATGGGAATGCTTTAAAGGAATTCATGGATCGAAGATGGTTGTTACAGCTGAAAACTTCGGATGGATGTCCATGACATGAATTCTCTATTCTTGTAAAATGTAAACTTTTTGCTGTTGGAAAGTAAATGTTGTAATGAAAGCTAAGTATTTTTTATCGAATAAACAGTAAACAGTGTTTACTTGGATAGAGTAAACACGTATCTGGATAATGGACAAACATTTAATTACCGTTTGCCCACTAACATGAATTAATCATGCAATTTTTCTCTCTGTTTTGTACAATAAGAGATTTGTTATTTTTAACCGGCCAAACAGTAAGTTCTCCTATTGAACTGCCATCTTCACGACGTCTTTAGTTAGGAAGCATACACTAAATTGATTGAATATTTACTATCATCAATTATAAACATGAACGTAAAATTCTGCTTTACCTACAATAATCTTAAACACTACATTTCAACCTAAGAAATGCATATTATGTCCAAAAACTCTGTTCTATATTGTAGATAGAAATGAAACTAATGATCTTTAAACTTAATAATACATTGAGAATTACTGGCTTCCACTTTTGTAACCTGCACTTTGACAATACCTCAATGAGTTTGACAAAGCAATTTTTTAGTTAAGGGGAAATGAAGAAATGCATTGACTTCGGATCAAAAATATGGAGTTAGTTTGTATCTGGCAAATCTTTCACAGCCCTCATTTGAAAGCGTGTCCCGTTTCTTAGATAATACGTGGTCAGGTAAATCTTAATACCTGTTGCAAAAGGTGTAATATAATCATTACAAATAAATGAATAAACTTGGGAATCCCTTGCCATATTTTTCTTAGGATACTTTAAGCTAACTTTTGATTTTCATTCTTCTTCTTTTCATTGTCATTGTAATACAACATTGAAAATCAAGCATTTTTTAGTTCAGAAATTAAAAATCGCCTGCAAATAAGTTTCGAAATTCGGTTTTTCCTATTTTATCGTTGAAGGTATCGATTTGGTAACATGGAGTTAAAACAGTTCATTTTTTGTGAACACAGATGAATTTTATGGATCACTGCTAAAACTTTTACAACTAAATACAAATTTATAAAACTGATTCGACTTTTACAGTCGATTTCTTTAAAGAATTAATTATCAATTTTTTAATGCTGTTTCTTAATTAAATTCTCTTACCTTTCGTTAACTTCTCACGTACAAAAATACCTTTGATCCCAATCGCGAAGCCTTTTAATTTTGTTGCTGAGAAAATTCCGGTAAAGTTCGAAGAACTTTTTGTACTTCACTGTGTACTTTCGTTCTTCAAAACATTTTAGAATTCTTCGCATAAAATGCTCAAATAGTGTTTGTTGACATAAGTATTTTATGACACAAAATTATTTAAATATACGTGCAAACTTATTTAGAGGCTTATTAAATTTCCTTTTTGAAGAAAACTTGCTAAGGCATTTGAAATCGTTATTTTTCGCAATTTCAATTAAATCTTTACCTAGAGACTGATATATCTCAGATTTTGGATGACATCTCAAAGTAGCTCATTAAAAACCTCCCTGTAAGTAAAAAACTCCTGAAGTGTGATTTGCATTTTTCGTACCTATCTCATGCAATTCGTGCAGCCAATACTTCCGTTTTGGTGTTGCGATGCCCAACACATCCACGGATTCCCAAGTGCCATTGAACATCTGAATCCACCTCCTTTTCCCACCTTCTTCACCTCCGGTTCTTTGTGAGTTTAATGGGGTAGCGAATGCTGTAGTCTTAAACCAAAGTTTTAGGGTATCGGAAGTATACTGAGAATTGAAATCTGAAATCAAACAGTCAGGACAGCAAAAATCTTTATATATTTTTATTTTGGAGTGGATAATACCATTTTTGACACTGTTAGTTTCAACTAGAGTACCTGTTTTAATAAATTGCTCGAAAGGTTGTGATTCCCACTATTGCTGTTTTCATCCTAGAGAAGTCAGTTTTGTTGAATAAAATGTCTAAAAATAATTTCATCCTCAAAGTATTAGGCACAATGAAACATTACATCGACACTGAAAAGGGATTTAGAGGAAGTAATGGCAATTTCGTTTTATTTGTTGACCCTATTTATTTAAACTTATAAATGCTTTAAATCACCTTAAATGATCGTTCACATAGGTTAAGGAAAGATGGTTGATAAATGTCAACTTTTAAAATGCCAAAGATTTGAAAGCAATGATGTTTCATTGTAATACTGATTGACATTATCTACCTCACCATTTTAGCAATTTGAACTTCGGTTAAATTCAGAGTGTAGGAAAGATATCTACAAATGTTGAAAATATAGTGTGTATTTAACATCAAAGAGAACAAGATTGAGGTCCCATGTTCACTTCTGAATAAATTGGCGATAGTCTGCTTTATCTACCTCATTCACAGATGAAAACTAAGATTTATTATTATCGAAAATCGTTCAACTATCATTGAAATTATAGTGGCTATCTTTTCTTTAAACAAATGTATTAATTGAATTTTAGGTATGTTCTTAACTCTGCCGTTTTCAAAGCTAAGTTTGCATAATTAATATCTAAGTCTCATAGATTCTAGTCATTTGGATCATCATAAATGCCAAAAAACAAGACATTGGTGTCTTTTCACTGTGAAGGAATTTAGCCTGGAGAAACGAAAGGCTTTTGTGAGAAAAACAACCGGTTCAATCTACCTTGTCATCGCCAAGATCTCGAAAAAACAGGCCTACCTTTCACTGAATGTAAACCCAAATCTATTGGCCGACTAGAAGTTTATAGCCAGACGCACATTAGGATAATTAAACCATATCAAGCAAATGCACTATTACTTTGCCCCTTATAGCCAAAACAGCTATCTCTTTTGTCGATTTGATTCACTAAAACGGATGCGAGTGTCTATACTCCATCTTCTAACAGCGTTATTAAGTAGGTGGTATTGAGTTAAAACTGACTACTATTACACATTTTCTTGAACTTAGCTATTGAAAAAAAGATTTATTTTAATACCTATAAACAAATACTACACATCTTAACTGCAATCAAGCATCAGTTATGGAGTATCAAGTCCAAAAAATAAGTATGCAGATAGTTGTCAATAAATCAGGCCTACGCAAATAATTTAAACTTTTTGTCTTTTACTGTCAAAGAACCTCCCCAGAGGCTACATGAGGAGGCTATGGAGGCACTCGACATCAAACGGAGGAGGAGCTCTGACATGCTAAGCTAAGAAATCCTCGTCCTTCCCATGCCTTGGCTCTCATGCTGTGTAGTCTACTATAGACTTGTTTAGAGTCGTTGAACCGAGAAAAAATCGATTACTGAATGCCAACCTTGAGATTTTATCCTCTATCGCCGAAAATGTCATCCGCTGTTGAGTCAACCTGCATATCATTCCAAATAGTTAATCATTTGTGTAATCCAATGCGTTTGCACTTTTAGGTGAGCGCTATCATCCAGTGTGAGCATCTCGAATTCATTCCATCGTATTGATTTTAGGGAAGTACTGATTAGCAGATGCTTAAGATACTTCACAAATATTAGAAAAAAAATTATCAAACTCCACATTTGAAGCAACTGCGCTTATTACGTTGATTAAGGTGCATTCATGCTCGCCAAACTCCTGTCACTATTCTCAATGGCTTTGAGAAACAGATATTGCATTGGTTGAATTGCTAGAATTTGTTGTGGAAATACTCACTCCCAGCACAAAGAAATAGGAACCGATGCATCTCAAACGTTTAACGCAAGGATTGTGCACACACACACACATAACAAAGAGAGATGTTTGGGAGACTTGAGTAAGGTTACTTGTAGTAGTCGTGGTGTCTTAAGCCTGAAAATAGAGCGAAGAGCAGCATGAGAGGATTCGGGAGAGAAGGGATTGAGAACACAGAATGGGAGAAGGTAAAAAGGAAAGAGCGCTGACATTGACTAGGACTACTGACTTCTGTGTGTCCAAAAGACAATACACATTGAGGGAGATCAGGAAATAGAGATCGGACATACTTACAAACGCTTACATAACTCAGTTAATAAATATAGCACTGCTGATAAAATAGGGAGGGCTGTGGTGAGGACATGACACAATGGGATCTGTTTCCTGAATCGGGGGGGAGAGGGAGGACTGTCGAAGGGAGGGGAGAGGAGAATACAAACCGACCGACCGACCACCGAACAAACAAACGACAGACGAACGCGGACAGATAGGAGAGCGACAGAGTGGTAGATTTATTGGTCGACGCAGGACGAGAAAAGATCATAGACAAATGACGAAAGAATCGGAGGAATCTTCACACAAACTTGCTCAGAGCTCATCAGACGCCGGAATTCGCAAGCGTCCCCTCCTCCTGCTCCGACGACGATGACAGCAGCGGGGTTAACTTGGCCTCAGACCAAGGGGGAACGGCCTCTATCCCGCGGGGAATAATCCCATTCGACCTCGAGCTACTGTGGACCGGCTTGGAGCTCTGTGGAGTGACTTGATCCTGTTTTTCGGCCAGTTCCTCTTCTCTACGAAGACTTTGCTGTTGTGGCTGTTCCTGAGGCACAGTATATGAGAACTCACCCTCCTCCGAGCCCGGGAACTGACCCCCTTCGAATTGTGGCAGCTCTGAGGAAAGACTTGACGACATGTTGCCGTCTACAAGACTGCTAGTATTTGCGTGGTTGCCCTCTCTAGAAGAAAGAGTGAATTCAACTGTAACTTAACGCTATCGTGCAATCGAATGCTCCTCCGAAAATGCAAAGACCTTACGATTTTCAAGGCCACATTGCCTGGACTAGAAAAACTTTCTTCTTCAGAAAAATTGCCAGTTGTTACAGAGGTAGAGGCAACGTTGAGTTAGTTAACACATGCTATTTAATAGGAATTTTGTCTCCAAGAACAACTTAGAGTTGATAATTAGTAGGCGACTTTTTAATAAAAGACTGACTAGGTTCATAGTTAATTCATGGAAAAAGTACTAGGTTCTCTTGTATTTTGACTATGATTTCACATGAGAGCCACTTGTCCATCTTATTGGTCCATGGAGTCTTGTTTTTGAAGACCAAGGGGGTTCATTCCCGGAAAAGATTGTTGTTTTAAAAGGAATCGAATAACATAGCTCTTTTTCCCAAATTATAATGGCCCTCTAGTTAGAGTAAGAATTGGAAGACCTTTTTATGCAGGCTCGAGGTTGACTACCAGACAGTAAAGTTCATTGCCATAAGCGTCTTCGTTAAGACAGGATTTCGTATTGTGGTATGGTATAGTTATTTCTACAAAAAAAAGAATCCTAAACGTCATTTATTGCATAAAAGGCATTATTTATTGCCATATAATATACACGCATAATTTGTGTGCCATTGTAACGAGAACACTAGAGAAGATTCTACCTACGACATTGCATCCCATACGTTTAATGAGCTAAATAATCACCTTGATTACATTTAGTAATTATAGAATGGTAGCATAATAGAAACCACATTTAGGAACAAAAATACTGCCGAATCGACCCATTCATGCCTGCAAAAAGGGGGAGGAGAGTAATTCAATGAAGAGCATTGGAACTAATGACCGAAGATGGATTTTGCTTCCTTAATATTCTACCCTAAATCTTCCAACGAGGCATTATTTCCCTTTTCCTAGTTCATATAGCTATCAGGCACTGTTGTTTTCCATAAAATCCGTCAGGACTCAGTGATCGGGTTTTGAAGCGAGAACAAATAGTCAGGGCGAGGGGGAGGGGGTAAAAGGAGGAATATTTCGGAACAAAAAGGCCTGTTCAGCGCTTGAATGGTTAAAGCACCTGGCCAACCTTCCTGGTGAGCAGTGTCAACAAAAGCCGATTGCAAGCTACCACATGGTAAATAAATTTATGCCTCGGTGGATCCAAGTGGTCTCTGTCCTCTCGATGTGCGTCAAAATTCAAATGATAATCAATCCTACAGACAACTTAGTTCGAAAACATTGCGAAACTGCGGTTAGAATCAAGGTTCTATACCTAAATAGGCTATCTCTTTATTGAAAGAAACATCTTGGAGACATTCTGTATTGCCATCTACAAACAGTTATGATGTTCACCATTACAAAACCGTTAAAATTTGAGTTTGTCGATAGGGCAAAGGCTAGGTTTGAAAATCCGTTCACTAGTTCAGAATACATCACTTCAAGGAAATTTCAATTAAAACAAGTATTTTGAAGACTTTTAAAGAACTGGAAAGTCAGCATATACACAAGATGGAATCTATACCATTTCTCTCCTCTAAGCTCTAGAGCTTAGAGGTTTTAAATAGGCCAATTTATGTGCTTCAAAAATTTCAGTGAGCATATGTCGGAGCAGCATTTTCGCTCACATGCAGGTATCTTATCAAGTATGCCCGCCGTAATAGTTGTTCAAAACGTGCATTAGTAAGTGCAGTCAGGGTTCAGAAGCAAAGCAAAATACGCTTGCTTTCTGAAGTTAGACTTAACTTTCGTAAACAAATAAATGCGTTTCACACTGCTTATGAATGAGGCAGTTCACTAGTTGAATTTGCTCATCTAGAAAATTGGTCTCCTTATGTCTTCAGCTCCTGGATTTTTAAGAAGAATACCTTAAAGCATGTCTCGATTGTTGGCGGGGTCTCAATACCGCTTTAGCCAAAAAACAATCGGAAGTACACTTCATTCAATCGAACCTTCTTTTTCGTTTTCTTCCTAATATCGGTCCCGATTTTTAGTAACAATGGGAATGTGAAAATAAAGTCCTGATACGAATTTCAATCACGAGAGCTCGTCTACCAATCTCAGACACCAGCAATAGGCTTAGGTCGACCTGAACGTCGAATCGCCGGGTTAATTAAAAACGCCAGGTGCGAGGGATGACAGAAGTACATTTGAGGTTACTCAGTGACCTCCAAATCTACCTGCTCTCTCAGATGGGAGACTGCATGAAAATTGCACGACTAAGAAACCGGTTTGAAGGCAAAGGAACTATCGTAGACTAACTTCCCATGAACATCGAAGACATCCACGAAGAAGCTCTAGATTTTAAGATCTATTGGGGAGTTCATTCAGTATAACTCTAACATCTCATAACGTAACGTGAGTCTTAATAAAGTTAATTTCCAACGCGCATCCCTCTTGATATGCAAACACGAAAAGCACTTTTTCAGTCACAAAACATGTACTCCTAGATACATTTGTGGATTTACGATACGAGCATAAAATGGGGGGTTAAACTCACCGTTTGCCTGACGTGAGAGCAACTAAAATGGAAAAGGGAAAAATAGGTGGTTAGAAAAAGGGAGGACAGTGTATTCAGTGATGCGTGCGTGAGTGGGTGGCCTGAGGAAAAAGACGACCATAAACATGCAATTCAACTGTTTGAAAGTGATTAGAGAAAAAGAGGGGGGAAGTTGAGAGGCAAGCAGGGTATTAAAACACTTTCGTCGGCTCGCTAACCGCTCCCCTACTGAATCTCAGCCCATGGACTAAAGAAAGCCAACACAATGCCCAAGTTTATTAATTATGCACTCAACTGCACTGGTGTGGTTGTCACAAAAAGGAATTGATAGAATAGAGGCAAGACGGCTTCAACTAATGCTATGGAGAAGTTAAGTGAAGAAACACCGTTCGAAATTACTCATAAGAGAAAGGCAAAAGAGAGGGGCAGTAACCTGATTTCGTAGCACCTAGTGGTTTTAACACAAGGCGTCAAATTTTATTTCTCATTCTTTTGTGCAGCCACTGATTTGTAAGATCCGATACTTAATTACAGTTCGGGAAAATCTTAATTATTCATAATAGACGGTCCGTTTGCAAATGCCTGTGCAATCAAATCTGCTCCAAATAATCGCTTTCTTCAGTGAACCGAAACCGGTCGATTCACTAATTTTGCAAAATACCTAAAGCATAAGTATGGAACTAATTTGATTGCCAAATTCAATAGAGTAACTGTTCTAAATTGCCAAAAGTACGAGACTTAAATGCAATCAGAAACTGAAAAAAATCTAGGTAAGTTTATACTTAAGTGAAGCAACTTTGCGAGAAAAGCATGGTTTGAATTTGGCGCCGTAGAAATGACAAAAGGAAAAAGAGCGAAACAGAATGGTCCTGTGTCAAACCGTTCCTCAAACCGAAGACGACAATGCAAGTCACGACATTGATGGGTACAACAAAGAATGGGACAAATCCAGCAACAGACAGGAGAATTACCAATTACAACGATGGCAATTATGGCCAAGAGACCACAGAGCACCATCACAAGCTAAAACGCAAGCACAGGGCATCATTTCATGTGCACAAGAGGACAATAATTCTCATTTCCAAAACTGTATTATCCTTATTTCGAAAACATACTTAGGAGGTCTCTAGTTCCTCAACGAAATCACTGACAAAATGACCCCACGTAGTCTAAGTATATACCCTTTAATGCCTTCGAAAAGATTTATGTCTGTACGTCAAAGATGTGAGACCGAGGTACGTAATCAGTAGTGGTCTCGAGTTTGACTGCGATTCGTTGAAGAGAGCAAAATGGAGGACTTAAGAAGCACTCCCACCTTGCAATTTCTCCACCAAAACTTCCGTTTCAGCTTGCCTGCACTGGCTTCGAATTGAGAGGCTCCAGCTTGAAGGGCATCTAAAACAGAAACAAAAAGAAAATAAGAGCGACTGAAAATGGCGCATTTCCTATCCCATTCATATAATCAAGTGGACATTTATTCCAGAGAGGGGAAGTAACTGCTTGTTTTGATCTATCTCTTTGCCTCTTTGAAAAAACTAGTAACAAAATGGATAAAATCCTATCCGTCACTCTGAAAGCGGCGTGTTCTTAGTGGTACGTTTGCTGGGATGCAAACTTAGAACAAGTTACTGTTCTGCATTCCTTGTCGAAAAAACTGGATTTGGAGAACGTCGCTAAAAAAGAGACATTAAGGAAATCAATGGCCGTTAAGACAAAAATATTATAATGTTCAAGATTCCTTAGGGTTTATGTAAATGTGATGATAATTCGTTGCAATCCTCAAGCATCCACAGACCTCTCGCAATCTGCAGGGAATAGGCGTCATTTCTGTGGCTATCTCTTATGCCACTATATAAAGGGCTAATTAAATTCCCACCATGCCAAAACCCATATTTTGGGCAGAGAAAAAAACGACCTTGCCTTCACCCCCTTAATAATTTATCACTCAATCCTAACATAACCAATGAAAACGGGTAATTAGGCAAGTATAGAGCAGATATTTATCCACAATAGAGTGGACATGCGCTCGCTGCTGCGAAGCTAATTAGAATGACTGTTGCGATCACCACGACAGAAAGTGCAACCAGACTCAAATCACGTGATAAGAAGTTAACCGATCAGTGAATTTCGTAGGTGGATAAGATAAACATGGGTAAATGAGTGGGAAATTAGACAAGCCAATAGATGACAAGCTCATGGAGAAAGTGGATATGAATTAGAGGATGAGGAAATAATGGCAGGAGGGGTAAGTTGAAAATTAATGAACAAACCACGCGCTGATAAAATTTGAAAACGCAAATTCACGGAGCCTTGGTTATGCAACTAATTTGTCTGCCTGAGGATGCAGATTGACTGAGAGTAATTGATGACCAAAGTTACCTTACATAGGTTCTCGCATTTTATTTATGTTTGGGATATTTTGTAATACAATCAGTTCTGGTAACTTACAAATGGTGAATAAGTTGTATGACTTTGCAAGGACTTCAGGGATTACTACTTACATACCATGTTTATAATGATGTAATGATACTTTTTAAGAACGATGGGGTTCATTACCACTCAAAGAAGAGAAAAAATTGCAATTAAACTAAAAAGCGTACACCAGCACAACTTACACAGCTACGATGCTACCGTCCTGTTTAACAAAAATAGTTATGGGTTGAGTTGCCCAAAATAATGATTCATTTTAATCACGCAATCCAAAGTAACTAGTGCGCTTTCGAGACTGTCCATAATAAATAATTCATGGCAGTAGATGGCAGCAGTAGTAATCATAAGTTGTAAATTTAGAAAGGTAGTGTCTAAAAGTAGCAGAAGAATTGAAATTTGTAATCGTTAATGACTGCAGATGAGTATTGACACTAGGGAGGAATAATGTAAACATCACATCTGGCATCCGAAGTAAAAATTAAATTTAAGAAATGAGAATACAACCACTGTACCGATATCAATTATGCAAAAAGGGTTAAAGCTTTAATATTTTAATGCAGGCTTTACCACACAAAAATACTAGAAATGTGAATATGTTAATCAAAGCAGAAGCCCACACTATGAAATACTGATCAAAAATGATAGTTGAATATGAGTGTTTCGAGGTTCAACGGTTATTTAGTACATTGAAGATTTCTGCCTCCACTCTTTTTAACTAAATCGATTTCAATGCCACATTTACTTGCATGGGTATTATCAGATTGCAAATAAATGGCGAAAACACAATTTCGTATCTTTAAAACTCGATAAAACTGGCAACAATCAATCGGTAATATTCGGCGTTTAGAATGACAGAGCGAGCTTGCTCGCATAATGAAGCTCTACACAAAACTAAGAGATAGTCTATCGCTTTGCATAACCGACTGAAAAGCATAAGGCCAATCCGCAATGACGCAACAGAGACTATTAAAATGTTCAAGGAGCACGAAGAAATCGCATTTTCTGCAAAAAATCTACCGCATGAATACATCTGCAAATGCTTAACCTTTTTATCTCCTTTTAATCGGCAATGTAAACTACACTAGCCTAATCAGGATAGACTTTCTAGAGCACAGGAGCCGAAGTACAACAAGTAAATCAAGCCATTCTCTCTTCATTGTAGAGGGTATCTGACCCTCCCTCTTAATTTACGACTATGCCACATTAGAAAAAGACATTCGCCATTCGGTATATAGCGGACTAACCCGGAAGTGAATTTCTTGATAGTAAATAACCCATCAAAATTAACAGACCGAGAAACCACTTAAATCAACTGGCTCATTTTTCTTCGTACACCCTCCAAAGTGAATACCTAATGCTCACTATCTCATAAGTGACTGTGTGTGTAAAAATCAAAAAATAGCAGACCAATTCATAGAGTTAGTCTGTAAGTCACTGGCAATTTCGTAAAGGCTGAAAGATGAGAACGCCACCTGTAGACAAGTCACCTCTCTCAAATACACTATCCTCTTGCTCTCGATTAAGGCCAATGCGTGAATAAAACCCAGAATTCTTGCCTTTCGCTCAGGAAGAGGAACAAGCACAATCCCGATTGGGGATTTGTTCATACTGATAAGCATGAGTAGGATTTAGTTTGAACCAAATCCCAATTGCGTAATTCCCTTCATACCCTGATCGAATGAACAAAGTGACGATTCTAAATAGGAAAAATGGGTAAGGAAAACTCGGTTTTACTCGTCTGGAGGGTAAATAAGTTGCCGTGTACTGCCAGTGCTGGAGAATTGGTAAACGAACATACATCTGTCCTTGTAACCCTTGATACATTGGGTTAGACACCTCTTTCCTGGTTCATTTGTATCGTTTGTTTGTGCATAGAGCAACTCATCTCATTCTCACTACATTCATTAAACTCGTATGAGCTTACTTTTCTCCGTCTAGGCTTCAATAAGGCCCAGTCGGTGCATATATTTTTCTTAGATGCGACAGTGACTGTCCCGTTTTTAGACAAACTTCTATCAGTTGCTACTTGTCGTGTGAACAATCGCCCTTTCTTCAACCGCGATTATCCTCCCTAAGTCTCCTTTTTTCCCTCTATCATTTTCAGAATTCGAACAAGTACTCAAAGTTGAGGAGTGTTAGGACATCCTTGTCAAAAGAAAAAGGTCTTTTGAGATCAGGCGATAGAACAAACGAGTGACTGATAATTTAAATTTACAGGAAAATGTCTGAATGTTGATAAATGGGATTCCCTAAGCCAAATATTTGCAGGAACAAGCGATTGGGTGGCATATATAATCATTAGGGCTCAAAATACTGTTAAAGATCATTTTCAAAAGTAGATGATATCGAATTGGAGTACTCAATATTAGCTGAGGTTTATGAATCAACACTTGACTCCAAAAGGGCAAACCTGATTTCCCCAGAGGGGAATAGTTTGAAGGTTAGTAGATCCCTTGTCCCCTCTTCCTCGTATTAAAAAACCCAATGCCATCTCATTCCGCCTATGGCTGTTTTAATGCTAAAGTTGCAACTGCGCAGTAAAGTAGGTGAGGTAATCGTTTACACTGAATGAAAATCTAGCCGAGCGAAGGAATATGATAAGTACAGCAAAAACGTGGTTAGACAAGACGACTCTCCACTGTCCACAAAAATCCATTCACAACATTATCTAATTGGTATCCTGATTTGTTTCCGTGTAGGCAGTATTAACGCCTATCGAACGAAGATCAGCTTGTCATAAGGTTCCCTCGTCGGAAATAAGAGATAGGGTCCTAAAAATGCCCCTAGGTCACAACCAGCAACGTCAAAGAGATAGTGTTAAGGTGTGTTGTCTGAGTTGAGAGCTTACCAGCGCGGTCGTCAAGTTGGGAGAGGTTTTTGTCGCGTTCGAGGACCTTCTCGATGTTCACGCGCATGATGTCGACGACCTCGTTGACCTGGGCCTGGGTGCGTTGCAGCCGCTTATTGATCGTCTTCTCAGACGCCTTCTTCTCCGTCGTCTGCGATTGACTTTCGCCACTCGTCTGCTGTTCGCTGCTCCTACAAACCATACCGAAAGTATGGAGTTAAATTAGCACTGAGAAAATTCAATACAAAAAACAAAATAGCACAGTCCAGCCTCTTAGATAGTCCCTTTTCAATGAACCCAAGATTAAATTTTCAAATTTAAAGAACAATTGTTTCAGGCACAGTGAAACTATATCTGAATTATTAATAATATCACCTTTTTTAGTAACAAAGCGTTCATTTATGACAACTTAGATCTTTATGATACATTCGTGTAGATCAATAGAATACCTTTCGAGTCCACCATAAAATCAGATTCAAACTCCTCTAGGGGGTGGATAACAACTTCCATTTAATGGCGTCCCGCGTCTTAGTTCCGGAAAGAAGACGAAGCTTTTTCGCTAAGTCACCAAGTAACCCACTTTTGCACTTCTGGGCATTAGAAAAGAACTGCTTTCCAAAAAGACAGCTTTAAAATAGAAAAATTAAACAAATCGTAAATCTAACAGCCATCTCATTTTCATTTTAGATTAATGACCATCAACCAAACTAACCTATCAATGTACCACTTTAAAAATTGGCACCCAGGCATGTCTGCTGGCTTTGCCCCTCATCAAGTTATCAAAAGTTTTGTGGTGCTGGAGCATTCAACAAAACTTCCGGAATAGTCATTTTATTAGCATTGTAGGCTGTTTTCTACAAGCTCAAGACTAAAAACTACTCTTGTCAGTTATTTTAAAGTTTCCGCAAAAGGCATACTATTTAAACGCTCGAAGGACTGCTAGGAGTCTCTTCCGAACAAATCTATTTCCTAAATCAAGAATGTATCTTTCAAATATGGTACATGAGTTCAATACACTTTAAACTGATGTTGAGTAGCTGAGAAACGAATGAGGGTTCTAATCAACCGCAGTCACTTTCCACAAAGCGAGTCAGAGGTGTGCCCATTTTGGTTTTCCTCAAAAGCCGAAGAGGAGAGGTTGAGTGGGGATAATGTATTCGCTAAAACGCAAGCGGTGTAGGATGTGGAAGAAAGAGGCGTAGCAAGAGAAAAATCACGCATAACTAAGCGCAGTGCGTGCGTCAGGAGGTTTCCTGCATTGCCGTCGCCACCGCCACCAGGATCGGGGGCACATTAGGGCAGCTCTTGCAAATAAATGGAGGCCAAGGCTATATACTTATTTTGGGATGTAATTAATGCATCTGCAAGGTGCAGTTAAGCCCAGTTGCGGCGAATTCCGGCATCCACTAATTTACGTTCACCAAGTCTTTACTTGATTAATGTCTTTTCAAGAAAAGTATGCTAAGAAGTATCCAAAGAATGCCGATAGTGTTGAATAATTGCAACCATTTGAAACTTTAATTAAATTTAAATAATTTAACCGAAATTTCCAGCTGCTATATGATGGAACAGGTCATCTGAGATCAAATTAACTTAAGACCTATTCTACTGCATAGAGAAGCCATAACCTTCGCCTAGAAAAACATAGGCAAATCTGTACTTTCTCAGTCCTAAAACGACAAATCAAGGGCTGCATACGCCCTGCCCTATCAATTGAAAAAAGGAAATTGAAATAATGTTTTTTGCGAAAAAAAGCTAATTATCACATAGGCTTCGTCTAATATTTGGTAAAAAAGTCAGTTAGCAGCCATCACAGCAGGGAGCGTGGATTGAGTCTAAAAACGGGTGGTACTTTCAAAAGGGATCCATGACCAGATTAAAAACACATTTTCAAATGATTCGTAGTTTGCTCCATTCACTACAAAGCTAATAGCTAAGTATGTTGACGAGGAAAATTCGCACCTAGTGGTTTAAGCCTTTGACGTACACAACTGTAGCCCATAAAGCAAGCATGGAAATAAGACTCAAGCCCATATATTCATTAATTTCTATTCATAGCGAGTTAACGTGGGCTAAAGTTGAATCCAAGTACTAAAACTTGGTCTTATTGACGAACCTTAGGGGCGTGCCAACATGTTAGTCCCATGACCTAGTTGAAACAATTCAGTAAAATATCGATAAGGGTAAGGTATTGAGCCTAGAGATCCGCCTACGCGCACGTTGGATACGAATGCGTCGCCCCAAAGGGAAGGTCTTAGGCCACCTGCGTACCCGAGTCTCGGATACTACGGGGGCGGAGGAGACGTAGGACAAATGGGGCAATGGGTTCTCGCTCATTTACATAGACTAACGCCCATCCTCCCATTTCTCCGCCCTTGAGTTTTGCTCGCTAATCCCAGACGATGAGAATGATAACGGCTCCCTGAGATTGCACCCGAAAACATAAATTTAGGGGAAATTTTTCCATGTTAAGATCAGCTACGAGGGAAAATGAGAGAGAAATCCCAAAGTATTTTATCACATACCTGCAATCAGTTGAGCAACATATTTTCCCGATGGTAAAGAGTGAGCTTTAAAACAGAGTATTTCGACTAATGTGAACAGTGAATTTAAAACTCCGGTGATAAGGACTGACATCAAGCTTATCTCTCGGGAAACCAACCGATAAATGATGAATAATTTAATGCCTGAAAGGGATTCCGCATTTCGTAGCGACAAAGAGAATAAACATCCTGTTGCTAAATTAGGCCATCAGGGTAATTATATCAGTTTAAATTAATATTCCCTTGATAAAATAAAAAGACGGTCAGACTGTCCATATTTAGGGCTTTGGCTTGCGAAATTGCTTAACTGCGTTTCTTTCGTGCCTAGAAAGATTTAGTTTCATCTTTTTAATGAAAACCTGTCTGAGAGCATTAATCAGTAGTGCACCACCCGGAGCAATGTACATAATTTATGAGGCCCGAAATAAGGAGCGTCCTGACAATGTCAATGACAGATGAATAGGACCACTTGAGCAGAAACGCAAGTATCACGAATTATAAGACAAAGAAGAGATTTCATTAAATGTATGTTCTTCTTAGTAAATGTAATTATTCTCCCATATAAAATAATAGATGCATATATAAGCTAGACACAATAAAAAGCCTCGTACTACTTAGTTGAGGATATGGAGGACTAAGTACTACCAAAGTAATGAGAATGTTTGACAAGGAGACGACTTGGAAAATGAAGGGAGGTACCGGACAGCGAGAGAGGGCATTTTCCTATAAGCTGCGCATGGACTAAGGAAAGATCCACTTCCTCCGAAACTTACCAAATAGCCCTGCCGTCAGGCCAGCAGACATGCGCGGCTAATTTGGTTGTTAATGAGCTACCATTAAAACCAACCCCTACATTAATCGGTCGTCTAATTCCATCCATTGGGTATTTCATTTAGTTAAGGAAGCTCCTTAGTGGGAGAGACCTGGGGATATCAAGGAGCATTTGCAAGAAGTTAAGTGGAACATATTGCTGGGATGTGTATACTTATAAAAAATTGGCCTAATTTCATGTCCTTCAGAGCTAGAGAGTGGATTATTTCTCCAAACAAGGTCATTCATGAAGTGGATAGACTGATGCATCGAGTTTGTGAGAGGAAATTGAAATAGTAATGTGATTGGGGATACTACGGGCAGTCATTTAATTTGAAAGTCAAAGATTTATGGTTTATTTAATTTCCATCGTCTACCGTTATAAGGGAGAAAATATGGGTGAAAATGTTCATCGTCTTCACTCTATGGCATATAAAAATTACAATCCTAGAGTAGGCACCCGTGAGCAGTCAAGCTAAGGGGCTACTAAACGTATTAAACCTCTGAGGTCACCTTTGAGAATACAAGGACACAAGCACTTGCAAAATGAACAAAAATGACCTGGTAGAGTGAGATTACCAAGTCCATGGGGAAACCAAGGACGCAAAATACCGAAGATTTTCACGAGAACTCATAACAGCTAGCCTGAATTGTGGAAATAAATATTCCACAAGAGGTGGGTCTTATGAATCTAAATTTATCACATGGTCTGGGGGTAACTTGAATACATAAAATGATTTGCCGTCATGCGTTGCAATATAAAGCTATAACATATACTGATGGAAGGCAGCCTTTATCATATCTGAGCTAAATTTACGAACAAAAATCCTCGGAGGGCCCAGATGGTAATTTCAAAACTTTTCCATTAAACCAGCATTCCCAAATCATCAATCTAAGATATTACAAAAATGCAAAACTACCAATTCAGCTTGTAATATGGTATCTGAGACTAAAGTAACGGCAGCAAGCGACAGATTTTTTGGGTTTGACTGAATACAAACAGCAGATGGGACGGGAGTTAAACTGTGTGTACATTGAACATCTGTCCATGGGGTTTGAGATATTACTCTATGAATAAACAGCGATAAGCAAAGACAGAAATTGAATATTTGATCTAATTGAATAAGACAACGACTCAGCAAAATCAACACTAAAATCAATCTCGAAAGCAAAAAACACCTGATCTATGGCGCTTCATATAGATATTTACTAAAATGGTTATACTATGAGTAACTGAAAAGGAATTGAAATGTGGAAAAAATATGATTACTTAGTGGCCATTGGATATTATCCAGAAAAGTAGCCACTAGCCGCCTAAATATCATCGAAGGATCGAAAATGATATGTACTTAAGGATTATTTATTTGTACTTTTGCATACAAAGCCTTTCTGATTGATACTGTGCCAACTTAAAGGCAATTTATACTCTGATCACATAAACAACTACCACAATTGACATTAACATTATTTATTGTGGGAACGAATTTGAGGGGCAAATTATATTTGTATAAAAATTATTTCGGAGTAAGGAATATAACTTACATTTCTTAGGCTTCACAAATCGCAACACCTGGATACCAACGAAACCACACAACCTCGAAACTTGCAAGGCCGTTAGGTCGCCATTGAACATTTAAAGTTCGTTTATAAAAAGTTAAAAATTATGTTCTTTAAAATTGAAAACGCTTTTCCTCTTTGATTTATATTATTATTTGTTTTTATCGTTTTATTTTGTTTTATTTATTTGTATTTCATTGACATCTGCAAATATTTGTGTCGTAAATTATTTATTTTATAACTATAATAGTTTCGCTTCTAAGGAAACACGATTTGGGAGTTGGAATATATGTCTTACATTTACTTAACGTTTATTTTCCCTTTAGTAAGAGATAATGCATTACTAAGATTCAGAAGTACCGGTGTCTGTGAGAAAACCGATATTTCATTAATCAGATACCCAATATGTAGGCTTGATTATTGTGCAAATTTAATAAAGCCTGAGCAGTATTCAGGCGAAACCAATGCTCCGTGTTTTCGGCCTATCAAATTCTTCTCTGCGAGGGCAGCGTGAAACAACAATACTAATTGAAAAGTACAAAAAGTTAAACCCTATTTATTTTTCTTGGTAAGTATATATGATCCTTACAGCTCTTATGTTTGCTTTAAAAATTCCTTGAAAATCACCATTAAGTGAAAATTTCACGATAAGAACAAATTGTTAGTGTATTCCTAACTTTTTGGACGCCTTAAGGCCATATATCGCGGTTCGTAACTACTGGTTATCGTTATTCGTTCATTTCCGAATTTGTGTTCTTATCCTTCTGTGATTATTTTTTATAGCTTCGCTGCAGTTAGGGTATATGAATATGTCATAAACCTCTAATTTTGTTTTATAATAGTACAGTTAACTTAAAGCTTTGTAAATTCCATGCTTAAAAGGAATAATATCAAATTAATCTTATCTAAGATTTCGAGTAAGCATACGGCTCGCTAGTTGTTTCGGCGATGGAGAAAATGCATGAAGAAACCATGAGTAAAGTCGAGGCTGAACATGCCGAGGTACATTCTGATCCCCAATGGAGTTCTTGCATAGATAGACAGGAAAATAACTGAAATCCAAAATCTTCTACAGAAAACGGAGTCATCATTTAACGATAATTATACCCTTCTCTCTTGTAATCTGTGAAATTACCCTACAACACGTTGATTTCCTTAACACGTTTTCTCCAATACTGGCCAGAAATCGAGAGAAATTAAACGAGCTCGAGTCGGCAATGAAGAATGTTCTCAACCAAATACAAGACAGTAAAACCAAAGCAGAAAGTATGTGAAACCAAAACGAGATTTGGTGTGTTTATCCTCTATTTGCAGTTTAATTAATAAGAAATAGACGATTCGCCGGTCTCTTTTGAACATCCATGCTGAGAAAAATAATAGATTTAGACAGGACTTGAAGAATTGTCTCCATCTCCAATAAGTACAGATCTAAAAGATGAAATCTTGGGTATTCATGCACAGAAATACATTGGCACAGAACTACGGTAGTTGGGTTTACGCCTGGACTGCAATCTCATACCAATTAGCTACTAGAGTTAGGTGAGTATGTTAGGATAATTCTATGATGCGCCATTGTGAATTCCTATATTTGCACACCCTGCTGGTAACGCCCTCAGGGTGGGTCGCATAGTCTATTTGCAACTTACAGCTAGCTGCCCTCCCCAAATGCTCTAGTAGGCTAGTGGAAGCAGGTTCGCTAAGGTGTTCCTTACGTTTCTTGTTATGCTAAAAATATCTCCCCTACAGTAAGCGTTTAAACTCACCACACTGATTCCGTTGGGTGGCGTCTCTGTGAAGATATAGCGACTGAGTACTGAATGTGTGCGGACTTTCGTGTACAAGGAGAAAGCTACAAAGCATAACTTTCAATGAAAATGTAGAAGTGCGTTGCCATAAGTTATCCATAGTTTCTGGTAATCGATATCATTCTAGAGGCGGGGATGTCTTTTGAGATATTCAATTCCCTAGAGGGATAGCCTCTGTTGTATGAATTTCACCACTTATAATTGCCAGTCCAAGATGTAAATGAACCTCTCTCTGGAATGAACTCAGCGACTCCACTTTGGAAACCATATCCTCTTGTAAAAGAAACCCAATACCATAAATGTCGACAACTGTTTGCTGTGAATAGATTTCCAAGTTAATTTGGTGTCTACTAGGAATTTCTTTTTGAAAAATTAAACATGCTATAGTTTATAAACATTTTAGTGGTGCTCTAGTGACTTGGATATTTTATGAACTAAATCCTAGCCTTTTATTGGATAAGAATAGTGTGAACAAGCTTAATGAATGCAGGGATAGATGTGGTATCAGCTTTGAAGAGAAAAGGCTATCGATGACACTGAGTCATAGAGGTAGAATATCTCAAAATCCCTGTCAGTGTTGTCATGCCTTTTAACACTTGTGAACTTGAAATACCCGAAATTTCCTAACATACCTCTTTTAAGCTAGGTAATGCAGGATGACTCACCTTGGCTACCTGTGAAGAGTCCCTCATTTTCGTTGGATGGCCTCCGCTTCCCCCACCAGTTAGCATCACCCTCGCAGAGTAGTGGTACTTGCTATGCCCCTCTGGGCTCAATATCCTCGGCAGGTGAAGCGTAGAGGTTGTCTGCGTCCTGTAACCCCTAGGCAGACTTCTAAATGGCCTCATCTTTTTGGCATCTATGGGAGGCAAGATACTACCGCTAAAAGTAGCATGTTGGCCTCGATTATGCACTAGAATGGGGCTGGATGGAGAAGTGTGTCTGTAATTGGGGGGGCGCAGGGGCCAGGTAACAGAGAAGTTTGCCTTTCTACAACTTTCGGCCGACAGGGGAGCGGTGGATGCACTTATTGTGGTAGCGCTGTTGAGGGTTGTCTCCGCGGATGCGAGGTAAGACTTGCCGGAAAGCATAAAGCTCATTGGAGGATCGGGGCTTCTTCTAGATAAGAAACGAAATTCTTTCAGCATTTCATAGCAGACGATTATCGCTGATGGTGTCACAGCTAATAGATTAAAAGCGTCAGTCAGACAATCACTGGTGAGCATACAATGAATACTATGTCCTCCTCCCACAGTTGTCTGACCACGTTCTTACCTAGGCCCCCGTACAATGACCGTGTTCCTCCTGAATACAGTTCCCCTTCGAAGTCTTGCCTCTACTCATAGGAGTTTCTACGGACAATACCGTAGTAGTATCCTTTAACATTAGGTAGGTAAACATTTCTAATCACTCTACCAGCCCATCACATTAAATTATCACACTGCTCTTTTTACCCGATTTGGGATATAAGTTTTCGCTTTGGAAAATCGAGAGGTACCCAAAAACTCATCACCACTAACATATCCCGTATAGATAATATATCTGATGCAACAACCAGTAGTTTAAGTTATTTTTTGCAAAGTGATTCGCTTTAAGGGTTGGTTTTTAATTTCAGAAAACGACCAACTCACCGGTCTCGTAGCCTGGCCGGTGATGGAGTTCTGTTGCCAGCCTGTCCCTGTGGCGTCACAGCTAGGAATGAATCGCCTTCCAGCGTCGATAGACTCTTCTTCAACTTGACTTTTGCCACTAGAGCATCCTTCAATGCATTTCCTACCATAAGAAACTCATTTTCTCATGCCTCATAGTTGTATACAAAAACCCAGTCGGGTAAAACGCCTACCTGGAATAGTGGGAGCCTTGCCTTCAATTGCAGCTAGAACTTCGTTGAGAAGTATCTCAACCAAGCTCCGGGTCAGGGCATCCTTGCTCATACCTTCTGGGTCTCTTGAGGCAGCTGCTCGACTGCCCATGTAGATGGCTTTTTGTGGCAATTGACTACACTTTGACTTAACCGCCTCTGCGCCCTCTCCTCTGAGTGCACGATCCATCCAACGACGGGTGTTTCGGCTGCAGGGCGTGCAAGGTAAAAACATGACATTTTGGTATGAACTTACAAACCATACAAGCGGATGCCGAATTCACTATGGGTGAATATTTACAAAGATTAATTTTCCTATTACTTCTCGGGATAGATGAGCAAATATGATTTTAAATGTTACGATCGAGCATGGTCCACTAAACCTATAAATATGGAATGCATTTTTGTATAAGTTTTCAGTGTTACTAGACAGCAGGATGACCTTCTCACCCACATTTTTTATGCTATTTTACTAGGTCAAAATAAATCCCATAACTAGGTTTGTGCGATGCTCTTTTTCCAAATTCGCTATATGAGGGACTTTTTGAGGGCCTAATATTTAAACAACTCTCGTACCCCAACCACGATGACAAAGAGATTCCGAGCTCATCATGCTGATCTCCTAAACATCCCCTAATATGCATACAGTTGTAGCCTCTACAGCCTCCACTTTTTCAGATAAACACGGATTACCCAGCTACCACTGCATCGTCTTGTTTAGTGTAGAATTCGTATGGATCAGAACGGAGCCTAAAAATGCGTTATAAATGGGCAAGCCATAAAGTCTAGAGACCCGCATTTGTTTTGTATGTTTTCCCCTGGAACTCTTTTTTGATGGCATAAAGCACTTGAAGTTTAATTAATAGCTACTTTTTACAGATGAAAATTTTCGAAGTTAATTTGTTTGTATGTGTCATAAATGCAACCCCATAACTACTTTAAATTGCCTTTGGTCTAAATCAATCCTCAACAGAGGCTCCTAACTAAGTTAGTTTTGGATTCCGGTTTGGGAAACAGCTACAAAGAAAATTTACACCGCTATCTTGAAGGGAAAGTGTCTTTCAATGGAATGTCTTGTTTGTCCACTCAATGTGCTATTTCATTGTACCGGAGGGGAAAGGCATATTCTGCACACCATTCCTCACCCATTAACATTTCAATATGCCACTCACAAGACAGCGGTCATGAAAGCTACCATACTGACTTATCAAATTCGTGGAATCTGAAACAAGGATGTTTAAGTTGTCAATTTACTGAAGTGTTCATGAAACCAATACTTTGTTCAGACTTGAATCAAGGCCCAAAGCTTATCACTCGCGCATCCTCTGCAACCAGAACGTCGTAATTTACTCGGTGCTGTCCTTTAACTATGTTGCTGTCCAAATGATGGTCTGGAGGTCCGTGGGAGATGACTATAAATAGGAAATGCACAACTTTGCCCCCTAGTTCTTTCGATGCATAACATTTTTACTACCAATTTAATTGGATGTGCCATTTCACCGGACTTCAAATCGGACTGAGCTTCCGAGCTCGAAATATTACCATAGAGACTTTATCCAAAGTGTTACTAGTTCCTGCTTTGTATAGTCCAGAGGGAAATTTCGTTTAATATAAAACATCGCAGTTAAAAAATGTCCGTTTTCTTCTTGAAGTTGAATAATGCCTTACTTTTCGTTTGTCACATTTCTAGCCACATCGTTGCCGTTGGGGGATGGTGAGGAATTCTCTCGGATATTTGGAAGGAGGGTTCGAGTGGGGTTGAGTAGGTTAGGCGATCGTCCATTTCTGGTGATAGGTAGAGTTCGGCTCGTGCCACGATTCGGCCGTGAACGATTAAACCACGTTGTGGTGTTCGTTGAACCCTGAGATGGGATTCTCTGACCTTGGATCACCAGGTTTGAGCTAGAAGACAGATTATCAGTGGGTTTTTAGGAGCTCATAACTGTTGGAATCATAATTTTTAACAATTAAGCAAAAATAAAAAAATAAGCTTTGCGTTACGTTAATGTAATACTCTTGGTTTTTGCACTAAACTTCATTGCATATCGTTCTTGATGTTCCACGATTTAATCATTTATAAAGACACTAGGGAAATTTCCCTCGAATCCTTTTTCCAATTCTTTCGCCTTTTAGTTCTTAGTACTTAAAGATCTTGAAGCGGTAACTTTAATTTTCCACAAATGATTTTTTGTCCTCATAAATTATGAACGACTCTGGCGTTGTCGTTCCCAGCAGAGCCACAGCTTGCGATAAAAAAGTGAATAGTCAAACGAAAGTCTGTGAGTTGAATGAAGACCCACAGACAAAAGTTCCTTTGACAACTGGGACGTGTTTCTGATTTTATGTCCAGTTCACTTAGTAGTCTTGCCTTTGGATTCTCGAGCAAATCCCTCTAAGAGTGAAAATTGTACTCCAACTACTAGCATAAGCGTGGTCTTTTATGGTTTCCCTTCGGTTTTAGTATTCTGATTAATTTAGTTGAGGACTTTTACATATCTACACTGGAATAGCACATTCTTTAGTACTTCCTGGACTAATATATGTTATCACCTCCTCCTTATCGAAAGTTCGATTTCCTTAAAATGTTGCCTGAAAATACCTTATAATTAGTCACTCTACTGCTCAACTTATTAAACCGATTCCTTTGCGATCACTTAAGGTTGTAGCAGCTGGGCTTATCACCCATGGTTCATCTATCAGTGGGATGCTTTCCACTCATATCCTTTAAATCTTTCTCAGTTACTTCAATGATTATGGACAATTTTTTATTAATTTACTTAGAGTAGCTAAAATCTCATTACTTCATCGGCACCCCCTGCCTTGGGTGTCAGTGGTCGCTCATCTTATTATGAATATATTCGGTTCCTGGGGTAGTAGTTCAATAACCATTTTAAAGGTGCTACCATCTTCAATTGCAGTTTCTTACCTTAGTTTCCATTCTTAAAATATGTACACTAGACTCATACATAAGGGAAAATTGGTTCGGTAACGTGGACAATGGCTGAGAACATTTCCAGATGCAGGGTCATCGTCATAAATAGGAATTCGCTTTTAGAAAATTATCAGTTAAAGTTTGACCCTATTTGTGAATACATGCATAGATAGTCTATTAGATCCTGTAAGGAGCATTACTTCTTCGACAGCGCTTGGTTTGTAATGAAACTTAAATCAAGCATTTGTCACTTTCATGTTGACTTTGACTATCCTTTATTCGGCTTTTAACCTAGACATTCAGAAGGGAAAATAGTTCGGCTTTACTCTGTGTTTAGGAACACACGTGTGAACCACTCAATTAGTTGTGCACTTTATGAACATGATTTATGTTTATGTATGTTAGACGGCGTACCCCAGTAGACGCTCCTGACTTTGAGCAAGGGATCCGGGTCGAGTATGCGACAGCCTATTAGTCTCCGGCGTCCTTGTAAGTAGTCTGTTCGTGGATGATGCTGGTGGGGATTCTTGCGGTGCCCCCAAATGGCGGTGGGTGAACTGTCGGTGTTGAAGAGGCGCGTTTTGACCCCGCAAAGGTGTGGGTATTGTCAAAGCCGGTGGTGTGATAGGGATGGAGAAGCCTTGAACTCTAATATGGGGGAACCGGGCGGTCCACTCATGGCATTCCGGTAACAGATGAAGTACTGAGACGCTGACCATTTCCAAGCAGGAGTCTGTGTTCGTAGCATTCAAATGAAGCAAAGGATAAGGCGCATGAGCTATCGAAATACCAGAATAACATTTTTAGATGTAGCCTTCAAAGTGTTATCCAAGGCCGAGTTCGAGTTTAAGCCGTATTTAAGATTTCATACATTTTACAGATTCACTTCAGTTTCTGCCAAGGCAGATCGTCGATGACACATTCTAGAATGCTGAGGCATACATAGAACTCGAGAAATATGAGTGCTAATTCTCTAATAAATATAGATTTTCGCTTGACTAACTAGTAGGAACACAAAGAAAATAAGGAGAAAACTCTAAGGATTAGATCGTTGTAGAAAATACACATTAGTGTCCGGACCAAGCTATCTCCTTGCATTCCAAAACGACATATCATTTTAATTGTTTATTGTGGGCGCCACAAGAAAAGGTCGTTTGGGTTCTGTGATGGTACGTTTCTATTAGGCAGCCATTTTGCAAAAGTATTCATCACGCGATACCTACTCAATCACAGTAGGAATTTTCAAGATGGAATCTTGGTAGTTATCTTTGTTTCAGACCCACAGATTGATAAGTCCATTACGCTTTAATTTGGGATTGTTAATTTTTACAGAACCAGTATCCAATATATAAAATGTGTCGACCGAAATACCTACACGTTTTCTGTGTACACTAATCATAATTTCCAACGCTGTTATTTTCTTGCTACGATTCTTTCAAAGTTTTAGGAAGAAATCGTTACAACGGTCGTTGGAACACCGATAAAAAGCACTAACTTCTGTAAATGGGCCGATTTAAGTTATTTTATGCACTAAGGTAATTAACATTTTCGATAAAGGTAACTTCATTTAAGATTTGAATAAAGCGTATGAAAATCAAACACAGTTTGCCTAACTGGCATGGGATTACAGGAATTACTCGATACTCAGTGGCTTCGTTTTATCCATTCATGTTATAGCTCTGTCAAAGAATTTCACGGTGCTTTAAAAATTCCATTTACCTTGTGAAATTCCATAAGACTGATATGTTGCATTTTCCAGGGTTCCTGGTTCAAACAGCATTTGATCGATTACATTAAAAAGCTTTTGTACCAAAACGGACTTTTGTTTGTCTATTTCCTGTTGTGGAAAAAGAGAACAAATCAAATTGATAGTTATGCTGTGCATAAGGGTATTCTAAGTGATTTCGAATTACACAGGCTTCGTCTCCCCAGTCGGATGATAGCATACTGTTGACATCATTTGGGTTAGTCGAGAGGGAGAAATCCTCCGTCGAGATGGTATCGAAACTGCAATATCGGTCACAAGGTGTCGGTGGTGGTGGAGCAAGTGGAGGCCGATTGGAAATCTTTGGAGAGGTCTTGCAGTCTGCACCAGGTCCTGCAAGCATATATGCATCACCGAATTTTGTCGACCTTCTAGACCGCATGTTAAGTAAATTGGGTTTTCGCTCGTTATTATTGAAAAGCACGGCCAGAGGAGGAGCTTCTGAAGTTCGGCGATAGGGTAATTTTAGTCTATGAATCCTGGTATCATCAGCAGGGTTGCCCAATTTTTTCTTATAAGTTCCAGCAGAGTTTAACTTCTGCAGTACTTTTGGGAGCTGAGCATTTCTTGTGTAATAATTTGGGCCCAAAATGAGCTGCGATTGCATTCAGCTGACGCAGAATACCTACATAATAGGGAAAAGTAGACATATCAATAAAATGCATTTTCAAGTTTTGGTTTCCTTTTAAGGCGACCTTACCTATCAATTGTTTTGACAGGCATTAATTAAAGACAAGTTATTAAAACATTTACTAGAATATTCGGGAAATAATTATACATTAAGTATTCAAAAGGCTTACTTGATTTTCAAACTAATATTTGATAATCTTGTGGGAGATAAAGGGGAATCCAATCGTTTTGTTGCTTGAAGTAGTATAAAAGTGTGTTTGATTAAAATTTTGCGCTATTGACCTCCAATCTAGACAGCGAGCTCGGATTATGTAACTATTCATTGACCATATATAACAAATACTAGAAGTGTTGTTTGCCTATTTGCCTACAAAAAAACTAAAAAGATAGTGCTATTTCACAAAAATCCGAACTAACTGACAGGCATGCGTGTCCTAGGGTGCTTAATAACTACCAAAAAATTAAATTAAATTTGCATGGGATATCGTTATCTCTAAACATTTGTATTTTCGACTCTCGAAGTGTTTTACAAATGGACTCCTAATAAGTCATTTGAATCGCGATTTTCAAGCTACTTAATTGGGGTAACATTCCTAGAACTATAAACATATCAAAATATTAATCGAAGTGTCCCGGTGTCTCTAAGCTGCCAGTTTGGGACATACGTTGTAAAGATGAATCACTGCTAATTCCAGATATTGGTTAGTTACTGGAGAGGAAATTTTGTAATGCTACTAGGCGTTAACCTGTTTAGATGGATTTCGGCGAAGGATTCGACTTGTACCTCCAAGCATACACCTACTTCACTCGGAATCGATGTTGAATCCTAACTCTCCCATAAAGCTATTTTCATCTCCATGGCAGACTTTAAGTTGTAATTGGACTTGAAATTTTGGGGTCCAATATGGTGTATTGCTTAGTTGATGTATACAAACGTCAAGTATGGAGCCTAATATATTCCCCTTAAAGAAGTCTATTATGCACCGCGTAAACGTAGTTCTTAGTGAGACCTAGACTATATAGGTCAGCTAGAGAAACCAGGAATTGCAGCATCATCATAATTGGTCGATAGTTTGTTTAACACTGTAAAATATTTTGAAAGGAACTCGTAGATGCCTCTTTAGCAACCATTTGTTCGGATGTCCCAAATGCATCTTAAGACTGTAAGATATTTTTCACGCCTAAAATCCCACACCCCTGTGGAAGGCCATTGTAGTGCAGGCCTCATAGAAAGTCAATATGACTTTTAAATTTTGGCCAGAATCCGTGTTGAAGGGTGCTTACCCTAATCTGTTCGTGTCTATTGCTGTAAATTCATTTAGTTAAGTCGTCAGTCAGTCTCTTACTCCTCCGTAAATCCATGATATTGGAGCACCCCAATACCTCTCGCTAGGATTCGAATATTTTTGAATTAATTTATTTCGTTAGCAGAGTTTTTCGTGTGGAAGTCTTTGTGGCGATAATTCAAAACTACAACCAGTTAAAAGATTACATATCTCATACAGAAAATATACCTTTTGTCCGGACATAGTAGTCCAAGATGATAGAGGTATGACTGCATAACTGTGCTAACAAATCTGCTTTTCGAACTTGTTTAAGGGCTTGCAGCAAGGTTTCTCTTTCCATCTGTCATTTGTTTATACCGGTACTCTAAGTCTCCCTGACTATCCACCAATTTGGGACGGAGATGGTTTAGGCAATAAGATTATTATTATATATTATTTAAATGTATAATTTAACAAAAGAAAACATTGTTAGTTGTTTCGGAAATCAATACCAACAATAATTTAAGTAAATATTCTGTTTTCGGTTTATTTTTTGATTCGATTTATTTAAACAAAATACCCATAAACTGCCAGAGAAATTCAAACGGCTATCAACGCGACTACTTTTACACTAACCGCATAAAAGAATCTCGGCAACAGGGTTAAAAACTTCCGCTGCTTAAGGTTTCTGAGTGTCTTTTGAGAGAGCCCCACTGCTATGAAGTTTTGTCAAATAGCACATCTTAAAATGAATTTGCAGTTTAATGTCTGCAAGAAATCTCAACAGCACTCCTTCTTCTTTGGCTCAAATTGCCATGCCCACTAGTGCGCGCAGAAACGACTAAACTGAAGCAAGGCTGGTGCCACTGGCTTAGTCACTGGTACTAATTAGTCATACAGACTGTTTCGGACCTCAATTATACAGCAATAAAACTTCAATTTCAACGCTTTGTAGCAAAAACAAGGTCTTGCTTGTAACACATTGAAACAGTTTTCGCTGGATGCTTTTGTGAATAGAATTATAAAATGCTTCATTAACATTTTTCAAGGCTGTCCCCATTTCTGTGCCACCACTTGAGTTTATTTTATGCAGGATCTGGAAATTCCGCATGGTATGTATCAATTTGACCCAATAACCCAACTGTAATTTCAGTGCCAGACGGAGCTGGTTTGGAAATCAATCATTTACGGCCTTAGGCGTAGGGTGATCAAAATGTGGCCTTCCCTAAAAAACCAGTCATTGAGTTAAGGTGGTGAATCAAAGTGTTAGACTGCAAATTTCCTTGACCTTTATGCAACCGGTCGAAAATGCGAGCTGATTGTAGTAATTGCCCACACAATATACTGTTGATTCGATGGTATGATGGTCGACATTTCTACCAAAAGGCGGACAGGATGGTTGACCTTTAGAGTCTTGCCTTCCAGTAATCAGAACAATCCGAGACCCCCTCTCTGAAACCGTGGTCACAGCCAATACTCCTTTGGGAGGAACTGATAAGGCAATTCGCTGAATGGCCTATTAATCAAGGTGATTTAACCACTTTAGCTTCCATTTCTAGGTGTTGTAGTAGATTTCCTGCTACTTAAGACTCCCTAGAAAACCGCTTTCAGGTTGGCTAAAGTCATTTAATACTTATTTCCTCCCAAGCTCCCAAAGATGTGTGTGTGCGTGTGAATAATTAGGCCTGGAATTGGAGACAAATACCCCATAAAATGCCTGATATATCAAGTAGACTTACTAATGCCGGCGTCCTTATCGATATTTTTCCAGCTTAGTTCTTTTTTCATTGGTTTAGTATATTGATGTCGCCACATTCAAACTCACGTTTTGCTCTTTTATATTTATTCATGTTAATCTACCACTAATCACGTTCTGGATGTTTCTCTAAATACCCTTCTGGCTTTATCGGTCATGATTGAAATTCACAGACTCATATTAAAACAATGCTGAGACAAGTGGAATACATCCTTATGCCTACTTTTTATTGGAATTTTTCCTTTGTTCGGTGCAACTTACCAAACATTTGAGGCTATCGATTTATCTTCAGTCAAAAACCACATATTGCCCTCGTCTTTGTTCCACGAGTGATACTAGCTGTCACATTACCGCTGCAGTTACATTCTCACTAGGTTCTTTGGAAGCAGTGTATCAGAAAGTGATGAATTACTTGCTTGTGAGCTAGGCCTTATGCCTTGAGAAAGAGTTATTGCGGGCAAAATAAAAGTAAGCTCTGGTATTGAAATTAGAAGGTAATATAGCCTACTACTATTGACAACCAATTTTAAGGCTTGAGTGTACCTTCGTATGCCTTGATGAGTCTTTCCATTCTAACAACACTAGTTTCAATTTCTAGAGGTCGATTTACATTTGTAACCACGCTACAATCAGACATCCAATATTACATGCACTAGCCTATACTGAGTCAAAAAACAATAATATGCTGAGTGGCAATCACGAACCACATCGGTGGGATTTCAGATTAATTAGTCGTGGCGATGAAATATACAAGTGTTCCGACTGCTAATAAATTTTTCCGGAAGTATAATTTTAAAACTTTCCTTGGATAAAGAGTCCCCTGGATGCACTCCAAATAGCCCCGTGAGGCTAGTCTATCACTGAGTCTACAAAGGCAAACATTTTCGCTTATCCAAACGACCACTAACAATACTTAAACGGCTAGCATCCAGAAAGTTATGAGCGGACTACAAGAACCCATACAGTATCACCTAGGTTTCTCAAAATGACCCTCCCATGGCTGCATGAAACAAAACGTGACTTGGCAGTGCCGTCACAAGGCTCACGCGATCGTAAACAAACCAAAGTTGGGCACGTAACGAGTTGTTTGATTAACCACCACCAATAACACTCCGCCAATTAGAAAGCGACCATGTATAACACTTGCACGCCATACCAGTCTCGTAGATAGCACGAAAAAGAGCACCGAGTCCGCAGATTAACTGGCTGAACCAAGACCATGAAGTCTGCTTACAGGATTACCTAGCAGTCAAGTTAGATGTAAGCCAATCGGTGCTGGCCGAGTACTGAAACCCCAAAATCCAAGTAACGTGAGCCACCGCCAACTAGCAGAATAGTCAACAGAATGGAAGAGGTAACAAGTAGTTAAGCATATATGTGAATTCCCTTTCGAAACCATATTTCTTGTAGAAAAGTGTGAATAGGATTTTTCAAGTGGAGTGGTTGTGAGTTCGTGACTGGAATACGAAGGAGTTACACAGCGTGTGAGGCGCCGAGAGAGGGGGAGCAGACGAGGAGACAAAGCATAAGTTTGAGTAGAGGAAGCGTCGCAAAACGCATACAGCGGGGAGAGCGCACATTCACCTTTCACAGTAGCACCTCGATTGGCACACCCTAGGCATCTACCAATAATCCCAATACCTCCCCTCTCGTTCCCTCTCCTTAGTACCCCACATAGGCACGAGAGTAGTAGGAATTGGGGGAGGCGACGGAGGCAGCCTAAGGGGGGCGGAAGCAGGGGTGGAGGAAGCTAGTGGTGGTGGGAAATAACAATGACAGCAATGTACAATCAACCGGGGACCTAATGCGACAGGTGGGGAGAGAGGGCTACCGACCAGCCGCATCAGGCGAAAGGAAGATTCTCGAGTCTTACGAAGTGTGACACAAACAGTGTGATACGAGTACATGAGCGAGGGAGACGATGAAGAGGCAATGAGGAGGAGCGGATGGATGAAGGCGGCGAGCAGGCAGAGGGTGCGTGCCTAGGGCGAGTTGTTGTTATTGTTGGAATCTTTATCATTGTTATTGCTACTAAAGTTGCTCGCCGGGTCAGTGTAACCAGCGCCCTCGTTGGGAGAAATAACGTCAAAGTCGGTCGTTGATTGAGCGTCCTCGGGGGTCGCCTCACCTCCCGCGCGAGTGGAGGGACGCGAGACACCCACGCGGCTACCACGGACCCCACTAGACACGCAAAAGCACAAAAACACATTAGCACATCATGGTTACAGACATTTTAACAAAAAACAACAGCGACAGTAGGGAAGGAAAAGCAAGCAAGATATGGGCGGAGCGTGGAAGATGAACAAATCTGCCACCAGACTGTGTTGGCATCACGATGGACAAGGAAATCTAGTTGGCACTGTTTCCTCTACCATGAGACACAACACCGCCAAATCTCACCGGTGCACGGCGAATGAGACCTGGATGGCGGGATGAAAGGGGAGGAGAGAATAAATTGACCAGATCAACGCAAAAATACTAAAAAGACGAAGAGAAAGCATCACCGCCACCAAGCACACACACGCAGCAAGCTAGTCTACCATTCGCACGAGCACAGAGAGGGAGGTCGAAGAGCAAAATGGAACAACAATGAGATGAGAACACACAGCAACACACATAGGGAGAAGACAACGAATACGGGAAATGAGGGGAGGGGGAGAAATTACTAGAGGTCAAACGAATCCTGGTCCGAGTCGCCATTGAGGGTATTATCCATCACTCGAGACGTGTACCTGGGCAAATGAATCGACACAACCATGCACATTGAGAAAACAAATTTAGGCAGAATTATACACATTAAACAATTACAATCAACGCCTGGTCACACGCCGAATGGACGTAGTTAAATAATCTGGCGAATTTAGCAACATAAAATCGATTTCGGCTGAAGCTGCTGCTGTTGCTAGGCTCAAACTCCACCTGAGAGGCTGCTTCTCACATCATCATCGACTGCACCGTTCGGCTGGAGGAAGGGGAGGGTGTTATAGGCAGTGTACATACTACCAATAAGCTAGGGAAGTGACTTAGTAGACTGGGGCGGGGGAAGGGGATAAGGGGACATACCGATTTAGCTTGGCACGGAGCATTTGGAGCTCGCGTTCGACGGCCTCCTTCTGCTCAAGGGCCTCGTCGAGCGCGTGCTTCATGCGGCGCTTCTGCACCCGCAGGTTGTTCGCCTCGTCCTCCATCACCTCGAGGTTCTGCTTGTCCCGCTTCGAGGTCAACTGCATCTTGCTCAATTGATCCTTCAGTTGTGCCACGTTCGTCTTCTCCTCTTCCATCTAGAAATTCGTGCCAAAAGATTAACATGCATCTTCGCCACTCACCTTTCACACAGAGCAAAGCTAGACAAAGAGCCTTAGTTACAGCAAGGTTTTTGAATCTACAATTGCGAAGCCTAGCGTGCAGATGGACCTACTAAATAGGGATGTGATCTAGACTTTAATCTACAGAGGCTTTGAGGAGCTTTTCGATAGAAAATATTAAGAACTTCAATACCTTCTTGACTATGTAATTTCTGCTCCCCATGTAAACTAATTACGTAAAAATAAACCATGTAATAGTTTCTACACGAACTACGAGGTGAATTTTCATCAGCAAAAAAAATTTTCAACGAAATCAGACAGAGCACCTAACTCAACTCCCTCCTCAAAAGCATGGGCAAACCCCGCAGCCCCCCACTTGCCATAAATGGTAAAACAAGCGGTGCCAGTTAACCAGAGAAGAATGCTAGAGAATTCCCATTCCAATCTTCGGGTGGTATGCATCAAACTGTCACCTAGAATGCACAGAAGTGAGGCTATTTTTAACCGGGCAAATAAATCGTCGCCGCAAACTGAATGGAAGTAGAAGACATTTGCTTAGAGACGAGGAAAAGTATGGGGACGCACCTGCAGAGTGATTTCTCTCAGTCGCTTCTCGAGGCGTCTGGCAGCGCGGTTGGCGTTCTGTCGCTCCTTGCTCTCGTTCTCAAGCTGCTCATCGGCAGCAGCGAGGCGCTCCTCGAGGGCGGTGACCTGGAGCTTCAGGCGCTTGCCGTTCTCGCGTTCCTGGTCGGCCAGCTTGTCGCGCAGCTCCTTGATGTGCTTCTCGAAGGTGGCACGCTGGGCCTCCATTCGCTGGACGTTGGCGCGCTCGTGGCCCAGGTCGACCTGCGTCTGTTCCAGCAGGCCCAACGACCGCTTGTACTGCATCTCAGCCTCCTCACGCGCCGTCACCGCTTCGTCCAGCTCCTCCTCGCGCCGCAGCAGGGCCGACTCCAGGCGCTTCTT
This sequence comes from Anomotaenia brevis, assembly GCA_030710315.1. Taxonomy (NCBI): domain Eukaryota; kingdom Metazoa; phylum Platyhelminthes; class Cestoda; order Cyclophyllidea; family Dilepididae; genus Anomotaenia; species Anomotaenia brevis. The sequence continues at coordinate 1,545,307 of JAUOZQ010000013.1, read as the reverse complement.
CTCTTCCATCAGCGAGTTCCTTCACGAGACAAGAGAAGGTGCTAGTACGCCACGCAACTCTAGCTTCTCCCCTCCTCGATTGCATACTTCTCCTAGCACTACTCCCCAAAACAATAACGAAGATATGGCTTCTTTGTCGTCGTACACTTTCTACAGCAACGCTCCGATCTGTCCGACCCAAAAGCGCCCACGGAACAAAGATGAAATACGTACAAATTGAAGGCACTTTAGCCTTAGTGGAACCAGCCTCCTTTCCTAGCGGTGTCGGAGCTAGAAATAAAAGTAGGTTCTACACAAAACCTGACACACCTCGCGATCAGTGCAATATTTACCCTTTCAACACGACCACTTTAGTTCCATGAGCGTTTTTTGTTGTTCTTGTTGGAACTTGACGGTAAAATACCAATGAAGGTTTTGTGTCCTTGTCGTCATGCGTGATCTACTGTGACCCTCAGAATGGTAGTACTGAGTCAGACTGAAACCGGCAATAACCAGTAACTTCAAACGTCATCATAGGTGCCTTGAGAAATTACATTATGATCTATGAAATTCGGGACATAATTAAATAGAAGCCTTGCTAGTACCAAAACCCTATCTGTACTCATCCCTTCGAACAGAATTTGCAAAAACATTGAGAAATCACCCACTATTGGGCCTACTTCGCCTTATTTTCGCTATTAACCAAAATAAACAACGCCTCCACCAAATAGAAACGAGCACCCTGAAAACTCTAATAAACGATATCCACGGCTGTTTTAGTCTCAATCAGTCAACACTGCAAAAAACCACACAACAAGCCCCCTAGTTTTGATGTGTTAAGCCCGAACATGCCAGTCAGAGAAACAAAGAAGACTCTTGGCCTACATGGACACCCACACATGTACGCGCCCGTAGCGCGCAAACGAGATAAGGGTATGCCCAGCTAGTTGAAAGCTGGCCAATCAAACAACGGGGAGTCACCCGAACACATCCCATAGGCAGCGGTAGCGTCATCGAAGCGTCTGCGTGGCCTAGGCAGCACGCGCACGTGCGTCGTGAAGACGGAAATGCACTTGATTACAATTACTTTTACCTTTAATTTTAGCTTCTTCAAAAAAGCGTTTCCAAATGCCAGTTTCAACAATTAAGGAACATGTAGTGGTGCTCCAATCCTTTTGAAAGCCTCACGTACGGAAAAAATGGGGCATAGTTATAAATGGCACTTAGACACAGGGATGACCAAATCCAGAGCAAAGGTCTCACTTTCCAACTCCACAACCAAGTTAGGTGTTCCATTCACCAATTTTTTAGATGCTAGGCGACCAAAAACCTAGGGATGCCTTTCAGTTCTCACCAGTTCATCTTAGGACTAGGGTGAGTCATCACCACTTCCCTTCACTTACTTTGCCAAGTTAGCCAGTTTAGCTGCCAGAAAACCCATAGCTTAGTGAACGAAAACGATCAACGTTACGACTGTCCTAACTTCGCACGAGTCAGTGTCAAAACTACTACCTTAAGGATCCCGTAACCGCAGTAAAATTCCCCACTCGTGGAGTAAAGTGCCTCAAGGGGAATGGGCTTCTTACTTGGCATTAGCCGCAGCATTGGACTCTTCGAGAGCCTCGTCTCGCTCCATCTTGGCGGATCTGCAGGCCCTCTCCGCGGAGGCGAGGTCCTCGCGAGCCTGTGCCCTCTCAGCATCCGCCGCTCGGATCTTCTTCTCCAGCTCTCGCGTGACGGCCACAGCCTCATCCCTGGCCTTAAGAGAGGCATCAAGGTCGCGCTTCAGCTCAATCATGACAGCCTGTGCGCGCTTCAGCTGTTTAGCGGCCTCATCACGGGCACGTTCCGCAGCATCGGCTCGTCCGTTCGCCTCCGCCAGATCCGCCTCAACCTTCTTGCGCGTCGCCAGTGCGCTCGCCCGCTGGCGCTTCTCGTCTTCAAGTTCCTCCTTGGCGTCGCGAAGCTGCTTCATCAGCTGTCGTCGCGACTCCTCAAAGCCCTCGTTGCGACTGGCCAATTCACGCTCGAGTTGGGCCTTAAGGGCGTTGATTTGAAGCTGTAGGCAAACACAAAAGACGCAGTTTATTAACTCAAATAGAAGTGTGTAGTAAGTCAGGCAGAGAAACTCACATCAGCACGCTGCTTCTCCATGGCGAGTTGAGCCTGGTCGTCCTCCATCTCCTCCATCTGTTGTTTGAGCTCCTTGAGCTGATTGTCGAGTTGGAAATTGGCTTGCTCCAGTTCGAGACGGCTCTTACCGGCGTCGTCGGTGTTGGCCATGAGTTCCTCCAGTTCGCGCGCGAGGTTGGCACGGGCGCGTTCGGTATCGTCGAGGCGCTCCCGCAGGTCCTCCAGCATGCGATCGCGGGTGAGCAGCTGGGTCTCGCGCTCGCGCTGGGCACCCTCGACCTGGTCCTTCTCCTCTTGCAAGCGTTTCGCAGCCGCCTGTGCCTCGGCCAACGAGGTCTCCAGCTTCTTCAGGCGCCGTTCACTGCTGGCCTGGTCCGAGCGCTGGGCGGCTAACGCCAGATTGGCATCCTCTAGCTACACGAATTAGGACAAGCCTCGGGTTAAGTACAGGAACATTTACTGTGGGAACTGTTATGCAACACAATAATGAGTAGGATTACAACAGGACCAACCACTTGGCAGAGACTCAATTGACATGAATAATGCAACCTGCAGATACACTCAGCAACCCCACAAAGCAACTCAGTGGCTTCAAGAGCTGCAAAATTAATGAAGGTGTTTAGAAAAAAGTCAAAGTGCTACAGAGCGTACTACTTCAACTGCGGTGTTAATTGCTGCTAGAAATTGTAAGAAATAACCGAATTTTTACGAATCACTTTGGGTTTGAATTCCACCATTCCTTCGGAAGTTCGATTAACACTTCATTAGAGCACCATTAGAATTTTGAGAGTTCGTCTTGAAGGAAACCCTTACGAAAGTGCATTATCCACACAAAACCACGCCTCGAGCTCAATTTCTTTAAAAAGTACCTCCAACGCCATTATAAACCAAAACATGGCCCCTAAGATGTTTCAGGGCAGGTACGTCAGTACAAACTTCAGACAACGAATGATTTAGCAAAGCAGGTGTCCATTCACTTTTCGGAGTACAATGAAGGAACGGGAGGAAACGAACCTCGCCCTGCAGTTTCCTGCGCGACTTCTCCAGCTTCTCAACGTGTGCAGCCAGCTCCTCGTTGCGATTGCTCAGCTCGTCCTTCTCACGCTGCAGCTTCTTTCGCGTGTCCTCCAGTCCTTCCAGCTGCGCAGCATCCTCGGCTACCTTCGCTTTCACATCATCCATCTGGAAAAGGGAGGATTAAAGAAGACGTTACCTGAAAAACAAGCTCCCCAAGAGCACAGTAAAAGAGCCATTCTGACATCACCATCAGGTGTCGGAGCTAACCTGTTGTTGAAGCATCTGCACATGTTTCTCCAGAGCCTGTCGGTTGCGCTCCTCCTCCTCCAGTTGGTCCTTCACGACCTCACGGTCGGACTCGGCCTGTCGAAGGCGCGTCTGGAGGGCGAGTTTGGCGCGCGTCTCGTCCTCGAGACTCTGGCGGAGGTCGGCAATGGTGGCGGCGTTGTTGGCGTCGGCACGGGAGAGCTTGGCCATCTCGGCCTCGGACGCCTCCATGGCGTGGGTTGCCGTCTCCAGCTCTGTCAGCGTCTTCGTCAGACGCTCCTCCAGATCCGCACGCATGCGCTCAGACTCCTCGAGCTTCATGAACTTCTCATTCAGCTTCTGCTCGATCGCACGCCGTTTCTTTTCCGATTCGGTCCTCAAAAAAGTGTTGGATACCCAGTCTACATATTCAGGTAAGCACAAGCCTAGAACCAATCAACCGACTTAAATTCGCCTTTCAACTACCAGTCTGGCTAATTGGTGAACCATTACTCTACATTTGCCCTTAAAAAGCCATGGTTGATAGTTTGCTCAACATATGAGTGCTAAAATGAACCATTTGAACTACTACAACACTATGCACCCCGCAAATCTCTTGACACCCCACCTTTCGACGACCGGTGTTGATAAATACCTTCAGAAAAGCCACTGTAGCGGCTAATGATACGAAATACAACTTTTCTAACGCTTTCGATGACAAGGCACAACGTTCGCACCTCCGAGGACCACCCAAAGAGGCCGCCAGTAACCCCAATGAAAATGCCTTATTGGACAGCCACAGAGGGTGCGTGAATCACTTACTTTACACTAACAGCGTTGTTCAACTGCTCATTAAGGTCCGCATTCTGTGCTTCGAGTTGCGATTTCGAGCTCTCTATGGCAACCTTGACCCGCTTAAGGGACTCCAGTTGCTCTGTAAGCTGCTCTACGTTCGCGTTGTGTTTCTTGCGTAGCTCGGCTATTGCGGCTTCATGGGCACTAGATAGGGCAAAAACGAAAGAAAACGAATAATAACTTCAAGCAAGCTTGTAAATGAATAAAGCGAAGTTTGTAAAAAGGGAAGAGAGCTCACGCGGCATCAGTTTCGAGTTGTTTGCGAGCGTTGGATAGCTCAGCTTCGTGTTTACGGAGAGCCTCAGCCTGTGCCTCGGAGTTGGTGCCCGAGTCGATAAGCTCGAGCCTTAGAGCCTCCAGCTCCTCTTTGAGGTCCCGCTTCTGATTCTCCGCCCTGTCACGGGCAGCCTTCTCAGTCTCAAAGTCATCTTTCAGTTCCTGCACCAGCGACTCGGCCTCACGAAGCTACAACAGGAAGTGCACTACATGGAGAAAGAGTAGATCGATTTCTAGCTATAGTAGCTTTGGCACATCTGCCTACCACGTAAAACCAATGGTGAGGATTCCAAAAATATGTTTATTTGACAAGATACAAACAGTTGTTTTGATGCATAGTTTGACTTGACATAAATACACTACAGTACAATTCGTTCAAATAATAAAGTAGGGTCCATTGATGTAGACCAATATTATTACTTCAAAAATTATTGGCTATCCAAGCTGGCTGTTTCCTTAAGAACCATAGAAGCACAATTTATGGACTCTTCCGTGGCTGCAGAGAGAAGTCTGTTATGGAAGACTTCCTACCTTACAGTCAGGCAAAAATTAAAATACATTTCCCGAGGCCTTGGTCACGTACCATCACAACTATAGTAACCCTAACAGCTGTAGAAACACACCATACCAAGATACGGCAACCGGCATTTATGAAATGTAAGATGGCTTCTGAAATTCACCCGTGGGAATCCATAAACTAGCCATCGAGCGGTTTGAAAGACTGACCTGTTTCATGGTGGCAGCATTGGCTAGCTGTTCCTCATCCATCTTTTGCTGTGTCTTGGAGAGTTCGGTCTCGAGGTTGAGTATTTGTTGTTTGAGCTCATCAATGAGTCGCGAATGGTCCGCGCCCTGTTCGGACTTCTCCGTGACCTCAGCCTCGAGGCGTCGCTTGGCCCTCTCGAGGTCCTGGCGCGTCGACTGCTCCTTGGAGAGCTTTTCCTCCAGTTCCGAGATGCTCGCCTCGTACTTAGACTTGAGTTTGGTTAATTGCTTTGATCTCTCCTCTTCGTCGGTGAGGTGGGAGGCCAGGTCGGCCAGGCGCGACTCGATCGACTTCTTCTCCTTCTCCAACTTGGCGTACCTGTCCTCCAGAGCGGCGTGCTCCTCGTTCATGCTCTTCATGGATTGCTCGAGGGCACCCTTCTCCAGTTGGAGCTTCTGTCGATGCTGCTCCTCGGCCTCCAGTTGGTCGGAGATGTCGCCCACCTGGTCGGAAAGGTTCTTCTTCTGGTTCTCTAGTTCCCCGATGTGGTTCTTAAGGTCATTCTCGCGACTCTCTAGATCCGCAATCTCATCCAGAGCTGCCTGATAGTCGTTGCGAAGCTTTCGCTCGCGCTACAAACATGAAAACAATGATATCACCGTCGTCGCACGTCGGGAAATATATGACGAGGAATTTGGAGTAAAAAAATCAAGGTTACTCGAATGAAAAAGTGGAATAAAACATGAGCATTTGGATAAACGAGTACCCAAGTAGTCACGTGCCCACTTGATACAGCTATGCGCCTGCGAGATTAAAACTTAGGAGCAAGATAGACAAATGCTAGGCATAACTACCAAATAAATCACGAGAATCGCTGAAAGTGCTACAGCAACACAATCAAAGTAATACAAATTATCAAAATGCTACTTCGTTTTTTTCTAAATCATCCTAGCCTTTTTAGTAGCTTGATCAAGAAAAATCTCAATGTTCATGTGCTAGAAACCACATTATAGTCTAGCTTCTGCCGAAACCACCGAGTAGAAGGCTCGTTACTCACAAAGTTGAAACCGGTTCGCGCCTTATTGCATGTCGTGAGAAGCATAGAGAGCAAATTGAGGTTTAGTAATTAATGCAAGGGGACCCCAGGGTGTATGAAAACAGCAGCTCGTAGCGCGGATAAACGCCAATGGCACGAAAGTAAAGGCAACACTTCAACTGGTATTCAACCAATGTGTCAAATTTAATGGAAGTAGAAAGCTAAATCGCCTCATCTACAGTCCACACCGGGTAGAAGAAGGTCAAGTGCAAAACACGTGGTTTTATCATTAAACTAAACAGTTAACAGGCGTCATTTGAAGTAGACGTCACCTTCAGCGGGTGAGGCAGTAAAGCAAAAGCGTAATAGATCAGTCTGTGTCGCTTGGAAGATTCCCGAGAACCCACGATAAAACAGTAAGTGACGGGCTTAGCCGTACGTGACCAATTTAAAATGAGAATGGCATGACTCTAGGCCTTCATGCCCAAAGCAGTGAATGAAACGCCGGTGGTTTATTCACTATTAAACGCTCATGTTTTGGTAATAGCATCGATTCTATGCATTTTACTTAACCCAAATTTACACTAATAAAGAGGTGAATTCGTTACTAGGTTCGAATTCATGGCACTTTCTAGAAGAAGTGGAGCACATAACTCCTACGCACTCTAAAGGCGCTCACACGCATTGACATGCATACTTTGGGGTCAGAAAGGAGCCCTGCTAAAAGTCCAGCCTACTCCAACCACCCAGGTCACAATGCTAGAAGTTCACCTACCTCATCCAGGGTGGCAAGAGACTCGCGCTCAATCTGCAACTCCGATTGCAGGGATTCCAACTTCTCTTGTGCCTCCTTGTAGGCCGACTGGGTCTCCGTGAGCACGGTTGAGGTCTTCGTAAGAGCATCTTGAACCTGGCATCAGAGATAGACTACTGGTCATGCAAAGCAACGCCAAATAAATTAGTTCTCAACTACTCGAGCTAGGTAAAAAACAGGAGCTACAAGATTCAAGTAGGATCAATGAATCGAAACGAGGTACCTGGGGAGAAGCGTATCTGCGCCACTCCCAAAAGTAACATTTTCGATAGAAAAGCAAGCACACCGGAGTCGTTGGTAGTGCAAAGGCATCTCAAAAGCGCACATTTAGTACACACGCGGTAGAGAACAGAGCACGCACAAACGAACGCACAGGTGTGCGTGCTGAGATTTTCAAACACCACGCACAAGCACTGAGCTTTTTGACTAAAAGTTCTACCCAGTTTTCTGCACTTAATTAGGCCAATTTTTTCTATAAGGTAAGACAGCTTAACAGGTCTGGTAAAGCCATTGTCCCAAGGCTGAGGTAGTACGTTTAGTTTATTGAAGCTAACTTATCCAATTATGGATAGCACAGGATTTAAAAAAATGAGGTTTTACAAAGAACCGGGGAGGCGGCTAGTTATCTGCACAAATCGCCTGCATCGCTCAGAAAGACCTAGTGAGACTGGTTGCATCAGTGCCAACGAAGCGGGAGTGACAAACCTTGCGAAGTTCCTCTTCCTTCGCGGCGACAATCTCCTCCTGACGCGTGACGCTGAGGAGCGGGCGCACCTTGGTGAAGAGCCGCCACCAAGGCCAGTTGCGGAGCTTCAGGTAGGCCACACAGTTGCGCTGAATTATCCGGATCGCCTGGATGTCTTGAATTCGCTGTTGCACCGCCCTAGGAAGATAAGAGCAAAATAGTACCAAGCTCACCAAAACGCCCATCGAGCGCGGTTCTTTCTTCGCTATTTGGGATACTTGACAGCAAAGCATGGCTAGAAATACGACCACAAGTGGAAACTCACTTCTTCGCCAAGTAGCACCGGCAGTGAGCCTGAAATTGGACCATGATTGCGGTCAATCTGATGTCCCGATCCTCCTCCAGTTGGGCCAGAACGCCCGCCTTGAAGAAGATCTTGCTTTGACCGATGCGGTAGAGCTCTGGGCTGAGTTCCAAACGCTTCACCATCAACTCCGCTGCCTTGCGTCCATCCATGTAGCCCTGACAGGCAAAAGAAGCAAAGACCACTAGCATTTGCGGTATGGCTCCTAGGGGAAATTATCCTACGATTTTTAAGGAGTGCGGTTTTAAAAAAACAACCAACCCTACTATTTACTCTACTAGATGTTTCGGCAACAAAACGTACTTCCTAATTATCGCATGTATTGAATAACACATTTAGAGCTTCAATTGTTAGGGGTTGCTGCGCTTCAAAAAGCCCCCAATCCTGCCATGTTCAGTATTCTACCCCCACACAACACCACCCAGTGACATTTATGTAATTGAGGGATAAAGTATAATTCGTGGAGGACGCTAAGCAACGAGTTTGCACCCTTTTTCTTTCATAGTTAAATGCACCTCTTAACTCTCTATCCCAAACAAACGCCCGTCTTGTATAAAATGTTGTTCAACATCAACTTTCTCGTAAACATTGTGTTTGACCAGCACTGCTATTGTACGGTAAATATCATCCTGTCAGTAAACAGACCACAGCTCCCCCCTTGTACAATGTAATAAAAGTTCCCGGTCAACTTATACCTTGTCAATGTCTCGAAATTCCGCAATTTCCGAGCAAGTGAAAAGGAGATAAACACAGCTGGTGCCTTTTAGCATCAACGTAGCACGTGAGAAGCCTAACCCGAAACATGTTCGACGCGATGGAGGATCACTCTTTAATTTTCGTGCACCTCAGTGATGGCGAGAACTCACAGGCTTGCTTATTGGTAATCGATAAAGGGAACCAGGAGACACACTATCAGTTAATTACACCACATAGATCTATATTATGAAATATGCAAAACCAGACCCAGTAGGCTATAGGTCTCATTGAACGGGTAATGAATGCGCCTACAATAACCAATATGCTTATACGCTTCTTTAATGCGAATGATACCGATCTCCACTTCGACGACTGCGGTGAATCCTAGTGTTTCAGAGTTTCTAACGAATCGAAATAACCAGAATGACGGAGACGGCTGCTAACCTTGGAGATGAGATCCGGTGTGAGGATCTCGTAGCGCTGTCTAAACTCTTGGAAAGGCACACGGGAGGGGAAGCCCTGCCGACAGATACGAATACCCTCGAGCACACCATTGCACTTGAGCTGGTCGAGCACCAGAGGCACATCGATGCGGCCCGCCTTCTTCTCGTGGTTGGGGATGATGCAGCGCACAAAGTTCGGGTTGGTGTTCTGCAGCACCAGCATGAGACGCGCCAGTGAGTCCTTGTATAACTGGCTCACAGTTCGGAGCATACCCTTGCGCACCGTGCGAGCCGGCCCAAAAGTCGTCTCGTTGGCCGCAGTGGCCGACATGCCGACAATCTCAGCGTCTTTCCAGATGGCCTAGAGCACGAAAGGACATGCGCATGAACGATCCTTACAAATATACATTAGGTTAACAAACGTATAGTCGACAATTCAAGATTTGGTGGATTAATCAACCAAAACAATACAGCTCAAAGTGATGTATGATGACCCTAAGATTAGCATGGATATCTCGAGACTACGACTACTCTAGCAGAGAAACACTACAGCGAGCCTGTCCCCTTCAGGACATGGAACATGCGTGAGCAGGTTTGTTAATGTACATCTTTTACACGTCAAAAGGTCCAACATAACTCCAACTTGAAAATAAATTAGCTTACCGCATAATATGGTTATTGATTGAGTACCAAGATTACAAGTGGGTAAATAAAGTAGATCAATTAAACGGATTATACATAAATCACCCGCTACTTCACGGTTCGGTTAGTCTGGATGTTACTTCCTAACAATTATCCTTCTTATTTCAGGGTGTTATTTTCAATACAGGGGGTTTTAAAATCCTAAATATAGATAAAGTAAAAGTTGTCTCCACTTCGTGGTCTCGGAATCAGATGCTGCGAAAAGCGAGACATTACCGTAAATTGAAGCTAAGGATCATCAGTGCGGAATCCTGATTTACACTCTAAAATTACTTTAGTGCATAGATCCTTAAATTTGCTGTCCACATTTCAGCTGTGGCTAAGCTTCAATCCCAACTTCGCGACATTGAACAGAAGGCAGGAATGAACTGGGACAGCAGGGTGACAAGCGTGCCAGGACCCCAAGCAAGACATAACTTTGGGCAAATCGCGCAATAAACGCGAAGGTGACAGAAACGGCAGAACCGAAATCGTGGTCCACCGGGTGATGACTAATGCACACGCACACAGGGGCGCGCGCACATTCAATCACCAGTGTGCACACTCGCTCCCACCCAGCACACCAGCCATGGCCACACCTCAGAGCCGCTCTGGCCGATTAACTCCGGGGCAAACACATGAAGAGGAGGAGCCCAAATACTCCGCCCCTACTTCTAGTGGAAAGAAAAATAACAACTACTGGCATCATGGGAACCATTATGCCTAATTACCGAAATGAGGGAAGGACGAGGTAATCGCACAAAAAGCGTAAATACACGTCATCAAACAGGCTTAAATTAGTTTTAATGGAGAACATTGATCAGATTAACCAGCCTTATTATTAATCTTTAGCCAGCTGTCCATCTGCCTGCCAAGTAAACACAGCCTGATTTAACAGATTGTTAGAAATTTTGCCAGTTGGAAGGCACTAAAGTCTAATGTATGTGCATATATTGGAAGCTATAGCAAGCTCAAAGTCACCAAACTTCCAACAGGATCCTTGGGAGAGACACTTACCTTAAACAGCCTGTGGAATGTTTTGATAACCTTGTTACTTTTCCTCTTCTGATTCCGGAAGTATTCAGACTACCAATCTCGGCCCTCCTTTTTCATCGACTTAGAGGGGAACTTCACTTAAGAAATAAAAACACGCACACAGCACAGATGTCTGCTCACTCCCATCATGGTAATTAGCGCATTTCTGCCTAAAAATCTGCACAGTGCAGATCAGTCACATGCAAATTTCTCGCTCCGCTCCACTAATTTTGCGGGCCCCACTCATGAGTGTGTCGGGTGCAGCAGGTACACACACAAGTCTCCAGCGATTGTGCGCAAGTGTGCGTGAATTTTCGATGTACCGATAGTGAATTCCCTATTTGCGTGCCTGTGTGCCTATACGCCCCACTGCAGTTTTATGCAAAACAGACCTGTGATCTTCCTTTCTACGGAGCCATCTTCATTTAACATCGACAACACGGAGAGGGCACTTGACTAGCCAAAAGAAGCAGACACATGTCACCAGACAGTAGACGTATCAACAACGGTTTCACTAAAAGGTCAAGCTAATGAGAGCAAAACAGCGGCACAGACGCCAGCACTGCCAACCTGTTTAGGAGGCCTAGCTCAATGCACATCGCCCCCGTCTATGTATGACTAAGACTAGCTTGTGAAACAAAAATTATACATTTTCACGACTATTTTTTTACAGAAAGAACCGCTTCAGCAGTTGCCAGTGGTATGCAAATTGGACCAGCACAAAAACACACGCATTATTCCCAAGCAACTTGTCACCCAGTCTGACTCAGCTCTGCGATCGCAGTTTTGTGAATACGAAATTACAGCCCACCTGAACAAGAGGCTCGTTCGAGGATTGGAGAAGGGAGACGACATTGTCGTTGAGTGGGTCCATGTTTTTTGTGAGCCACTGGGCTGCTTGGTAGTCGACCCGACCGGCGTAATGACAAACTCCAAAGTCAGAAGTGGAACGGAACTCTGGTTTAAACAGCTTCGCATTGCCCTCCTGCTGCTTGAAGAGTTTCTCCACGAAGGATTTATCTGTAGCCTTGGGGAAGAAGCACTCTTCGTCCAGTAGAGCCAATATACCCACGGGCTGAAGCCAGATAGGGGAAAACCGGTAAGTAGCTGATAAACATAGAGGTTGAAACAAGTTAGCTTGGAGGGACACGCACCTTCTCGATCAAATCGATAGTAGGTTGCAGATCGAGACCAAAATCGATGAAATCCCATGGAATGCCTTCACGACTGTACTCCTCTTGTTCGAGTACGAACATGGTGTGGTTGAAAAGTTGTTGGAGCTTTTCATTAGTGTAGTTGATGCAGAGTTGTTCAAAAGAGTTCACCTAAAGTTTACAGATTGGAGTAGTGGTACTGGATGGAGGTGACTAGTAATTTGGCACTGGCAAAACTGCCACCACAACAAAAGACATGTACGAAAATGGTGTGGGGATCGTGGGGAGAAACCAACGAGCGACTATAGGTATGACAAATACATACTGCTGGCAAAGCAAGGATAGAGATAAAAAATCGAGAAAAACAGGTAGGGGGCCGCAGCAACACAGACCGACGACAGCAATGGCGTGCATTGTCGTACTAGGGGTAGAGGGGGAACTTACACGAATAGCCGACTTATCGGTAGTCTGAAATAAACGCAAGGTTAGGGTGTTAAAAACCCAACACAAATTCAAACACTGGAGGAGAGGTGGTACGTTAGTGAATAAACATTCTAAACAAGGGGAGTTTCTCTCCAAAGAAAATGTTTTCCCTGGACTTTGAAACGTGAATGGAGAGGATAAACACCAAGGTGAAGGTTCAACGTTTGCTCTGGGGTTAAAGTATCCGGTGAAGTGTTTACCTGGAAGATTTCGAAACCAGCAATGTCAAGGATGCCGACGAAGGAGACGCCCTGACGCTTGGCGCGATCGAGGGACTTGTTGATGCGAGCGACGAGCCACCGGAAGAGACGCTCGTAGATGGCTTTTGAGATGGCCTCCACAGCGAATTCTACCTGCTCCTTCGTTTGAGCCTTCGAAACGGTCTCACGACCGATCTTGAGCTTCGGCTTTAGGAATGCCTTCGTCAGTTCTTGCAGCGGCACACCTAACAAGTGCGCTACCTTCTCCGCAACTGATGGGTTGAAGGAGAAGTAAGTAAACTAATTGCGATAACTAATAAGCAATTGACTACTTCAACAATAGCTTGGAACATATAGGACTATCTGGAACACCCAAAGTAAACCAGCAAACTACATTACAGAATGTGACAAACTTCGCCCATAACTAAACACCAAATTATAAATTTAAAAGCACAGGCCCACCTTTGATAAATGTCATCTAGTTGAATGAATTTTTCTACGGACATTTTGGCCGAAAGATTTTTAAAGTAAAAGTGCACGTTCAGTATTGCGCATCAAAAGGTCACGAAGCACTTAAATGATTTCCCCAATTGTATGCTTCAACCGCTAATACTTTTCCGGACACATTGACCTAAGGCATTACCCACAAAGGCCTAATTACTCAGTAAAGGGAACTGAAAAAAATCACCACCCATTAAGATACCGCTGCATATTATTGACAGGCCTTCTCACAACTAGACATGGCAATCATTCAGTCGCACTAGAGACATGAAAGCAGAAAATGCGATGTAGACACAAATCTCGGCATCAGCTGATAACTTTTTATGACGAAATAATATGCAACTACCACACGTACCAGTCTGATTTGGAAGAGTCGCCTGATCTGTGTTACGCTCCTGCTTGAACTCCAGGTTACCCAAATGGAGGACTGCAGAGAGCACCTTAAAGATGGCTACAATCAATGGCGATTTCGTTAACAGGCACTTTGTGCAAGAGGGAGAAGGTTTGTAAGAAGGATTAACCGACCTTGTTGTTCGTCGTCGGTGATGCCCATGATGGCCATGGCCTCAGCGGTTTCTTGGAAGGCCTGTTTCTCGTCCAATCCAGGAATCTCGATCATGCCATGAGAGAGGTACGTGTGCTTGGAAGCATCAGTTAACAGGAGCTTTTCCTTTAACTCAGGAGTGGCGGAAGCCAACAGCTGGTAGAAAATATGGAAAGTACGTTCTTCTGGAGCTTGCCGGATAACTCGCGCCTTCTCCAAAAGATCTATTGAAGTTCGACGAGTCATTCAAACTCAGAAATCAGTGAGTGAGGAAAAAAGAAAACAGCACGAAGGCAACCTACATGTCTCAATGTTTGCTCCAGCAATGAAACCAGATGTGTCGAAGTTGATTCTGATGAATTTACCCTTCAAGTACGAAAAGACAGTTAGCTAACCCATAGTGCTCAAAACACCACTTTTATGAGGCTAACATTACGTGTAGGCTCATTAAGACTAACGTAAGGGTCAGGGAAAACAGGCAAAAGGAAGCTTACAAAACGGGAAGAATTGTCATTCTTGATCGTCTTGGCGTTACCGAAGGCTTCCAGGATGGGATTAGCCTTTAGCAGTTGGGCTTCCAATTCACCCTAAATGAAATCGGAAATACGAGTTTACAGAGTCCAAGATTTATAAGAAAAAGCGAACAGTGTCGACTCTGCAACCGAGATGGAAAAAACCATAAACTCAATTGCCAAAAGCAAAGTAAATGAAATACAATCAGGACGACTAGTGTAAACGTATTCAAATCTAAGTGACTTGGGATGAGGGAAAATAGGTAGAACCTTTCGGCGAATTTCACCGTCATCGCCAGCGTGATCACCATACTGCAAATAAAGGTTAGTCAGCAATGCTTAACGAAAATTAAGTAAGCGCGAAAACAAAGTTTGTTGATCGATATTTGAAGCAAGGAATAGAATTAGAAAAGCGAAGCAAGTGACAATAATGCTGAGCAGGTGATGTGCGACAGATGTGGCAGCTACGTAGTGGGCAAAGTTGAAAACTTACAATATTGACTTCCTGTGACTAAATTTTATTTAACGGATAGGGTTTTTAACCGTTGATATTAAGGACATATAAGTTAAAAAACTTACGAATCAAGCAGAAAGCTATATAAGAAGTCACTTACATGCAGCTTCGAGAGCACGTTACTAGGAGTGGTCTTTTGATTTTTAGTCGAAGTAGCCACGGATGCCAAGTATTGAATAACTTTTTTGGTATTTTCCGTTTTACCAGCTCCAGATTCGCCACTATACGATATAGCCTACAATAAAGCATCTTACGTGCAGAGGATTGACTGGTCTTCCCGATCTTGAAGCATATTGCGATAGGCTGTATCAGCAATTGCAAATATGTGCGGTGGTCTTTCATGACGTTTTTTTCCCTTGTACCACTCCACAATCTCTTCTTTGTAAATAGGGAGGCGCTTATAGGGATTAATAACTACACAAAAAAGACCGGAATAGGTCTAACGAATTAACATAAAGTAAGGACATTACATAAATCAGTCCGGAGTAATAACGAGATTTCAGGTTGTATAGAACGGAGGCTTCGTTTAGGTATGTTAAATTTGCCATATCTTCAACCTTTTCAAACTTCGGAGGATTCACCTTTTGAATGAGATCCTTCGAAACCGTTATTTTTTTGCCCGATTCTTGCAACTGGACTTCACAATTGTCTTTGTCTTCGCTTATTATAGAGGCTGTGACGAATCCGACATTTTCTTGTGGAACCCAAACAAGTTTCTTCGAAGCCCAGTCTGATTGTGCAGCAGAATCTTCGAGAGGACCATGATTCACCCGAAGATGCTCTAAACTAGATGGATCGATAGTCGACTCCTTAGCAGACATAACGACAAGCCAGACTGAGACCTTGTTCGTTAAATTTAAGTCGCACAAGAAGACTCCTACAAAATAAAACAAAATATTCTTAATAAATCACAACTTTAATTAAGTAACTTTAAGCTGCACTGACGTTTAAAATCAATTTTTACAATTACTTTGATTTTAAGTGTAATAATAAAGGTTTTGTTTTTTATGGGATTTCAATCAAACCAAAACACTCACCTTTTTTCCGGAAGTGACAAACTTCTGCTCTTATTACAATGACTCACTTACCAGTGAAATTAAAAAGTGTCAAATTTATTATTTTGGAGCTGAATATAACATTCATAGTCATTAACAAGCTTTTAAATAACTGCAATATATGTCGTTTATCATAATATATACCCGTTAGCGCTTACTGGAAACATCAGGGCTAATAATTTGAATTCGTCTTCAAAGAATTACATGCCTCACTAGAACCACCATTAATCTTATGTATAAAAAGGCACTTTTTCCAGACCTCCAAATATAAGTATAAATCAAATATAGTAGTATCACGACCCTATGGGCTGGTAGATATGGATACCTAAAATGATTTTCTATTAATTTTCAGCTGCCACTTGGGAGGTTGTTTCGGTCAGACAAATGACAAAATAATGGGAGAATGATAATTTTTGTAATTTCGACCTATCCTCTCTTTTCCGTTGTGTTCTCCCTCATACCTAGATTTGACTCTTTAAATTTAACTGGTGTTCATTAATAAAAAAATGATTCGATGGTTATTGGGAAAAGGGCAGATTCGGAGAAGAATCAACATTTACATAGGGATTATCCCTAAATTTTAAGATGTAAAAATTACCACGAATGACTAATCTTTTAATGAAATTTTTCTCAAACCACTACAGTAAAGTACTGTTTAGAATTAGGAAAACGCAACTACCTTTCCACTCCCAGGTAAAATTAGTAAGGAGCTCATTTAAATTATGCACTAATAAAATTAATGGTTTCTTCGAATTAGGCACAGCATTTACGGGAAATGTCAGAGTCTTTTATCGAATTTACACCCCAAGCCCCGAATTTGTACTTCGTCTTTAATTTTGACTGCTTCTATAATACATTATATGATTCATCCACCTGTTAATACAAAATGGTTTTCAATGTGAGCCATAGAATTCTAATTCTATTTTTCCCCTATTTTTCGTCAAATTGCAACCAATTTACATACTGCTTACATGTATTTTCAATCAAAAGCAATTGGTGAATTTTGAATTTTTATTACACGAGACGGGACGCTCGGTAACTCTAAAGTATATTCGTTGTAGCAACGACTCGAAGCAATATGTAGATTATAAAGAAGGGGAAATAAATGAGGGTTCACAATATTTAGAAAATTATAAGTATACTTTTCTATTGACACAACACTCACTGCCCTCTATAACGTCGCAGATTTAGGCTGGTATCACAGGTTTTGATACCATGATCTCCATTCAATTTAAATATTCACCGACCATTCAGTTTCATTACTGGATAAAAGTGTGATATTCCCGTGTCCTTATACCCAAATGGACCTGAATCGTTCGACTATATGTGGCATACATAGATCGGGACACTACAATTTCTATTAGCATTATAAATATGTTCAAACTCAATGGGATAATAGAATGAGTGTTTAGGCATTATTTGTAATGATAAAGTACTCATGTCTAAGATTTTGTCAACTTTTCTTTTGCTATTTTGCTAAGCTCGGAACCTTATGATATCTTCCTCTGTATTCTTTCCGATTTCCCTCTTGCTGCTTGCATGCAATAAGAAAATGTTACCGATATATAATGATAATTTGCTTTTGTCTTTGTGGTAAGGAATGAATGTCTAACTAAAGCAGTACAATAAACAAACGTAAACTTCTCGGTGGTGCCCATCGAAAGACGTAAAGGCTAGAACATCTCTAGAAAGTATCATTTAAACAATTATCGAGGCTGATGCCTCATAATCATTTCTGTGTATAGTTCTGGTAAATTCAGAATTTGTCTACACAACTCTTTGATATATCTCGATATTTGATTACATTTTACCTTGCTTTCCCCTCTATGCACCGATGGCCCATTCATTTAAAGTGCACTATTTAACTCGAAATGCGCTTGCTCACTTGGTGGCGTACACTATATGAAGGAAACCTTTTGAAACTGGCTATCAGCGGTTACATGGTGTCCAATGGAAGCTGTTTTTAACAGTGCTATTGTATAAATGGTTAAATCGTCTAGTTTAATATATTGACTAGTTCTTTATAACTTGTCAAGTGAAAAGAACACTTTGCAAGTCCCGGAAAAGGAGTACTATTATCTGTTAACACCGGAATATTCGGTTACATTTAGCTTGTCGAGATAAGACAAATCAAATTATCATTGATAATGATAAAAAACCATTTCGCTGAAAAATTTAAATGCATATGTATTAAATAATATGTTTGAAGTGACGAGTTAGTAAAATCATTATGAAGCAGCATATAGTACATAGTGGTACCATAAGATTTGAAAGGAAAACCTACATAGCTAAAGGGTAAACATTCCTCAAGCTCTCATGACGATGAAAACGGAGAGAAACCATGCTAGAAAAAGTTTTAAGGATAGTTGGGTTTTATTTTGGTGACGATGTTTCAAAATCTCATAGGGAGTGTAGCAGAGCTTCACAAGTCAAAATAAGTTTGACAACAAGTCGATGTCTAGATTTGTGATTTCAAAATTTTTTTTAAATCGTTTTTGTAAATTCACCTGGATAAATTTAATAAGTGTTCCTCTGAATAAATGAAGTACGTACAAAAGTAACGAAATGGAATCTAATTTTCTTATCCTAATGTTGCGGTAGTTTAGTATCAAACTACATGTTTCAGGTGAAGAATTCTTCATGGGTTTCAGCCAGTCAATAAGATTTTCGAAATGGATCCGAAATGTTTTTTGAAAAGTCGAATAGATTGATTATCAAATTTCGCTTATTGTGAACTTGACCTTGTATTGATCTTGTTTGCAATGATAATTCACTTCTACTGCCGGATTGTACATTGGTAGAACGTAATGGGAGCAAATGTGTCCCTGCCACCATCCATGGATATAAGTGAATCTTCTTTAGTTTATACGGGAAATGCAACTTCACGCCCCATGTTTTCCGTCCAATCTTGTGTCTGCAAGCTTGCGAATTTCAAGGAGACTGCTTTGTGTAAATACTCCAAAGACACAGGTAAAGATTTCCATGAAAAAATCAAGGCAAGTACTACATACAAAGGCACGGTTAATATAGAGTTCGGCTATGAAAAGCTTATCAATAATGCTCTTCGAGGTAATAATCGTTGAACCACTTGTTACTTCCATCTCAGTAAGGCTTCTTAGTCACCCTGCAGTCATTCGCGTGTCTGCTTCGATTTTTGAACCCAAACTGGCTTCGATTTTTCTAGTCATGGAGCCAAATCTACCTCTTCAGAGTGTAATAAGCAGTGCCAGTGATGACGAACTTCTTATGGGATTACATTCCATTTTGCAGGCAATAGACTTTCTCCATTCTCGTGTATGTGTTTAGATTTCACCCTTTTCATCTCACATACAGGCTCAAATCTCACATAATAATATAGAACTCTGTAGTTTATTTATTGACTCAAGGAAAAAGTGGAAGATTGGTCTTTTTGAGCTCTCCTGCAAGTTTGATGAGCTTTCTCAAACCCGTCTCGAGGTACTCGAGCTTCTAAAGGATCGGATTGGTGACAAAAATGTAACTCAGGAAAAATTAATTTGAACTCTCGCTAAAGGCCACTGAATACCTTGAGTCTGCGCCCCATGGCTACGATGTTTATTGTTTCAGTCGATTGGCGCTCGATATTCTTTCCAATTCAGGTAATATTTTCACAGGTATTATTCTTGTTAGATTCGAAACTAAGTGAATTTAAAACCGTGCTCGAGCGTTCGGGTCTCCACGCGTCACCTAAGCAACGACCTAGAGCCATCCAGTTATTAATGCACTCCGTCTTCAAAAGTCCCTTCTCCTACGCGATATCGTTCCTCTCCGACTATGTCCTCAAGTCGGACGCTGAGCGTTTGAAATTTTTCGCGTAAGATTTTCTGTTTTTAATCGTTCCCGCTCCTTTCCTTTAGAGACTTTCCGAAAACTGCTAGGCAAATCCCCGAGGAGACTCTCTGCTCCTCCATTATTCCTCTCATCTTGGTACCATCGGTATTTACGGACTACCCAGCCAAGTCTCTGGTGCAGCACCTGTTGACACCCTCCAAGGACAAAGAAGACATGGTTGGGCTGGTGTCGGAGGGTGATTTTGCTCGTCTGGTGGTTCCGCACATCTTACGGCTCTTTCGGTGCCATGAGTTGACAACCCGGCTCTTGCTGTTACAACACTTTCAGGCCTACGCTCGATTTATAGGACATGAAACGCTCCGAACCATCGTACTGCCTGAGGTAAAGAGCAGTTTTAGTTCATTCCCCACCACCTAATCTATTGAGGTCTCTATCGTCAACTTATGTGCAATTTTTTGAACAGCAGAATGCACTTAGTCAATACTAGCCTAAGACCTCTGATTTTATGGTTTTTGAATGTTGTGATAAGCTTCTCTAGATTGTTTGCTTGTTCTAAGTACTATTGCTTGGCTATTGTGGCCTTTGAGCTTTAATAGATTAATCTTCAACCCTCAGGAGTACCACATGAGTCCATTAGTTTGAATCGAGAAGTGCTAACTTGAGCGGAACATCGATTCAATTGTCAACTACATACTTGATCATCGTGGCCGGGGAAAAGTAAATGAGTATTCATTTTATCCACGTCGGTGTGCTTTCAGTATTTCATTTAAAATTTTGAACATGTCAGTTAATTTCTTATCACCCTTTTGAGCTTGTAACTTTTTACGTCCTTCTTATAGGCTTGGGTGCTTGAAAGCCAGCTCATTCATGATATAGTACCGTCATTATAATCGAGGTACTTTAAGTATAGAAAGAAACGCTCCTTCTTTGAGCTTTTATAATTTGTCTTAAATGCTAATGAATCGGTTTTAAATTATTACGAGGAATTACTCCAAGTTCTGTTCCATATCATTCTGATAGTATTATTTAAACGGTAAATCAGATGTAGATTTGACAGAATATGGCCATCCTTAAGTCCCTGTTCGTCGCCTATTGTAATGGATCTGAGTACATGCAATTTTTTTCCCTATGAACTGCTGTAATAGTGTCGCATGCTCCACCATGTACTCTTGTTGTGGCCTATTGCAGTTGTTGATGGATTGCAGCTTTTAACTAGTACTCTTACCACAAATAGTACCATAATGCCACATTCATTAGCCACACAAGTAGAAATTTTTTAACCACGATCTACACTATGCTGATATATTCGATTTTTGGCTTATGCACTTCATTTGCCATTCTAAATATCTCTTACATCGTAAATTAGCCCTTTACCGAAAATACTGCAGATTATCCGCCCGGGCTATTGTATTCTCTAAACGCCTGAAATCGGTATGGTAACTCATCAATTGTTCTTCTCGACACGTTCTAGGAAGTTCTCCACACATATTTCGAACCGATGTACGGCTCTTCACCGCAATTCCCCAGACAACTCATCATTTCCCATCACTTTAAGGCTTAGACCATGGCAGAGACCCTTTATTTCCAAGTCTACACGTTAAGGTCAAGCAACTTTAATTTAGCGCATCCCGTTTGCAGGTCTGCCTCGGCGTCTACGACTCCAACGAATCGCTCTCCGCCGCTAGTTTGGACAGCCTGGCTCACTTGGCCCACCTCCTGGGCCCCGCCTGCGCCATGACTCACCTGCAGAGCCTGGGCGTCCAAATGGAGAGCCGCAGCCTGCTCACCACTCCCGCAGCCGCCGTCGCTGACACGGGCCAGTACTCGGTGGCGCTGGGTCCCGTGAAGGCACTGGTGTACAGCACGACGAAGCGGCCCTGGCGCTGCGCCCGCGCTTCCGCTTTCCCCGATGCCGCGCCCAAGGCGAATCGACAGGCACGCGACGCGCCGCCAGACGCCACCAGCGGCGACGGGGCAGGAGCGGAGACGAGAGGACTGCGTCTGGCCGACAAGGCCTTGCTATCGGCTAACTATGTGCCTATGACGGCCCCACCGAAGCGCCCGCAGGTTGTGGGACCTCCGGTGGTCAAAAAGTCAGTGCTTCTCTGTCCCCTTTTGGGAAATAGTTCATTTTGATCCTACATTTTGGGAGTAATACACGATATGCTGCAGTGGAGACCTAATAGCTTTTCGTTTAGCCTCTTTCGATCAGTTGCCAAATATTGTTGGTTCTTGCTTCTATGGTTTTATTGTAAAAGTTGCTGAGTATATTGGCTCTCGTGGATGTTACGGTTTGAGTACTTGAAATAACACGGTGCGAACTAGAGTAGGAAGGCAAATCAGCACTTAGCCTGGGAGTAGCCTCTTGCACACCTGGAAAAACTGATTATTGATCAACGTGAAAGGCCCGCCCATATGGCGTCACGCGGCCATAAGGACTTCGAATTGGGGTTGTAAAGTATTTTGCCGCTAAATTCCTCCATTGCCTCACATGAAACTGCATATTTCTCGTTCCTTAAAGTTCGGTAACCAAGGTCCGACTTAAGGGTGTTGATGTCAGACTTAAATGCGATGCACAAAGGTTGGAAGTAACCCTGAGAAGTCACTGTTCGAGTGTTAGCGACTCTTAAATAGGCCCTCCGACAAAGGACGGTATTACGAGAAGTAGTTGCAGTAATTACGAGTGTTCACTCCTCAGGTGGGTAGTGGGATGGTTATCATAGAAGTAGTGGAGTTTATTGGTGCGATATCGGCTATAATCTGGTACACCTTTAATGGACGACTCGGCTTGGCTTGAACCCCCTTTCACTAGTAGTTTAGTTTGTCTGGTTTGATAGGCAATGGCTTCAAAATTCTACTCAACCCATCCGTGAAGTTTTTTGAATTTTCACCAATGTTCCCTTCTTGCTTTCAGTACACAGTTCACACAACAAAACCCACCCACCCTCATACTCAAAGGTCATGTTTGAGGTGTTAAACCACCACGATAGTCTCTATAACGGATTTGCGACCTTTGTCAGCTAGTGTAACTTTGTTAGTGTTTGAGGGAAACTTTTAGAGATGTTTTTTCGTCGTAAACACAGCTGAAAACGCAAAAGTCAATATGTAGCTCAGGGCTTGCTTTACAGCTTGCAACTTCTTTTGTTATAATAACTGTTCACAATTTTTATAACTTGTGCAAATTGTCTTTAACAGGCCCGAATTTTCTTCGTTTCTCTTTAGAATACCACTTTCACCGTCTCTTTTTTATTTCCAGACTTTCAGCACCCAAAAAACTCACAAATTCGCGTAAGATAGCTCTTAATTATCTTGGAAATTTTATTTTGTGAGTGTTACTTAAAATAATGCGTAGTTGCTTTCCGTTCCTGCAGGTCCATTCTCAAGAATTTGTCCTACGGTACCTGGAGAAGAGCCACCTGCTACTTCGGACGGAACTGAGCATTCCCCGTTGCTCACCTCCCCTGAAGGGAATGCATCCAAGCGTACTGCTTTGCAAAGTGGTAATCATAGCCCACAGGTGATGTGATTGACCGTGGCATTTGCCAGTTTGTTTAAGCGTATTATCACTCATTGGTTTTTTTGCTTTAATAGACAAACAGCTTAGGTTCTCCAAACAACCACGTTGCTGAAGAACACTTAAGTCTCAATATCGATGATGGTAATTGGAATGATTGGAGTTCAGAAAATGAGGACGAAGGCCTATCGGCCAAACCTACTGCCTCACTTTCCTCAAAGCTTCCATCCAAAGATTGGGATTGGGATGCCGTAAGTACAGTGTAGGTGTTTCTACACACCGCTCTATAATATATGCACCTGTGCACTTTTTAGGCGTAAAAAATTGTGGATGAAAGGAATGATTGACATCGGCGATATCATGGCTATTGGTGACGTTTGTACTTTCATAATTACGGGAATCTAGAATCTGAAATTGAAAAAAACGTGATAAGGGATTTTAGAAGGTATGCTAGTAGTAGTTTTCCCGCAAATGAATGTTAGCCGGGTTACCGCCGCCAAAATAGATAATTGACAAACAGTAGAAAAAAGCCACGGAAGAAATTGCTGTAAATATTGTTTACTAGTTTCTCATGAGTTGCTTTACCATAACATGTCAGAAATTTTAACACTCTATCTGTCTTCTTGTGCATACCTATTGAGTGGCTTACGCAATGACTTCCCGCGGGAAAGGTGTATTCATTTTCGCTGGAATTGCGCTTTTCTAGTTTTTCGTATCGCAATGGGCAAACAGTGGCGTCGTTGTTTAAAATAAAGTGAAGCATATTACAGCAGAAACAGCACCATCTTAACCAGACTGTCAGAGACTAACCCTAAGAATTTCTTTTTAAAAGCTTTATGAGGTTAGATTAATAGTTAACCATCTCTTTAGGGATGGTTAACTATTGGCAACCAGGGGACGACGACTCCCTCATCGATCGTGTGTGTATATATTTACCCAAAAACTATGAAAGGCGTTTAAATAAGAGGAGGAGATGGGAAGCTATTGTCGTAGTGACAAGTCGAACTCTGATTTACTAGTCAGACCAGTTTTAAGTGTCTATGTAATCAACGTGCTCGTTTTGCTGCATCACGTAAAAACATGAAACACCAACATAACAATTCCGCTTTAAACGCTCCTCTTTTCTTTGTAGGAAGCGAAAGCAAGGGAAGCACAAGTAGAGGCCCTTTTGGCCGAACTGGAACCCACAATTCCGCCTGCGTCTCCGAAGGACTCCCTTCTTGCTATTCCAAAGACTTCTGGTGACCTCTCCGTGGATACCAGAAGCCTTCGATACGAGTTGGAGGTGAGAAATTGGCATTTTGTCTAAGTGACCAATCGCGGCGCTGTCTGCGGATTAATGCAGTGGTCAAAAACAGCTTCTGTCGTACGACAGAATCGGGCCTATACGGAGTGTCAGTAGTGCAGCCTTATAACTGTCAAACTCCACCAGCATGTTGGGTCAGTCCAGAAGTAGCCTAATTGTAATATAATCCGATTGTATGTTAAATTTTTTCGGTTTTGTGGTTGTGAAGTCCATTGTATTTCGGGACCCGTACTACGTCTCTGAATATTGCTACTTTGACTGAGTGGTGCGCTTGTCCCATGAGATGTCAGTGATTCCATTGGATTATCTATACAACTTGATGAAGGATGAACCGCGTTCCCTAACTTGTATCATCATGGGTCTAACATCAACTCCACTGCAACAAGTAGCTTTCCATAGGTTCTTAATTCAACTTAAGTCCTGAGTTGTTTTAATACTCCCGTTTGCGTTGTCGAGAGGTTAAAACCAAATGGCGAAATGACATATTTAAGGTGGTAATTTCAGACCCTTTCTTCGTTCATTCCACATTGGCGAATAAAAAACGGACTGGAGGCCTTTCTAATTACACTTGCGATATTTTGTAGTTAAAAGAAACACCATTAAGAAATATCTGTAGTAAAACTACCATGAACAACACTTTACCGGATGTATTTGGCATTCCGATGATTGGAATAGCTTTAACATTACAAGAGCTTGGTGAGAGAATGAATGGCAATATATAAAAAATAATTTCAGTGCCAGCCATTATGATAGCTGCTTTATCGTGCCTTTCTGATTTAGAAGGCGTCGGGTGAATCGAAAGACGATGCCGGAGACGAAGATGGAGGATGGGATGTGGACGATGAAGAGTTCTGAAGTGTGTAGGACATTCTATTAAACCTTTGTGATTATGCTTCTTTTGTACTATGCAATAGGTGAGAGTACTTTATAATAAATTATCATGCATTGAGTTGTTGTTTAGGTCCATGAAATGAAACTGAGCGTTTTGGTGTTTTTTTTTGTGTCGTCACTTGAAATCAGATATGTTAAAAGATTTGGTTTGTATACAAGCGTTACATTTGGTCTCGAGTAGGAGGAACGGTTTTTGAATGGTGACCGTTGCCATAACGTAAATGAGTGACAATTTGTTTAGGCTCTCAGAGGAAGTCTAATGACACTCTTGTCAAATAACAACCCAATCAATTATTGGGGCTTATACAAAATGTCTCCATGCAACCCCTCTTCTAAGGTGAGAGGTGGCCCTTTTTCCTAGTTGAGTGTGGCGACAAGTCAGTTTGCGTGGCGAAATCTAGCTTTTTGTCCCAACTTGATCTAGCTTTTAATTTCCTGAACACGTGGACGTTTTACCCTAAATAATCTTGGCAGCATCGTGTATTGGACAATTTGGCGGACACGTCTCACTGCACTCCCAAAAAAAGATTTTCGTATGCCCCATTTCTTAATAGGCTCCAAATTGTTGGTAGAATAGAGTTTATTTTCGTGGTGTCCATCGACTAAGTTATTTTGTGGCACCCCATAGGATAATTGTCATCACTACCTGGTCTTGTCAATATCATTAAATAGAAATCGATAAGAGGCAATTAATTGTGTAATTTGAATCACTTGATATGGAACTTGGCTTCATCGTTGCCGCAACATTATGACCCGATAACTTCTTAATTCTTTCATTTATATTTTTTAGATAGTGCTGGCCATCGAATGTCATCATTTGAATCTTTTCCTTATTTAAAACTTTCTATCAAGCCATGTTCAGCGCAGCAGAAATTGAATAGCATTCGGGCCTTGAAAAAGCCAAATCTCAAGACCTTGGTTTGGAGGAAGAACGTACCTTCAAACGAAAATAGCACTTGGACAGACTAGAAATGACCCATCATTCTGCTATAAAGTGCACCAAATCAGACACTCCAGTTCAAGCTATTTATAGATTTGCAGTTCAGTTTACGGAATCTATGCTGATTTAATGTCAATTCTTGATCGAGTTAACATGAATATACCACTTTCATTGACAAAAATCAACTATATTTAGTTTGAGATGACTTGCGTTAGCATAATTTCCAGGCGTTCACTTCGCAATGTGGTTCAAAAGATTAGCTAGCTTTTTGTATTGCCATTGGTAGTAGAGGTCTGATTTTTCAAATGGAATTTTCTTTCCTTTTAATTTGAAATTATACTCTTATTCAAAAGATTTAATATACAGATTATAGGAAATACATTTGGCAGAATAACATTTAATTAGTTTTTCTGGCTGTGTTAAAGGCTCAAGCTTAATAGGTTTCCTTTGAAGGTTTAAATCCTTCTTCATTCATATATGTGGAGAGAGTGAGAATGGATGGCGACTGCGCCACGTGCTTCATGAGAGTTCCAGTAGGTCATCAGAATTATGACACAAAAGTCGATGCTCAGTACTCCCTGAACACTGTGAAGACTATGAAGCAGCATGAAGTGACAAATTGCAATGGGGACTACGGGGAGAAGTAGTTCTTTGACAGGCTATCACTTAATAGGTAGTCATGTTTGGCGGCAACAGCCTTCTTTTCCCACACCTCAGGGGAAAGTCAAAAATGGTTATCAGCATACTGTTGGCGGCAATTTTGAGCAAATATTCTTGGTGAGTAATTATTTTAATTTAATGACACCTCTATTGAGACACAATATGACAATCAGGAACCTCTCTCGGGAACAGAAAATTTTCCGAGGCTTTTCAAAAAGCATACTTCATTGAAATAACCAGAGTCATGAAACACCAACACTTTAGTGCTCATTATACCAACTAACAGAATCCCCTTAGCAGATCGGTTTGTAGTCAGCTAACTGCATGAAATTGATAGAACCACTAAGGTTGGACTATCACGACACTTGTTTGGTTCCTAGACTGAGCTTATTCATCACTTTAAATCACCTATCATGACAGGACCTGATAGCGTGGTTTGTCGGTCTAAACGTGTAGGCAACACTTTTCTCCCTGTTGTTCAACATTTGCAACCTCCAACATACTAGTTAACCAATAGACATTTACGCCAACTCCAGTTCAACAGTATATCGCATCATGCAACAGGAGAACTCAGGCATATGCTTAGTTGTAGCTAAAAAACTTCTACCTGCATAAAGATTTCTCAGAGGAGGTTCAGTGACCCAATGTATCTTGAGGGGGATAACATGGTTAATGAATGGACGGGCACGAGAGAAGTTTTCCACTTCCCGTTTTCTATGTGACTGACTCAGTAACGCACCACCTCGTGTAGGTATACTCCTTCATGATGTTCCAAAAACTGAGCCATACAATATATCCCAAACCACTTAACAAAACCCTTTTCCACAAAGTGACCCCCAATTGACTAAATGTAGTATTACATTCCAGCAGGACGGCGCTTGATTGGGCATTTGAATTAAATATCTAATCTCTGTTTAAGGAGAAGTTAAAAGCATCTTTTGGACGAAGCTTGAGTCAGAATCAATATTTGTAAAAGTAATTCCATGTTATTCTCTGAAACCCGGTGATAAACGCAGGGAGTTGTTTAAAAGCCCATGCAGGCTGAAATCCGAAACATCCTAAATGCTCAGCTGTCCATCACACATTCGGAGATGAAATTGTGATGTATACCGGAAATAATCTTAATCATGGAGGATGCAACAACGATGCCCCCTTTGTTCCGGTCTCATGGAGAGAGTAATGGCTACCTAATGAATACTGCGATGAACATGACAGGTTGTGATGGCATGGACTCCCAGTACCAACTACTCTTGCTTTACATATATGTGACTTAAATGAAAACCGCCTTTCCCCTCCACATGGCACAGGTAGGCATTTTTTGGGAGTTGTCTATTTCTAACTACCCTAACTAGTGAGGGCCAAAATAAGAGTACGGGTAGCTGTACACGCGGCATAGGAAGAGGAAGAAGGAACTAGGGTGTTGTACCCAGTCAGATGCTAGTGTGCTATGTACACTGAAGAAAATGCATGATATCGACGGAGAAGGTTGTACACTAGCTGGAAGGGGTCGGGGTCGCGACAAGGCCCCAGGAGTGGAGGAGGTAGACGACCCACTCGTAGGTGCCGATCATGATGCAAGAGTTGGGCACCTGTCGCACGTAGTGCGTCCCCATGCCCCGGTAGAGGCCCCGCCAGCCCTCCTCCCGCGTCACCGTGCATAGCGTCCCCACGAAGTTCCGATACTTGTTGCCCCGCTCCCGCATCCGCGTTCGAACCACTTCTGTAACCGCAACACACACACACACACATTTAAATCATACTAAAGTGAGTCTCAAACGCGTAAAGAATATTGCAGCAACAGTGGAATTCACGTTGCATTAGGGGATGGGAGATATAAATTTTGGTGTCGAAAGATAAAGACACATTGACGATTATAAATCTCCACGATCTTGCTATCCGTCATTACAACTGGATTCTAAACCCACAGATACTGGAGAAGTTTAATTTCATGTTTAGAAACTCTCCCAACAGCAAGTGAATCACGTGCAGGATCTCATTCAGAACTTAAATGCACGGGTTAGTTAAAACAGACCGCGGCAACCTCGGACATTAATTACGGCTACTTCAAGTAGGTTGACCGAATTTCACAATGATCTAAATCATAAATTTCTCAATGCTTGAAACCTTTTTTACAGGAGCAAAAAACGGCTGCTACCAAAGTGTACATAAAGTTCCGTAGTCACATGACATTCTTCGTTCCAGCACACGCGTAAAATTCGTGCATTAAAGACTACATGGGCTAATCATTCATCCACTTAGTTAAAGGGTCCTGCTTGAGTAGCAGACATCAGAATGGATGAGTTCTATGAAACAGTTGTCTAGAGAAGCATAACGAACACATCCTGCTACTAGGTCATGGCTGGCGAAACGGAGAAAATCGTGTTTCTAGTTTTCTCTAATGCACCTCACAAAGCGTTTCGTCCCTATTTCATTATCAGCAATTTTTAGAGGATTTGACTTCTCCAAATTACATCGGTGAGGTAGATGAACAACCTTTACGGCATACAAATGAACATAAAAATGACTTCTCATTAATGCTGACTGATTCAGACAGCCAAGCCCATACCACTCCCAAAAGATCTCAACAACAATGAGGGGACTAAGGGAGGCCCGCAACAACTTTTGAGGAATTTAAGCCACGAGAGTAATAGACTCGATCGAAATTACGAAATACCGTAAGTGCAAGACTTACCAACAGCTGAAACATTGCTACTCTAGTACGAGATCGCCTTGTCATTACCTTTATTTAGTATTATGTTTAGTGAGTCAAGTAAACATCAAGATTGAGTCAGCCACAATACCGCTGTAAAATAGGTAGCAGAAAATATCAATCAACACCAGCCAGACACGCAAATAAAGCCCAAGAAAATCTATCACGACGTTAGGGAAGGAGCTATAACTGTGTACACTGTGGCGAAAGCAAGCCATGTAGGAGTAGTATGCACGAGACGATTGCGTAAATACCAAAACGTGGGTCGAAAAATTCGCCAGTCTTCACGTGACAGATGTGATTTCTGGGTGACGTTGACATTAGAAAATGTACTGGCTATCGCGGTTCCACAAACGCAGCTCATCTTCTAGAGGTCTAATGCTCTACACTAATGAGGTTACCGTTTCCTCCTTCCCTTCAATTTAGGTTAAGAAAAAGCCCACAAGATACTTCACTATAATTTGTGAACACGGTGTTATCAATAATCTTATGCTCTCGTGTAAAATGTGGCGATATATATGGTACCCTGTGTCATTTTTTTCATCCGTAGTTCAGTAAAGTCACACCGCGACAATGACGCAAATGACGACATGGAGCGCATTTGCGAGGCAAGGGAATTTTCAAGGATTACAACAGTCAAAAACGATTTTAACCAATTTGAAGAGTAATTCGCTAATTGAACTACACCGTTGATTTTCTTAGGACACCTAGGAAGGAAAAAATGGCAAACAATAATGAACAGCAATCATGCAAAGGAAAGGCATTACATTTCAAGTTGGATCTGACTGAGAAACGGGATTTCGTTCACGTGACAGCAAACACCTAACTTAGACAATAAACAAACCGCAAAGGAAACACTGAGACCCAGAGAACGAGATCAAAAGGGTACCACGGTATACAGTAAGCGAGTTCTACGACAATACACTAGAAAATTTCTTTTTCGCGAAGCGCAATTCATGCCGTTGAAGCAAGTAGCGTGTAAGGATATTTATATTGGAGCGTGCGTCAATTGGCAGGAATGATATAACCCAGTGCTTAAAAAACACGCAGGCATTCCCTAAGAAAAGAATAACAGCAATACAATAGATTTCGCTCGTGTGGACTATATATGAGGAAAATATCATACCCCTGACAAGAGTATCCCCTAACGAAGACCCAACAGTACTAAGCATTATGTTGAATCAAACCAAAAATTACCAGTAAATTTTATATCGGCAAATCCATCATAAAACCTTAGAAGCCTATAAATTCACGAATAAGTCTTGAAGACGGTAAGCCATTAAACTCAATTCCACCAGAACGATAAAAACGCATTTGGTTAAAGTAAAGGATACGAAAAAAATTGAATCACAGTATATTGGTTTTTACTACCTACCACGAAAGGCATCAGTAAATTTCAATTTAAAAGCGGCAAGTACATGCTACATCATATCAGATTGATGAAAAAGACCAAAAACTCGCCGTGGGGATAGGTGGCCGAAATGGCGATGGCCTTGGAAAAGGCGCTAGCACACATGCAGAGGAACATGTCGCTGTTGGCACTCAGCTTGCTGCCTCCCATGGTGCCCCTAAACTGCTGCCCATCACCTTCCATCAGGTCAAACTCCTTGGCTCCACCGCTGCCCGAAACGTCCGTGGTGACGGTGCCATTGGCGAGGCGGCTGCGCTGTCCCCACAGCAGCAGCGCGCCCTTGACGTTCTCGTAGAGCACGAAATTCAGCGCCGTTTCCAGGGAGCCCACGTAGGAGGCACTGATGCCTCGGTAGAATCCCCGTATCCCGTATTCGCGCCACGTCGAGCGAATCACACTCATCACTGTCGCGGGCGAGGAACTGGGCCTAAGGTAACAAGAGTAGCTCACAAAGGTTACAAAAGCGTTATCTTTATCTCATTGAAGGTACACTAATGAACCTACAAGCCTGATTACATAGAAATTCATCAGCCTCTTCCGTGCCACGACTATGATGGATAGAAAGGTTGTGCTAAAAGCATCGAACAATAGCATGGGAAAAAGGGTCTCATGGAATATCCTAACCTTCCTCTCATAGGCGGCTGTTCCTTGCTACTTCTCGAGTTATAACAGAACACTCACAAAGTAAAACAAAAGAGGAAGCCAGTTAGCACTACATTACTTCATGTAGTTTTTCCAGATGCCTCACATAATGGAAACTTGGGTGGCTTTGGAATTACAAGAAGCTCTTGGGGGTTTATAACGTCACTAGACGCCTGAATGTGACTTTGTAATAAAATACTGTTGCCTTATATTTGCAACCAGTGCATTTCAAATATAAGGCGACAGCCCAGAGCCTCTGATCACGTGAAAATAGTTACTGCCAGATGTGGTACACTCAAGCCTGTGCAAAAAGCACAATCCGTCCCTAAATACTGGTTTTTACGAAGCGGTCAGTAAATGGGAGAAATGTCTGTGGAAAATGCCTTAGTTACCCCGAGTTGCAACCAATACCTGCGGATGAATGACGCAGCTTGCCAGTGGCTGGCTGTATGTGACAGGCATTTCGGGACTATATAAACACGTCCAGCTTAATATTCTTCAATGTAAGCGTACTACCGTTCTGTGCTACTTTTTACAGTTGAAGTGATTCATAAATACATAGCGGAGTCGAGCTTGTAAAAAACACCGAGTACTGTCATACTTATATGCACTAACAGTCCATGAAACACATGCCACAACTTCCAGATGGCGGAAACGCAGGATCTAAATGGTTTCGGAATATCGAGAATGACAAAACAACCATTCTAGAGGCTATAAAGACCATTTATGTATTCAATCTACCGTGGAAGAGTAGTTGGAGGAGTGCGTCCAGCTTACACGAACGTGGACGAGGCTAGAAAACCTGGGAAGAAGCGTAAAGCGGCGCAAAATGGCTAATGAAAACCAGAAGTTTTAAACTAATAATCTAAGTAAGAACTGGTACTAACTACGCAATACTCATGAGAGACGTTCTAAGACGGCTTGATAAATTTAAATCCTCCTAAGGTAATAAATAGAGGCATAGTTAAAATTTCACATTTTCAGCAAATTGGTAAACAGCAAAGCCGACAACGCACCTGGAGTCGAGCTGGAGTCGCGTTTTCACATACCAGATGGGGTTTGTGACTGTTGACGCAGTTATGCCTACAAAGTAATGAAAGTCCACTTTCACGTATGTCCATAAAGGTGGAAAGAATACCGAGATTTACCAATGCAAATAAATGTGGACATCTGGATTCGGAAGTTTAATGGTGTTTTAGCAAAAGCATTTCATGAGTTTAAAACCTAGGGTTCCCATTTCTGCAGCAGCGTTTGTAAAATAGGCACTGGACGAGTATTAGGAAAGAAGTTGGGAATTAAGACATGAGGTTACAGTGACGCGACGGAACAGAGGCTTCGTCAAGAAACGTCACGGCAATGCAGACAATACTATACCTATCGTTATATGTATTCATTTGAATGAATGAAAAACTACCGACTTTTCATTTAAACTCAGTAAAACATTATCACTTTCGACCATAATCGGAAATTGCGATGATTACTGTAAGCGAAAAATCAGCAAGGTTTCTGAAGGCAGCTATGTGATTCCCCATTTAGTCAAGTATTGATAGACCGTATTGAATTGCTAAGCGAGACTGGTAGTGCAAAAATCACCATAACGCTGCAAAACTGCCCTCTCCGATTGAAGTAATAATGCCAGAATAACAAACATTCACTGAGGCACATTACATGAAGACTTTGCAAGTATTAGTTTTGTAAGGGGCAGACTAACGCCCAGGCTAATGGTGCAGCGTCCGTGGATTCTTCAAATGTCATTAATGATAGCACTGTTCACTGGCACATTAAAATTACTAGCTATGAAACTAATGAATTGAATATAAAGACTATATTGATTTCCTTATGCTATGATTGTAGCTACACAAGTATTGAGACAGACTTAAGTGATCCTCAACTTCGATTGAGAGTCATGAGTGCATTTTGGTAGAAATGAGCAAGCAGAAAATTGCGAAAAGGGACACTTACTTCCACAGCCGGCAGAGAGCATAAATACACCAGAATGGCCATCGGGAAAGAAGCGTTGGAAGAAATTTTGCCCCTCGTGGTATGCACAGAAGTATATACACCTGGAGGAGGCAGAGGAAATTAATTACAATACAGCAAGATTAACAACGATTTAAGCCGGGTAAAAAACTTAAAAACGGGCGGTACATGAACATTTACAGTAATTGCAAGTGGAGATCATTGAAAGTGAACCTAGAAAGCTTGCATAAACGAATGAGAGGAACTACCGAGTGAAAGTGCACAAATTGGACTGAAACTAGTAATGATTATTGAATCTTAAATGTTGACTAAAAAAGGACCAGTTCGAACTAAGCTTCGTTTTCATGACAAACAAAGCACACCAGTATTCTCAGTTGAAAATAAATTTGACGGTTGTGGATGCATAAACAATTACATTTTTGCCGAATGTGAGCACCAAGTGAATAAGGTGCAAACATGATGAGAAGGAGATGAAGCCTACCTTGATGGAAGAACACCGATGAGGGTAGGTACTAGCCCCTTGAATAGAGCGCAGTATCCCTCCATTCGTCCTACTTCGAGTAAACACCGGATGATTTTAGACCGAAGTAGTAGCCCCGTTGGTTTATTCGTTGGGGAAGACAAAGTCTGGGCATAGACAGTTGGAACCTTCGCTAAATTAGGAAGCTCACGTGAGTGCTGTGGTGCATGGTTAACCATTGCCATGCCAACAGATTGAGAACGTGTGAGAACGGTAGCAGACGGATTGGACGGAGACGGTTGATGAGAAAGATTAACCATTGAGGGAGAACAAAGAGGCATCTGATGAGAAGTGACGTGAACCAAAGTTGAACCCAAAAGAGCTCTACCCTGGGAGGATTGAAATCGCGTTTTTATCAGTTCTAAGGGGCATGTGCAAATGGCCCCTATGGTCCCACCGATACTGAAATACACACGAGGACGTTAACATTGAATATTTATTAAATTTGATTTGTCAAGTACATACCCACCACCGAGAATATGAGCGGTTGTCTCGTCCAGCATTCTACCATTTGTGATTGCTGCAAAATTATTAATACATTAACCAAAGTCCAACATTACTTAAAACAATTTCAATAAGTAATAGGCGTCTTAATAAGGAATACACCGAAGTAACAATTAGTTAACAAGTTATTGAACAGCCCTCGTGCAAGAGAAGAACACGACAAATACTGTAACAGGGAAAATAAAGTCCTATTGTGACAATAAACGATAGACTAATTTGAAATTCAACCAATTACAGAGGCACGCAGGCACCAGAACTAAGACGGTAGAGACCAGCCCAAGGTAAATGTTATTGTATGATGATGTGCTTAAACAATTAACTAACTGGTGGATTCAACGGTTTTTTGAGAGCACAAAAGGTATGATTTTCAAAATTATCGTTTAAATAAGCAACCTAAATCTGCGTTAAATTAGATTATTTGATTTAGTTACCCCACCATTAACCATCATATTTTACTCAAATGCAGATTTTAATCTACATATTGTGAAAATATTAACTTAGCTTACAAGACCACAGCTTAGATTCAGTTTTTATTTAACTGCTCAAGCAGATATCTACAGATGTTTGAGATTTTTTTAAATAAATTATAAGCGGCATTTTCAGTAATTCACCAACTGTTATAGCAAGTTTCTTGAATTTATCATCAACACTGTATTTTAATTTGTAAATTCCACATAGACTAGGGCATTGTACAGCCTTTTAAAATAAATAGAAAAGCCTGATTGATTACTGTGCAATTTCGAGTTGTGACTAGAATTTTAACTTTTACCAAAGTTTAACAATAGATTTGCCACAAATCTTCTCGCTGCCATTCTGGACAGATTTAACTTGCCTTGGTGTATTGCTCAAAGTGGCTTTGAAACACAATGAGGTCGGGATGTTAACAATTAAATGTTCGCACGGGTGTCCAACGAGGGCGTACTTTCTGATGACCCAGTTTGTGTATGCGAGTCAACTTGCGTAGCATCATTACTCTAAATTGAGCTACATGTTATTAAAGGAAAAATTAATACAAATTTCGTAAAATAACAATTTTAATTAATTTATCCCCAGAAAGAGTTTCCAAACCTCACTGACACGTTAAGTTGCCTCAATTTCTTCCCTGTATTTGAAGTTTTTCTTGCATATTGCATATCCAATGCACAAAAGTATTTGCTTTTATTGATGTTGCCATTAAATGACTCGAGAGTTTTGTTTGAGCCAACTACACTTTCGGTTCTTAGCTTGTATCACGGGGATGGCTGATAGTATGACTAACTCTAGGCAACTTGCTTTTAAGAATGCCGGGAAAAGCGCTGATGTAAGTTGAGAATCGGGTGTTTATTTTCTTAGGAGATGCGTCGCCGTAGACAGGAAGGTCAAGTGGAGTTGCGCAAGACAAAGCGTGACGAGTGCCTGCAGAAGAAGAGAAACATTCCTGCCGATGTTTCTGCTGAAGCTGAAGTGGAAGTTGTTGAAAAACCTCCACTTTTGACACTCCCTGATATAGTGGCTCAAGCAAATAGTGATAATCCTGAGACTCGGCTTTTGGTTGTTCAATCAGCGCGAAAGTTGCTGTCAAGCGACAGACACCCACCAATTGATGAGCTGATAAACTCTAATGTTCTTCCAATGCTAGTTAGTTGTTTGGATTCTAAGAAGTGAGTTTGTGTTTATACTTTTCGTTTTTGTACACCGTAAATTCCCACAAAATGCATTTTGATCGTAAATTGTAGTTCTACTCTGCAATTTGAGGCTGCCTGGGCGTTAACAAATATCGCATCTGGGAACTCAA
This sequence comes from Anomotaenia brevis, assembly GCA_030710315.1. Lineage (NCBI taxonomy): Eukaryota > Metazoa > Platyhelminthes > Cestoda > Cyclophyllidea > Dilepididae > Anomotaenia > Anomotaenia brevis. The sequence continues at coordinate 1,508,716 of JAUOZQ010000013.1, read as the reverse complement.
ATCAGACGGCAGCTGTAGTTCAAGCCGGCGCGGTGCCTTACTTTTTGAAGTTGTTGTCATCGCCGCATATGAACGTTTCTGAACAAGCAGTGTGGGCTTTAGGAAACATCATCGGCGATGGTCCGCAGCTCCGCGACCTGGTTATTGAACAAGGTCTTATAAAGCCTCTGCTCAGTCTTCTTACCCCAACCATTTCAGTCACGTTTTTGCGTAACATTACGTGGGTCATGGTCAATCTTTGCCGCAGTAAAGATCCTCCGCCTCCGAATGCGACCATTCAAGAATTGCTGCCTGCACTACTTTATCTCATAACCAACACATCGGATAACGTAAGATGCACCCCGTGTGTATTAATGTTACGATGTACTAGTTTGTTAGTCACCGTTTCTTTTGTTTAGCAAATATTGGTTGACACTGTTTGGGCCATTTCATACTTAACTGATGGCGGGAATCATCTCATCAGCATGGTTATAAATGCTGAAATCGTTCCCCATCTCGTTCCGTTACTGTCTCATCCAAACTTTAAAGTGCAAACTGCAGCTCTGCGGGCTGTTGGTAACATTGTAACTGGCACTGATCAGCAAACTCAAGTTGTTTTGGACTGTGGTGCTCTAAGCCATTTCCCGCAATTACTGACACATCCGAAGGAAAAGATTAACAAGGAGGCTGTTTGGTTCCTCTCAAACATCACCGCCGGAGACCAGAGTCAGGTTCAAGCAGTCATTGATCACAATCTTGTGCCCCTCATTATTAATCACCTTGCCAATAGTGAGTTCCTTACTCAAAAAGAGGCTGCTTGGGCTATATCCAACCTAACCATCAATGGGAATGAAGCACAGGTAATATTTACTCTTTCGGGGCTCCTCGTTTTTTGAAGTATCTGGAACATCTGCTTTTATAGGTTCGATATCTTATATCGCAAAATGTAATCCCACCTCTATGCAAACTGCTATCTTCACGGGATTCTCAAGTGGTGCAAGTGGTTCTTGATGGCATTGTCAATATAATAAAAATGGCTGGTAGCTTGTTAGAAGATGTGATTAGCTCCATCGAGTCTTGTGGTGGTTTGCATGCCATTGAAGATCTGCAACAGAACGCCAACCCTTCGATTTTCAACTCAGCATACAAGATACTTGAATTGCTTTATGGCAATGTGAGTTATCTGTTTTCGGTAGCTGTTTAATTTACCATATACCGTAAAACGATTTCATTAATTTTAGAGCTATGACGAAGAATTGGAAGGTGCTACGGCGGGTAGTGTTCACAATGCTCCACCTACTGATGGCAATGAAGAAACATTCACGTTTGATGCCAAGACGGACGACACACTCTTTGATTTTTAGTTACACTCACCATTTCGATAAATACCGAACGTTCGTACTTCAAAATGAGAACCACTGGCGCCTGTTTGCTGTCTGTTTGGGACTGTATGTGAGCTGCTTGGTATCTTTCTTTTCCGTCCCCATCTGCAGTGACCTCTTGAACAAAATCCGCTCAATTGCTCTATTTTGCCAAGTCTCCGTTTGGAATCTTGCGTCCCTGGCGGCTCCATATTCACGACATACATTCCCTCCCACTGATGCCCAAACGAATTGCTGTCTTGCCTTGTCTTCATCTTTTCCATTGAGCTTTCCTTACAGACAGTATGCACGCACCTGCGACCATCTCGAGGCAAATAAGGGAGGTTGATGTACAGGCGTTCTAGTTCTTTTGTTTGTGCCAGGAACTGCATCGTACTCAAGCCCGTGCCTTTCTGCAATTCTTTTGTATCTTCGCTCCACGGTCCCCTATCGATACCGATCACCGCATTTAAAAGGTTAATTATTTTATTTCTACAGTATTTGCTCTAGCGCCTGACCCTAACTCGCTGTTTTCTGAATCCGTTTTGACAGTCTCTATTCGACCTCGAGTTCTTCCAGTTTTGTACAATTCTTTCTACTGTTATCAAATAAGGCCCTTCATGTCATCGTCTTAATATTCTTGTCCATTTCCTTGATTTTAGGTGTTCACTTCTGGATCACTTAATAACGCACCCGTGCCATCCAAGTCTGCCACTCGACTTCCAATCTTGTGAATTGTTGGATCCTTTGCGGTTTCGCTACAGCCGTGGTCTTTCCGTTTCCTCGAGGTAGACATTCGCCCTATGATACGTGATTTCATTTCTGTCTTCCTTTACGTATTTTTTTCTGTCCTTGCCTTTCGAATTGTCACTTTAAAACCTGTGATTCACTCACTTTGTGCATTCCCATTTTCAATCATAATTACTTGCATTTCTCAGCTTTACCTCAAAGGCGGGACGGACTCTTCTAATCCTCAATTGACTGTAATTTTGGGGCTTTGATTCGCTTCCATCTTCTGGAACGTTTTCTTACCCGTTCTCCAGTGAGATCTATTTTGTGTTTTGAACCGAAGACTTCTCTTCAATCTTGTACAGCTTATTTTCTTTACTACTACGACAATATTCTTGCAACCACATTGTGGCTTGGAGCCGTCGCGTGGTTTTGTGCTGTCATGGGAATTAAAGATATGCCCTCTCACCTCCGCTTCGGGTTTCATCCCCGCTATTTCGCCGTCTTCCATCCTTGCCACATCAGCGCCCATTGCTTGTTCTGCCACATTCATGCTACATTTCACTCTTCATTCTTTTGTGCGACCGTATGTATCCCTTTCTGGTGTGCGTGTCTGAAGTTTGCTGAGCTCATGTTGCAGTCTCCTGCCAGCTTGTGGTCATCCAAGGTTTGAATCACATACACGGCTTGTTCATCGTTATCTCTTCTCATCTACCACTTATTTTGGCCGATGATACGCAAAATCTGGAAACAATGCTTGTTAATTAAAAGTTCTGTGACCTGGAAAGTAACGTGTTGCCGAGGTAACTTGTCTCGGTTGGAAATCACGAGGACTAGGAGACGGCCATCTTTTTTGGGACGTAGACTTAGGCGTTTTGGCTGCTTGCGTCTGCATAGTGTAACTCGGATTTGTAAATGGCCTACGTAAGGGTCGAACCAGTTTCCGCTTTCCGATATCTGAATTGTGATTGCGGGATCCGCTTTATCTCTTAGCGCACGCGCGGCCCTGGTCGGTCTGCCTTGGATCGTATTATCATTGATGATCCTCTAAAACGAATCCAGCGTTTTACTAGTATCGATTAAGTAGGAAGTATTCACCCTTTGTAGCCTAGGTGGTGGGGCGTTTATGCAGAGCAGCTGAGTGGTCTCGCTGGGTGCACGCGGCTTGGTTGGGAATGAGATTGACACCTCGTTTTCATCCAAAAGAAAATAAGCGAAAGTAGTTTACCAATACACCCGTTGTCATTAATGTTTTGAACTGCGGGGTGTTTCCGCTTGTTGGCAGGTTGGGATTATCGAACTAGTTTCGTTTTCGCCTTCACTTGACAGATCGGTGGCACTTGAATCTACTGCTCTAAAAGGAGCTTATGTGACTTAACTCTAGCTACTTCCTTTACCAACTCGGTAAAAACCTCGAAAACGCCAAAGATGTATGGTAGTTTCTCCTGCTACTTAGAGAATGCTCAACTGCATTTATCAGTGCCAATTTATTAGTCAAAACGGTAGAACATGCACGTATCGAGGCATTAAAGGGGTAAGGTGTTACAAATGATGTGGCTGTAGAGCGTGCGAGAAAGCAGACGAAAGGGAGATGGACGGATTAGCTCAGACGAGCGGTGACGACGGTGCTGGTGGAAGGGGGTGACTTCGTGGGATGGCAGACGTCCTGGCGCGTCCGGTTGCTTAGCGCCTGCTGGAAGAAGTGCACTACGTCCTCGTCGTCCGGTGTCGTGTGGTAGGTAGAAGCAAGCAAATGGAAACACTTCTTGGACGCCTCCTCCACATTCGATGCAACTTTCTGTGGAATTAAGTGTCGAGTGAAACGCCTAATCCTAAAATTGACGCTATTAGTTTAAAGGGTTTCAGGGGCTGGGCCTAGATCTCAGTTAACACAAAGGATCTTCTGAAGTAGCCAATTGCGGGTGTAACCAACTACCTTCTACCTTATCAGCCTTGGAAAGGTTTCCAAGCTTGCAGTACAGCAACAAACCTCCAATATTAGTAGGACAAACTTGTCTTCAGGAATAGGTAAACGCCAACCGATCTGGGAAGTCAATAACTGCCTTTCTCAAAGTAAACGGAGAGATTAAATAGACCGTGCGTTCCTACGCGGGTTGTTAAGGCACCTCACTAACCGATCGATAAAACGACCCTACTTCACGTTAAATTAACTCAAAAGGTCTCTATTTTCCAGGCCTTTTTTGTACCCTTGAGTCATCAATCACAGGCTTCGAGAGTTGACTGTTTTTCCTTGCTTACCTTGCAATGCTGGAAGCCATAGAGTGTGCGCGCATACTCGATCCAACGACGCCGAATGGTCATGAGAGCGAGGCCCATGGTGGAGGGCTGGAGGACTAGAGTGCAGTTGTGCGCAGGATCCGACATCCGGAAGATGTCGGTCACCTGCCGCGCGAAGGTCGAGTTTAGTGCCGCTGCTGCTGCCCCCACGGCAGCCGGTGCCGGAGCTCCAGTGCGTCTGCCGGCACCGCAGCTTGTGTACGAGACCCCCGCGGTGGTTGCGGGCAGACCCCAGGGCGAGGTGGCTGTGGTGGTGATGGTGGCGAAGGAGGTGACAGTGGTACCGACAACGGGCCCACCGCTCTCTGAGCAGCTGCTGGAGCGGGAACACGGCATTTCCCAGGCGTCCGAGAAGGGCTCTTGTGCCTGACCGAAGCACACAGCGAAATTGAGCTGGGGTAGAGGAGGAAGCGAGAAGTTCGTAAGGCATTAAGAAGACCTACAATTGCAGCATAGGCTTGATTAAGGTGTTTTAGTATGATATACTTTTGTTTGCCATCCGAGCCCATGTACGGGTGACCATAGCCATAATAGTCCAGGAAGAAAGCCCTATGGATGTTCCGCCAGCATACCGCCGACATCTTAGTACAGAATCCGTGACCTTCGATCTAACCCCGTTAGGGCTGCAGTATACCAAACCCTTATACAGTTCATACATAATTCGCATTTTGGGCGTTAGTAGGGTTCAATTTTACACCTGAACCAAGCATGAAGTCTAAATTTATAGTAAATTTACCCGGCTGGGGTTTCTTCAACCAAGGCCAACAAAGGGAGATCAACGTCCCCAGATGATAGGGAAGACTTTAAGTAACGCTGTTGCTGTTTTCAAACACCCTTCCTAGAAATGCGTTTGACAGCTGTATCGCCAAAAGCACGCAGTCGGTTGAGGCCGTTGTGACCGCCCCAGATGACTAAATTTAACAATTTGGCCGGGATAAAAGCGGGAGAATGTTACCACTTTGCAAGCCACAGAACGGCCGATACGGGCCTGTCCCCTAGAGGGGAAGTAATGTCAAACACAAAGTGATCAAAAGCACTGATGAAAGTACAACCGTAGAAACATTCAGGTATCCATCGAATAATCTAAGCGGTGGCACACAATCAAAACTAAAAGACCTTCCAAGTCGAGTCGAAGTTGATTCGATGAATAGTTGACACTCTCATTAGCACTACCAATGTCCTTTGGAACTTATTAAAAATAGTGAATAAGGCTTCGTTCTAAATTGTAGGATGTCCAGCAAAATGTCAAAACATCAGCGAACACGGTGTGTATGTTGGCTGTTTAAGACTAGGACCTACCAAGACTGATATCGTACATGTACATGACAGATTCACCGCAACCTGAGCAAACGGAGGATAAAATGGGAAACTAACTTGGGCGGAAAAATGTGTCAAGGAACTCAAAAATGGAACATCACATTGATACGAGCTCGTCGGCTATTGGCTTCAGTTTCTGAATGCCAACTTAAACAACGAACTTTTCTGATCATGTTCAACTGGAATCACATGACAGAGCAATCAGTCATGCGACGACCTCTTACCTCTGAAATAAGCAACAACATAAGCACATAAAACTTATAGCTTCACCATGTTTTCCAGCTAACACTCAGTTTCGAAATTCTATGATTAGGTGATGGAGCTCAAGTCCAAACAAAGGCAATTTATCAAAGCATTGTTAACTAAAGTGCTACGTACTAGCAAAAAACTCCTATGAAAGCTATTTCCTCAAACCTTCTCAGTACTTTCTTCAAATTAGTATAAGCGATCTATTTATATCACTAGTATAACCCGAAAAGGACACTGCGAGCCAAACTGTGCAAGCAAAACAAAGTGGCTTGCGGTCGAATAAATTTCACAGCTGTATCAGGAAACCGACAGCTATAATTTTGGGTTACATTAAAACAGGTGGGTTGGTTCGATGGATACATTGCCTTTCCTTTATTGACTTAATGTAACAGCAAAATGGAAAAAACTCTCTTGAGTCTCGATCAAGTCTCTGAAAATTGGCAGTAGTCCCCCTGGAAAGTAAAGAGTAATGGCAGACGGTAATTTCACTTTAGAACTAACCATAAATTCTCCACCTCTCTGTCCCGTAAGACCTCCCGATTGGTGCGAACAAACATCGCACTTCCTGTCTAACCTTTCGAGTGCCGTCCTATACCCCATTGAACCTAATCATGATTTATAGGTGATTAAGACTTCACGGCATAAATTTAAACAATGACGCTATAAGGCGTGTGAAAGAAAAGCTATGCTATATCAACAAGTTCCAGACGTGCATGGAGGGGTTGTGAAGTACTCTGTAAAAACTCCGCGACTGTTTTTTCTACGCACTCAACTCACATGGTCGGCTAGACACCTTGTTAAAAGAAAACTCAATTTAAATTAACGCGCAATAATATTAAGTAAACAGGAAAATAAGTTGATACAGTTTGAGCTAAAGGTAATTCACAGCTCCAGTGGTCATCCCCGTTCTACTAATGATCTTGACTCACCTGGTCAAACTTTGTCTCCGAGTCAGAAGACGAAGTGGAAGCTGTGGGTGAGGGCAGGGGTCGCTGGAGAAGTCTGGCAGCGCCCCCTGCACCCACGAAGAGCCGCTCATCGACCCTGCTACCGCCTCCGCTGACGCTGCTGCTACTGCCAGTCCTGCTGCCGCCGAAGGTCGGCGACATGAGACTTACCTGCAGGATCACATAGGGCAATGTCGAGGGGGCAAACTTTGAGAGTGTGACGTTCACGTTAAGGCCCAACACATTGCACTGCGTCACTGGATAGTAGGTGGGGCTTTCGATCACCTACGCCAAGGAAGAGCCAACAGTGATACAGTGTTGAGCCTATGGAAAGTAGGTACGACTAGTGACCGGTACAACTAGATAAAGGACACAGTGCAACTGCAGGTGTTAAGCAGATCTAAGTAGCTGTACGTACTATGTAGAAGGACGTACGACTCATCTTGTGCCCAGACTGAGCCCACTGGGAGAAAGACCTCTCCTCCCTGAATGCACGTGAAATCCGATGAGGCCTACCAAAAGGCTGACGCACTCAGGGCGGAGATGTATCTTCTGCAAAGGCGCTAATTTGCCTCGCTTTACCTCCCAGTGGTGTTATCATTTGCATGCACCCCAATCACTAACGATCGATTTGTACTACGTAGCAGTACTTCTGAATGTCCTGCGGCGGGACCATTGAAAGCTGAAGAACAGGGTTGTACTAATGGCCAAGGGACGCAGCTGCCCGTTCATATCCATGCCCAGGCTCCTAGGGAATGGCCATCTGCCTAGACCGATTTGGTCCACCTTCAGTCCCACATTAATCAAGAGTAGGTGTGAGAACGCGCCTTTACTGCAATCGAAATCAACTGATGATTCCGCAACGTCTAAGTTCCACCATTCGATACAAGTTGGTCCTGTCACTTTGAAGAAACGCAATGCATCCTTCTTCCTCTGGTATTTTTAGCTACAGGCACTGGTGGCCGATAGAAAAGTCACCACATACATCAATTCCAATCACTAAATGTGGCGAATCCGCACAACATGAAGGAATATTTGACCTTTTTGAAACGATAAATATATAAAATCTGTGTATGAACTAGTCTGTTTAGTAATGAGCACAAGGATATTAGAGATGCCACGCTATATTGTGAAATTGTGAACAATTTTAGAATAAAAAGGTCAAAGACTGCACACTTTAGAGGGTCAGTCGACATGGTAGTGTAACATCACGTACATAGTAAAACTGTTTTGGTACCGATTTAACTGACAAGTTCCTACGTCAATGCCAGCAACTGGGATCCAAATAATAGAACATGATTTGCATAATTCGAAGCATAGTTGAAGATCGCAATTTAGCAGTGGAAAATTGTTACAACGAAGCAGCAACGCCAGTTTATAGTAGCTAGACGTAAATGAGGCGACAAATCGAATTCGAGCATCAAGCGCGTAAAGACTAACGCCAAATTAAATCAAGGCCAGGTTGACATTGACTACTAGTAAAGTTATGCGCGATCAAAAAAGCGAAAAGCCCATAAACAGACTGCCTATTGAGTTTTGCTCCTTCCCCACACCTAGAAATCTCAAGAAATCTCTTCTAATAATCCACAGACTTGTCCATCTCTTAGGGATAGGTTTGAATAACGTTTCACTTTTGCACTGAATTCTAGTGTACGGGCGTGAGTTTGAAGGCCTATTCCATCCCGCAATCTGTCCAAAATCCAAAATACAAGAATAACAGTACAACCTAAAGATAACAGTACACACTGGGGGGTTAGGCACATTCGCGTATTTTGTGAACCAGCAGAATGCATAGAGAAGGAATCATAAATGCGATTTCTTTCAAAGCGCATATAAATAGAAGCGAAGGCAGCAGAACCTGGCACAGCGAATGGAGTAGGAGGCTGTATCCTCTTTTAAGTGCCATGAAGGTGTATATCTGAAGTGATTGATTAAGTTACAGTATTTTGATAAAATACCGCTTAGCGTCAAGCTTCTGAGTCCTTAAATAGAGTTAGTTGAGAGTGAGTTTTAGGTTGAAGTTGTACGCTTCGATTCGATGTAGAAAGGATAGTTACAAAAAATTTGGGGTTTCAGTATGTTCCGCAAATGAAGAGAAAAAAAGTGCGACAGAGCGGAGAGCACGTGTATCTGAGCAAATAGAAGAAAAATGGAGCAGCGCTCTGCAGGACTTCTTAAACGAGTTCCACAAGTCTACGCAAATTGAGAAGTGAGGCAATCATGCTACTTGACGTCGTAAAAGTGCTGCTGGGTCTCTTCGGGAAAGTAAATTGCCGAACCCAGATGAATTCAGTTATGAAAACGCGAGCACTGTTAAGAGTAGACACACCCAGGTGGCAACTGAACAATGATCAATGGGAGGTGGGAGAATATGGTAGCGTAAATCTAAAAATACGATACATAAATCAGGGAAACTACCAGTGAAAAGGGATGTTTATTAAATGACAGAATGACTTATAGATGATAAAAAGGAATTCATTGTTTTTCCCAGTGTAAACTCCAAATGTCTTGAAGTGCCAATGGGCAATGCCATGGTGCGTGGGCGTGGCAGGGGTCAGGTTTGTCGGTCCAGGAAACTCCCAGTAGAGTGCAAACCCAGAGCACCAAAACCAACTCTAACGGTGATCAGAAAGGTGGGTTAAGTATCTTTGAAATCCTGTTCGGCAACTGAAATAAATGATAATTCCTTCTTAAAAGATTGCTGGATTAAGGGAGTCCCCAGTTCCTGTCTCATTATAAAAGTCGTAATGCGTAATACCCAGTAGCTAGCACGAAGCAGAATGCCCATCAAATTGGTTATAAGGTGGAACCAGCGCTCAACATCCATCCTGTACTAAAACTATGCCGACCAATCATCATTATTTTCTAATAGGTACTCAATACAAAGTTCTCCTTTGACTTCAGCTCCTAAAACGCCTCTGGTCGTACTTTTACACAGCTGGATCATCCAGAGCTCTTCCTTCCCAATTTACAATGCCAAAGCGGCTTTTGTTCCATAAATCGAAGACTTGGTTAGCTAGTAACGTCTAACCTGCATAATTAATCGGCGATCATCTAGCAGGTAAAGCACCGAATACCCAATAATTCATGCTACTGGTCAATGAGGAGAGGACAACATTTGGAGACAGCTTCTACGATGTAAAAGCGAAATAAATGGTTGTTATAGAAGACAGCTATGGCTCACCACTAAATTAAGCAATGCATTTTTGTAATCCTAAGCACCCAGATTTTGCATAATGTATTGTGACTCAAGGTGGAGTCAATTGGTAGTACTTATTTTGGACAAAACGATTCAAAGTTACCCGTATACACCGCCGTCTCCCGAAACATATGTGGGAGCCTTGGCAAACCTGATTTCAAGGACAGGTGCCCTGAAGCGGGGACAGTAGTGGCCCACTCAGCGGCTTTATCCATCCAAACCGCCACATTTAAATCGCATCCCTTTGAGAGAGTGCGACCAGCTCCAACTATCTCAGTATACCTTAAAAAGCGCTAATCTACCTCTAGCTCCCTGTTTAATAAATTAGCTGGCAGCCTCCTACGAAGCCACTTAATCGGCTGTGCTTGGCATAAAATCCCAAAGATCAGATGAAAGGCACAAGACGAAGTAGTAAAAGTAGTACAGCCAATGGACGGTGTGTTTAGAGTCAGTTAGACTTACATGTACATTTACAACACAACCACAAGATTAACCTGGGAGTAAGAAATAACATGGCCAGATGTTATGCCCACACGCGGCAAGATAGAAGCTTATTTCTCCTCGAGGGAAACCCAGCAAAACCAAAAGAAATATAGTGGTATTAGACCTTGAAGTCCTACTTCAACGAATGCACCCAGCAGGATGCCCAGTTCATATACTTGAAGTGCCTAGCCAGTACTGCTGGGCGAGAAAACAACAATTAGCAGGCTGTACTGTCCAATAGTAAAAGTGTCACGTGTTCTAGCTTGAGGGCGCAAGCTTGGGCGACACTGATACTAATCATACTTGGCTGGAAATGTGCTACCGAATCACTGCCCAGATCTAACTTATTCTTTAACGCATTACATAGAAGGCAACCGACAATTTCGGAACTAGACTCTATCTTCATGGAATCAGACCCTTTATTGAAATATCCCTAGAATACACAAACCAGCTTCTTTGTACAATCCATAAGCTACCTATTTACTTTCTATAAATCTTGTCACTAGGGGACGTCCCGAGGTAAAATAATGGCTTTTTGCACCACAGAGATAGCTAAAACTTAACAAGCTTTAGTGTAAATCACAACAAGATGGAACCAAATCATAAGTGGCTCACCGATTCATCACGACTTGTCTGCGACTCCAACTTAGCCTTCAATACTGTACCCAAATTAGCCCAAAAGGGGGCATTTGGAGGAGTGCAGAGACACAATTAAGACAGCTTTCGCCATATGATAGCATCCGAGAAGATTATAAACATTCGGTGGATCTATACAGCGGAGCCACAAATGGGAGAGATATGGGGAGGACTCACGAGTTTGGCACAACCACGAGGCAGCAGACGCGCAAGAGCGGTGGCAGTGAAGGAGGCGACGTGGACGCGGTCCAGCGGCCGCACGATGACCTGGTGGCCTGTGCCCAGCCGGTAAATCAGGCGCTGGAAGCTCTCCTCCCCGATACACTTGTACAGGTGCGTCAGCAGCCGCATCTGCCTACCCGGGAGAGAGGAATGTGGCCGTCAGTAGGCGGAATCAATTAAATGGGGGGAGGAATGGTTGGGCGCGCGCTCCCACTTTGTTGTTTGTCCGTACAAAGGGAATACTAGTCTGCAAATCTGGTTTTTGTAACAAAACCACATAATAGACCCACACAGAAACATGTTGACCAATCCTTATCGAGTAGCAATCAGAGATAGGGACAAAGTCAACTTATTTCAGTGCCTTTTTATCCCTTAGTGGCTCGAGTACTCGTGATTCGTAGGCTGTTTTCCTCTACCTGTTGCTCTGCTACTAGCATATGGAATTGTGAACATCAGTTTAATCGCCGGATGATTACTTCGTACAATCATAATGAATGTGAGCAATCTTTTTTAGCAGTCAGTGATTGAGAGAAAGCCTAAAAAGACTCCCCAGATCAGAAAAGTGGTAGCTTCGTAGGGCCACAACGAAAGGTCCTTATTTGGCCCACTTGTAGGTCTAAGACAACACGCTCTAGAGTAAACAAATACTCATCGATTGAGGACCACAGCAAGCATTGGTCCGGTACCCACTAGACAAAATAGGTGCGGCTACGATCTTCAATGGAAGAAATGGGACTAGTTGATCGGTGAAGCAAAATGAGCCGTTCGTTTTTCTCCAATACGAAAAAAAAACATTGAAGGAACTCATTGTGAAGAACCAAAAACCTATACAAAAAATGCGAGTCCCAACTGCGTAGGTATGAAGTTATTACGTCAAGAGATTGAAATGATGTAACACACAAAAAAGTTCCACATAGAGCTTGGCAGAGTTTAAGTACTACCACCTGGGTATTTCAGACGAAGATAGGTATGACACACAAAACAGTTGAGAAACTAGCAAAAAGGGGCTCCTCAACGCCAAGAAAGTACACTAATACCGGGAGCGATTAGACCTTATATCGGTGTCAAAACATCGATAAATCATGATTACTATTATGCGCCATCATGTGAACGGAAGGGGGGTGGCTGTCCACAGATCTCGACAGAGGATTAGTGGGGATACGTGAGCTGTCTGGAAACTGGATCAAGTTTTAAGTCAGAGTAGTCAAGCCTGAGTTCCTCTGGTTATTCGGATCGCCTAAAACTCGCCTCTTGAAGATACCTGGGCTCACCAATCGTTGAGTTGGACCTCCTGCTGAGAACTGACTATTTGCTGGAGCGATCAAGCCAACTTTTTTTGCGCAAAGGAAATTGTGATTCCACCTAACACCTGAGCAGAGTCTATAGCAAACCGTACCTGCCTCTTCCATTGCAAACAGGGGAAAAGAACACACTGATTCCCAGGGCACTTTAAGGGTCAAGCCCCTCATTCTCCATCAACCCAAAATGACCCGGTTCGCTACTGGCCAAATTGCTGTAATATCAAACACGTTAGAAATAGACTAAGAAACCGATACAATGTGGACCTTCGCAATTGTTCATTCATGATAGACTCACAATACCTTGGAATACTTCCCTACTCATGAAGCCGTCTAGGGTAGCCCTACAAAGCAGTACGCCGAGCTCATCAAAAACTCACGGTGTGCCTATCTAAGAGATCTCTATTTCCTGCGGTTGTAGATGGCCGGTAATGAGTGTCATGCGATTCCAGTAATCGTATTGGGGAGACATTCGTGGTCAGCCTCTCCGATACTTCTCATTACTCCCATTTTCAACAAATACTAGAAATTTCACATACCGAAAATCCGAAAACATTATCTAGCCACAGAGGTCTTTTTACCTACGGTAAATTATTGAGCTCTACGGAGCCTAAGATGAATATGATATTTTGACCACCCAATCTCTACAAAAACATTATTCTTTTTCCAATTGATAGTTAGTGTCTGATATGTAAGCTATAATCTCAGGAGTCTTTTTAACAATACTAGAGCAACCAAAGGCATTAATTAGAAATAGAAAATGACAAAGCCCATTCAGGAAAGCTACCCACTCAATGAACAGACAAACTGCCCGGAAAAGAGGAATGAGTGACTAGAGACGATTATAAATCATTTTCATTCTAAAGGTCCGACTTGGTGCAACTTCAGATAGCACCATTAATTCATTTATTTGTCTTGCAAATAATGGAAAGGCTAAAAGCGAAACCGCTTAAATTCGCCATTTTTGGATTCCATTGTGGTCAGGGACAGATTGTCAAAGAAGCATCCTACCTTGAAATGAGGTTGAAAAAAAAACTACTGGTTTGTACCTGTTCTCAACGAAAAGTCGGACTAGTCCATTGTATTTCATCAAATTTAATCACTGCAAATAAGGCTTTGTTGCGTTGCTTCAATAAGCGTGTCTATCAGGGATTCGCTACTTACACAGCCGCCTCCACTTCAGGCGTGCCATCTGTCCAGCCCAAGTCACTACCCACAACGAGCTCAGCAGGGTCGACGAGAGGCGCGTTGGCATAGCCGGAGGAGGAAGGCCCGATATTGCAGCGCATCGAGAAGGCAGAGCTCACGTCATCGTTCCTGCGCTCCTCCGCCAACGCCTCGTCCTCATCCACTGGGCCCTGCGTCAGTTCCACCGGTGTCCAGTTGCGTCTGGCTACTCGCAACAACCACGTAAACCACGCGTGCAGGCGGTAGTACACCTGATCGTCCCTAGTCAGATCCGCCAGTGAGCGGATCTCCATCTCAGATATTTTCATTTTCCGCTGTGCGGTGGCCTGCCCACTGCCCATCGAGAGCACGGAACCTGCGGCAACCGCCTGCGATGAGGAGAGCTGAGGGGCAGTGCGGACTGTCGGCGGAGGGGTTGTGGAGGCGGTGGCGTAGCCGACAGCGGCTTGTCGATGCTGATGTTGTTGCTGCTGGTGATGGTAGGTGCGGTACGTGTGGTGCGCAGCCGCAGCAGCAGCAGCAGCAGCAGCGGAGGAAGGCGGAGGAGGTGTGCGACAGACGCGAAGCGAGGCGCTGTTGCCGGCCGTCGACGGCGGCGTCACCGAACGGAGCGCCGCTGCAGCTGCGGCGGCCGTGGCGGCTGCTGTGGCGTTGGTCGCGGTGTTGGCGGAGGTGGAGGAGGACCCTGAAGCCGTTTCTTCTTCGTAGACACGTAGAGCCGCCTCTTGTATGCGTTTGGACATGGTCTGAAAACTCTTCACCTGTGATATAGTGAAAACCGAAAGTCGCTCTAACGAACACGCCGCACCAGCTCTGATGTGCGAACAGAGGGACTGAATAGCAAGTGGTCATTATCAGCTCAGCAAAAGCGGCGATTTTGTGTCCTGACGTACCACGAAGGGCCAGAGGTTGAGGAGGAAGATCTGGTTCCAGGAGATGAGAAGAAAGCTGTAGCGGACCTGAGAGCCTCGGGCCATCGAGTCCTTAACGAAGAAGTTGTAGCTGATCACGTGGCGGTTGATGTCGTCGCCGAAGTAAACCGGGCCCTCGCGCTCGGGGATGACCTAGCTCAGTCGTTAAAAATAGGTGCTCAAAATCTAATTCGAAGGCAACCTTCAAAGTACAATCCAAGGGCTGTAATCAAGTTGTTAAGGCCCTGAACGTAACAACATGAGACATGGTCACCTGTGCTACAGGAGGACAGTTCCCGCTGTTCATTCACGCATTTCTACTAAGTAAGGTGGGAATTGAGAGCAATGTTGAAACACCCAATCATGAACTTCACTTTGGATGACCAATCTAGAGTCCCATGGCTTTTCCGCTTGATGTAGAGCAAATACACTAGCATTTGACGAGGTCCTAAACACAGTCAACACGTTTTCGTATAATTGTTGGATATTTAGCTATAACTAACTTCTTTAGTTTAAACTTATTTCCCTCTGGTCAAATTAATCTGCCGATTAATCTAACGAATTTGTCAATGACCATCTGAGCTCCAGAAACGGAAAGTCAGACAATCACTGCCATAGGAACACCTACAATCGTCTAATGGAAAATCAACAGTATTCCCAACCTCTAACGTGACTTGTTTTGTGTGGGTCATATAACCTACAAACCACTCCTAACAATCTAGTACTCAAATACCCAAATTTCAGTGAAAAATTAAGCACTTAACATTGGGCTCTTTTTATAAATTGCTAATAATGTATAATCTAAACCCAGCTTTCCGATAAAAGGTACAGTTACTTAGTGAGTTAGAACACTGTTTTGAGATTTGAAAAATAGTATAATTCATCTCACACTAGTCTATTAAAAGTAGCAGGGTAAAGTCAAACAAAGAGAAATCATCAGCGTGATCCTCTCAAAGCAGAACAGCATGAAATAAGTAGTACTCACCTCACAGGACAGAGAGCGCATACAGGCAGTGCGAACAGCCTTGTGAAGTTCAGTGTCGCCGGGGAATTGCGTGGAGACGTAGTCAATGTTCGCCGCGGAGTCATGGCTCACGAAGCCCAACTCGTCGCGCGTTATGATGGAGCAGGCACGGCATGACTGGTTGCCCTGACTCCCGCGCATGCCCGAGGTGTCCTGCACCGCGCCGGTCGATTGCGGCAGGACCGCAGAAGCCATGATGTCAGCTGGAAGCCCAATGAAAATGTAGGCGTTTCTACTTATTTGCATATCAGTAGAACAGGTAGCGCATTCACAAGTCAGGTCAAAGGCACTTGGAAGACTTGAATGCATTACAGTGCTTCGAATCAGGCCAATGTACGACACAACAATAAACCAAGCTTAATTTCATCTTAAATTTACTTCCAAGGTCACTAAACTAAAGAGCGATTTATCCGAGTGCACTCCAACCTATGAGCAGGTTTTAGTCTGATCGTGAAATTAGGCACTTTCGATTTAAGTGGTGACTTCAAACAAATCATTCCCGTTATTCAACCCAAGTCAGTTTGAAACTGTTTACGAAACTTTTTCACGGACTTTTCTCAACGATACCGCTCGTGAATATCACACCACTAACATCTTTTGCACACTAATATTTTCCTCGACCTAAAGTTCCCAGGCTGTTGCGACCTCGAAAGGGCTAACTTATTATGTGTCGCTCCTAGGTCCCTATGATTCAAGGATAAGTAACTGATCAAAAACCTTCTACGCAAAAACATGGCTTTTAGTAATACCCCAGGGACTGAGGTCTGGGTGACCTCAACCTGCTAGTGCACGTGAGCCTCGGCAAGGCTGTGCAATTTCCAAATATGAGCTAGGATGACGAAGGTAAATGGATTTCGATTTAAACTTTAAATCTCCTAAGAGTTACTCATTGTCTGCTATTACAGCAGTAACGATAGTAATATTAATAGCAACAATAAGCCGAATATACACAAAAAAGAAAGCACAAAACTATACCACAATTAGTTTCTAAGAGGTACAGCTTCTAAGGTAGCACTGCAAAAATACCAAATGTCTCTAAAAGAACAAATTTAGTGTACGGATACGTGAAATCTGGATCTGCAGCAGAGTTTGTGTTATGGTGTTGCAAAAACGTCGAGAGTAAAGGCCAGCTGAAATTGTGAAGCTAAAAGAAACTACCTTTGTATATGGTCCACTTTTGACCTACAAGAACAAAGTGTCAGTTTCATGGAACAAATAAGGATCTGTTGTGATATTCTAACATCAGCAACCATGAAAAACAAGTTACTTGGCTGCTTCATAGCGCATTCGAGCACCTCGCGATATATTAAAATATTTGGTACCCGTGCATTTATGGAGAATTACATCGTGGGGGATTTGCCGAACTAACGTTAAGATAGATGAGAACTTGTAATTTGTGCAGCCATATATATCCTACGCGGATAAGTTAGTCTAACGTTCCAGTAAATGCTCGCTGACATCTTTTGGATAAACGATGCTTGTTATAAACCCGTAATAAGAAGAGGCGTATTCCCATATTGCAAGTAGTTCATTTGGACCCTCTCTACACTGCCCCCCCACTCAGTGCTATTTTACAACAATTTTGGGTCCAAAAACATTGGGTAATATACTATTCCGATCTGTAATCACATGAGCCTTAGATTAAATTATTAAAGATCCGTGGAAAAGATTTGAATTGCTTATCAGTCTTAGGAAATCGTAATGTGAGGCACAGCTGTCTCACTACAAATTAAGGAGTTTAACTTAATAGTCCGTCTTTATTACGGTCCTAACAGACAGGTTTGGCTTCCTCAACCACCGCGAATCGCACTAGAGGTTGTAATAGCCTCTCAAAAAGTAGAACGGTTCACAATACAAAGCCTCAATTAAAACTCATGGCTAAAGTAGTTTGGATAAAAGAGACAAAAGTCAAATCATTTCCCGCGTGAAGTGAAGGGAATAGTCATGGAAGGCGGAGATGCCTATTCGCGACTTGAAATAATAACAGAACTGGTTAACAGAACCAGAGAGGGACAGAACTCACAAAGTGAGGCATGCAGAAGGTCTGGGTTGGGCCAGAGGGTGCCGTCGTGCGAGGTGGAGAGGGAGGCGGCGGTGGGCGTGGTGGAGACGTGGAAGGCGGAGCCGCCGCCGCTGGAAATCGATGCGTGGGGCGTGCTCCCACCGCCTCCGCCCCCCATGGAGTTCTTGCGCGAGGCGGAGGAGCCGCCGGGCGGTGTTTGGCGAAGCGGCTGCGTGCACATTATCACCGCCGGACCGTGGGTCTCACAGAAGTGGCACAACACCACCACCGCGTCCATGCCCAAAAGACACACACTTCTACAATTAGAGGGATTGAAGAGGGCCCTAACAAGACTACTGTATGAGTAGACACCATGTAAGCCTAATCAAGCATCTAATAGTAGACAAATAGTACATTCATTTGTAACGACAATAGACTTGGGTTTTTAGGTATGGAGTCAAGTATGTAGGGGTGTTTTTATTTAGGTTCAATTTCCAATCGAGCTAAAGACTAGTCAGGAAACTACTTTAATAACTTATAGAAGAATTATGCAATTTCGTGAATGAAAGGGACTGATAGAAAGCCGGGATTAGAGTGAAAAGATCATGAGATTCCAAGAAGAGAAGCTATTACAAGAGCATGGGAGCCAACTGACTGGGAGATTTATGTCAAAAGGGGCAGAACCGCCACTGCCAGTGTGAAAACCTAGACCAGTCTGACTAGACAATCTCACAAAGAGCAAAATCATTAGAGGAGGTGGTGGTAGCAGACTAGCCTAATTGTCTTCAACTACAAAAGAGACACTGAGGGCTAGTGAGAAAAGTCTATGGACAGATTGAACAAACTCAAATGAACATGCCCTTACTTGTAGGTGACCTCTATTCAGGCATTACGAAAGTTGCATTTCCCACACAAAAGCAACAGCTGACTTGCATAGACGCAGGTCCTCAGACTAACCACGTAAAACTAGTAATTGGTGCATAGATGTCTCGCATTGCTGGTACAACGTTAAGGATGGCATTTAGAACAGCAAGCGGATATTCGCTCTTCAAATAGTAACGAGCTACGTTAATTTCGCAGTTTTCAATAATTAAAAAATCCTTCAATACTTGAAGGGAAAAGGTCGACGACCAGTTTAACGAATTGATAAACATTTAACGGCGCACATGGATACGCAAATGTCGGGTTATTCCTACTAAGCAGGCAACGTAGTCAACAGACAATATGTGTCGAAGACAACTTGTATCAACCCAACACAAGGAAGAAAATTGGCTTTATAAAACAATAGTATCAAGATCCTGTGAAAATCGATTTGAAATCGAGTCTAATCGAAAGTTTCAAGGGACGATCAATTTGGCCATTAACAATAAATTCACCTGAAACAAATTGTGAGGCAACATCACAAAACCGCCAAACGCAACGCTTACACGACCAACTTGGTCATACATACTGACGGTTATAGAGGCAAGACTGGATCAAACGAGTAGGGTGGTTTGAAACCCATCTGATACGAAGCAGTGAAAAATTAACATGAATATCAGATGTTTTGCTGAACGCAGTTGTTGAACCTGGGAGCTAATCAAGCAAATCAATATAATGTAGAGATTGGTGCTATGCCACAAGTACCAATATGGAAGACAAAACACGCCAAAGAGCGAAAATACTACCGTGTAAGTATAGAAACTACAAGGGATAACCCAAGTGACAAAGAATATCCAAAACGCGACCCGCTGGAAAATGAACTAACTGAGCTTTCCCGCGCGACCTTTCAGAAAGGAAAATAAGGTACTTGCGAGACGTTAGATTCTCTATGTTGGAACGTGGGTAATTCTATAACCCAGAGATGGCTTACAACTTTAAACACCTGATATGCACATAGTGTAGCCATAAAAATCAAGCAACGCAGCTTACGCCCACAGATGCCTACACATTAAAAACATTCCAATTGCATTTTAAGACGGATGCAAACAATATGTGAAAGAAACTGTCCTAGTACTAAGGTGGATCACTCGACTAACTAACGTATTAGGGCAAGAGTAAAATTCGCTATGAAGCCAAAATTATGGGAGCATGTAAATCATTTAAAAGGAAGAGACTGCTAAAATAGAGAAGGTTAATTTAAACGGGTCAGAGAATGTAGACTTTAGCCAATGTCAAAGTGGAATAACAAATGTACATCTATACTTCGATCGATCGAACAAGTTACCCCACTAAAGATACAGTAGTACAAGAAACCATGAATAGTAAAACAATGAGCTAGATATTTGAAGAGAAGCATGGAAACAAACTCAAAATAGTGAACAACTCCCGGTGTTAGGAATCCTGATGAGACCACCGTCAAATCGTTTGACCAATAAAGTTACTTTGGATAAATATTCTAAATTAAAAACAGTAGATGGTTTTTCAAACAGCAAAGACAAACGTGACTAACCTTGAAAATTTCAACTATGCGGGTTGCTCCTAGTAGCGTTTAAAAATGTTGAAAAGTAAAGAAATTAATTGAATGCTTTTGACGTAAAACACTATTTGAATTTATTTTAAAAGATAGACAGTTTTATCTTAGCCTAAGGGAATGAGTTTACTTGTTGAAAACTATCGCCGTTTCCAATTTTGTGAAACATTTACTAGGATCTCGGAATCTAAATAATGAGCACAAATTTTATTGGGCCCCAAATCATTATAAATCAATTTTAGACCGAAGAACTAGCTCTTTTAGGGTAAATCATAAAGGTTGTGTAATCCTTTCATTGATGAAATTTTTTAAATAAAGCACGTTAAACAAAACTTATCTTTAATTACTGTTAGCTTCTTGATATAGGATAATCGGACATAGAATGAAACCCCTATATTATTTTCCACTTGCAAGCAATGTGGCTAACGCCCATACGCTAATCCTAAACTGAAGTACCTGATTCCAGTATAGACTATAAGATGGCTGAACGAATGCTTTTCTAAACCGGAGGAGCTAAACTACCAGATATTTTAAGTCATCGCAATAGCATAACTGATCTATCTGTATACCGAGTCCCGACATATATTTGGCAATAAGATAAATAATTCCTGTAATTGAGCAAATATATCATTTTCCTCAATGCTTCCATTAATCCAATGTACCATCTTTAGTCTCAAGGAACTCACAAAGATGCAACAACTGTCTCATACAGTCATTCATCTCACGCGTGGTTCTTTCTAGCTCAGCTTCACTCCATCCATGAAAGACCAGATCAGGAACGATTACTGCATTGCCTTTGGGGTGGGGGATAGTGACAGGGAAACCAGAAAAGAATCCACAAGGTGTTCCGTATTCACCCTTACTGTGAACCACCATTGAAGTCCATTCCTAGTCAGGATTCAATTAACGTACCTTAGAGTCTTACTTTGCCAGTTCCGAACCATAGTTCCTTTATGTGGTCAACGATGGCTTTAGCCTTCAGCATGGAATTTGCAGCTGCAGGAGTCTTTTCTGAGCATCTATTCTGGACATATGGTTGCAAGATATGTTTCATCCAGTGCTCGTTTTTTATTAATTCGGCAACTGCTTTTGGGCGTACATCATCGTCCTTCTGGACACAGGCGTGGGAAATGTCAACGAAAACCCCAGGACCAGCACTGCCCCACACCAATACCCTGGAGATAGATTCTACTGGGACTTCAAGTTTTTTGGCCACCTGAATTCCATAATGAAATAAAAAAGACCTACTTGAAATCTTGCCCGATTCTGCTCGATATGCAACAGGCCGGTGAAACACGAGATTGGAAGGGTAGGACAAAATTTGCTAAGTACATAGGCATTTACATTGACGGGATCGCCCACAACTACGACTTTGATAGATTGTTTAGCATATTTTTCAAGTTGTTCGGCATGGTGTTTGTAGATTCTTAAGCAGTGTTTTAATCTTTCTGACTTGTGTGCGTATAAGTCTGTCTCCACTGTATCTAACATAATAGCCAGGTCCATGTCTCTAAATGCGATTTTTGGATCGGTTATTACTCGAATATCTTCGAGAACCTTTGACGCATGCTCCAATGCCTCAGCAGCAACAGAAAGCAGCTTGCTTTCCTGAGCTGGAAGATCATACAAGAATAAACGTACGGACTGTCTTTCTCCGAAAACAACACCTCGTGCTATGAAAAAAACCAAATCGCTACACTCAGGGCGGGCCGCTGATGTTATAACTATTTTAATTGCATCAACCTAAACGTTTCATAAAAGCACAATTTCGTACCATAATAGTTGATATGGTGTTTATTTAGAGGTCACACCCGTTTAGAAGAACAAAACAATTGAAGGTTATAACTAATAGCCCGTGAAGGGCAAAAGTACAGTTTTTTACCAAATTCGTAAGCTCTAAACAAAGCATAAAAATGGTTTTAATGCAATTATGTTCTACGTTGACGAAATAGTCTATTTTGCGGACATCGGCATTATTATTTGATTTAGCAACGTATTAAAAATTGCATTAGCAGTAGAAATAAATTGGTTTGAATAATACATAATTCATTTAAAATGATGCACGGAATTTTTTTAAATGGCTATTCTGTCTCTGTGGGAGGAATCGACTCATACTGTAACACTACTCATATATTTTTATTTAATTTGGACATTCCAAGGGATATTACGTCTATGCTATTCAATGAATCTGAAAATGTATAAAGACATGGACTTTAAGCTCCTAATTTTACTCTGTAATTTGAGTTCGTGTAATACATCATGATATTTTATTTTTTGGTGGGCGTATATTTATTTTACAACTTGCATGCGTATGGATAAACACATTTATAATCATCATTAATGGAGCATGTCATGGGCTTTACAAAGATGTCGACTTAAATTTCATCAGATCCATTCAAATTGCAAGACAAAATTCTTCATCTCCTGAGAAAAACATTCTAGTGTCTATGCAACTTAGAACTTTCATGAGCAAACTTCTCCCTATTTCTCATTCTTAATGCATTCCTTAGATTTCTTAAGTAGGGTGAATTAACGATGCCTTTTAAATAACCAGAGGGCCAACTATACACCATGGCATTTCCAATCTAAGACTCTTTGCTTTGTCATGTGAATTTTAGATCTACAATTTGAAAGGCGGAATCGGGCTGATTCACTTAGATTTTGGTACATGTGTTAACAAAAAACTATTGGTTCTGTAAAAAATTTAATTTATTAGACTGACTAATAAAAGCCATTATTAGAAGTGTATGTATGCTGCTTAGCCTTAGAGCATTTTACCATGGAGGAAAGAGAGTAAATTATACACACTGAAGTTTCGAACACGGCTCTAAAACCGCTTTCCTTCTCATTTTCTAACAAGATAAGCCTAGCAGGTGCTCAACGAAGGCCACAAAATACATACAATCTTCATGCGCAAAATATAACCCAGAATTCCATTACCGAGGGCTGATAATTTACAAAAGAGTGTACACTCATTCATCATAAGCCACTTAACGTGCCCTGAGCAAGCATGTAGCACATGACGTTGATGCCTTCACAATTGTGGATCCAGTGAATCAGTGACTATTTTCTTGCCAAGGTCAAGTGCATGTGTTCAGTCATGTTGTGTGGTTACATTGTAGCTGTTAAAATTGTGAGATTTTGCATTAAAGTGCACCAAAACTACGAGAATTTAACGGTGTTCATTGAGCAAGATCTTGCATGAAAAAAAGGCTTTACTGCATAGAAATTGTTATTCACAATTTAAACGTGATCGATTTGATATTTTTACTTGGTTTTAGGAATGAATTTCTAAGATCAAAACATTGGTCAATTTTCTAGTTAAGTTAAAAGTGTTTGAATTCTCTGCGCTTCTTTGAAAAAAATTATGCCCTTCGTCGACAATTATATAGGCGATGACGAAGAGAATAGATAACGACTGGAACCCACTTAATTCACCATCGAAGGGAATAACTTGAATCATGATGACGATCTGAACGGGCCATCAAAATAGGGGTGACGTTATGATTATCCCCTGAACACTGTGAAAACAATCAGAAGGCATGAAGTGGAAAATTGAAACGCATAATAAGCTGTTGTGGCTAGAAAGCAGAATAATAGATAATCTGATTAGCCACTCGAAGCAGATTTTCTCGAAAATTTTCAAAAGGAATTTTGGAGAGCCTATAGTCGGAATTACGGCTCTAAGGAGAAATTTGAATGTTTCTGGCTCTACCGTAAACTTTACACTCCAAAAAGATATTCGACAATACTTATACAGGCGTCGAAAATGTCTGTCTCTCACAGAAGTGGTTTGAAATTCGCCTAGGACAAAGATAATTACTAGCCATGAAAGCCATCCTGCTGAAGCACAAACAAGGTGGTTCCTTTTTGATAAGAAGTATATACTACCGACATTAAAAACACAACGAAGCATTTTCAGATAGCTCGCTGATTACCATCCATGGAGACTCGTCAATTTGAGAAGATAAATGGCTCCATCTGTTTCAGGGGATTTATATTACCTACCAACATCCGAGATCCCCATTTTATACCTCCTCTCTCAACCGCAGGAGGATATATCGAGCATAAGGCCATGGGAATAGCACAGAGATTTATTTGGATTGCAGCCAGTGCCATTGTGAGTAGGATTAAGCAGGGGTGCTTCTCACCATGCCTTGTAAATACCCCAGAACCTGTGTTCGCGTACTTATCAGTCGCTTGTAGCCAACACCAGTAGCCCCAGACTTAATGGTGGATCCAGTATTTAGATGATGTGAGGACAGTGAACACCAATCATGATGCTGGCTAAATCGACTCTTTGATCTGCGACTTCACCTCCATTGCGAGCACTGGAAGCTGTCCGATATCTCATTTTAGAAATCTCGGCTGCTGTTGATGAGGATTGCGCCTTCACCAGGTTGCGACACTCCTGGGTTTCGGATATGCGTCTCATGTTGAACTAAGATGCCTTGGTGCAATTCCTGGCCATTATTGCTAAACCCTGGAAAATGGGGATAGCGAATAAAAAGCCATATAAATGGATGCAGCTGCATTCGGCTTCCTCTCGGCCACACCTAGGAGAAAAAGCAAGAATGATTATTATTAGCCATTTCATACGATTACACCAGACCACCCCATGATTCGCCTCCTCCGAAATCCTCAGAACTTAATCTGCCCATAACTATTGTACATAGTTAGGAGCTGTTGAAAATGAAACTAATCTCCAATTCCACGATGGAAATGTTAAATCAGCTCAGTTCAGACTGAGGACGTGCTAGACGCTAATGTCGGTTTATGAGAAAAGCTCTTTAGCAACGGTGTAGTTACACTGTGTATAGACTGTATTTTATGTCTTTTACTTGCTACTAACCGTTTGTGTCTGAAACAAGTATGCTGAATGCCCTGCATTTAAAGTAATTGTTATTAGTGTAAAATAAATGGGAATCAGAATATTAGTGCTTTAATTTTCAGTCAGCAGAGTGATAACATGCACTGATTCTGGTTTTCAGAAGTGCTATCACCTTGCACGCAGTAGTCCAAAGTGCTTTTAGTATGGCAGAGTAGTTAAAAAACTCCTAGACGCCTCTTGAAGTTACCAAGACCCCCAAATATCTACACAAAATAAGCATTTTTAATCGCACTGCTTTGATGTACCCACATTTGCATATTTTCTTTAATGCACATAGGCTTCCAGTTTTGTGCAAATCAGGTGCGCTCTAACACGTTCTCGTTTACACCACTAGGAGCAAATCTGTAAGCAAAAGCTCATTGTGATTGGTTTACATAAATTGCACTGGAAAAGGTAAATTTAAACGGTGAGAGGAGGTAGCAAATCATTTTCCCAAACCTAGCGGTAAACATTGTTACGATCTCATATTATAGAATTTACTCATTTTTGTTTCTCACTCATACTATCTCCATTGTCATTTCTTTCATTATAAAATGTTCATATCTAACAGGTAGAATTTTAGGCCTAAAACCACCACCATCATTGACGATTAAACACGAAATCATCTTTCAGGCATACTCATAATCTAAAACTGCGTCACGTGCCTTTATTTTATAGAAATGAGCGTATCTGCTAAGACAAACAAACCAAAGGAAGCACCTTCGGGGTAAGTAGCAGTTACTGAGAATCGTTTGTAGTGATGCATACGCAAGAAAAAACTCTATGAGAGGTGTGGCATTTATCCATTCTTTTTACTTAAAAGCGATCTAAAACATCTTCTTATTTAGTTAGTTTTACACTTGTAGACCATCTCTTAATGATATCGCACTTGAGACATTCAAAGAAATGGACGTGGACAAATCTGGCAAAGTCAGCTTTAACGAGTTCAAGATAAGCATGGAAAAGAAAGGCAGAAACAAGCTCTCGGAATCTGCTTTAAAGGACTTTTTCCAGTCCTTCGATGTCAACAAAGATGGAGAACTTTGCCTTGCAGAAGTTGAGAAACTCGTTGAAAGCATGTGAAAGAAACCAAGAATATTTTCAAATTAAATCTATTTATACTGGTGAAGTTCCAGCAAATAAAGTGAATTACGGAAACAATCAGTTTTAATGTGTAATTGCTTATTTGGCGTGGGAACGATTAGGAATAAATGCTTATAAATAGGTTAATAGGGTGCTCGATTTCTCCGGTCATAACGATTTACAACTGGTTCGAAATCCAGTAGGCTGTTATTCAAAAATAATCTACACTTAGTAAGATAAAAAATTGACTGGAATCAAGGTCGATTTTTATAGAAGGCACTGAAAGACTTAGAATAAATTACTGATTTTTATTTATAACTCCATGAGCTGCTGTGTTAATACGATATTTTGAGGTATTGTAGATTACCTTGGCTCATAGTGCTAACATTGATCGCATGTGGATCGACGAGAGCCTAATAGACGCTACTTTAATGCATACTAAATAGTTTACTGAAAAGCAAATATAACGTAGAAATTTGAAATTAGGCTCAACACTCACTAAATGAAATACAGGGACCTGGTACTATTTATGCACCCAAAAGATTGCTACATAACAGCGTGTGTAGACTGTACTAAGCGAATAATAATTTGGCTAGACTGACTGATTTTATAGACGAACGTATGGTGTGAGGGGTACAGATAGAATGAACCACTAAGTAGCCAACTTTCGAGGAAAGAACCATCCTTGAAATACAACTGAGAGTGATTTTGCTAGAAGTTCGCTTCGGTTTAATAAATCTATTTAAATATATTAAATAGAGCAAATTGTGACAATTCGCATGAATGTAATTAGTTTAATCGTTACTTTATTATAATAATTGACATCCAATTATCTGTTTGAATATTCTAAATACTATTACATATGTATACCAACTTTCTCAAAATGTCATCACCTGACCTTGTTACCACTGCTGAAAATGAGCCAACTAGTAGAACTCTCAGTGAGAAGGTTTGTATTTAACTATTTGTTCAAGAATAAAGTTTGAAGAAAGGCCACTATCACGATTTGATCTAGAATATGCGCTCTACGAAATAGATGAGACAATTGAGGGGCTGAAAATAGCACCAAAGAAACTCATATGTAAAGAAAGGTTTGCATTACTATTCAAGTTACTTGTTAAGTCTCATCACGGATATCAGCATTCTCTCTTCCTTCAAAAATCTGCAGTTTATTAATCTATCACACAATTTAATCAGTGATTTATCTCCACTTCTTGAGTTGGAGCTAGTACATCAGCTTGACTGTTCTTCAAACAAAATACAATCCATTCCCGAATTTTCATGGCCATTCCTTACTAAAATGGACTTGAGCAACAACAAAATTAAAACTATTCCTCGGTTGTATTATCAGTCATTACAAGTACTTTATCTTAACAGTAGGTCAGAAAATGCATGTCTTAAAAACCACGGTCAGTGGATCAGGCGATTTTTTTAGGAATTTACGTCTTACATTTTAGATAATCTCATAACTAGTTTAGTTGACGAGGACGGTGAAGCCTTGATTGTGGAAGACAATCTACCGAGTTTACATACCCTTGAACTTAGGAACAATCTGATTCAAACTTCTCTGCCTAGACTCGAGGGACCACTGAAAGGAAATGCAGCAGCTAATTACCACAAGTACCTCTACCGGATGGGACTCTTTCATATGGGAATTAAGATGCTTATACTTGCCGGAAATGATATCAGGACCCTGGCTTCCGTGTATCGGCCCCCACCACCTGAATCTTCTTCCGACGATAAGGTGATTTTGAAAGTTAATCCTTTTGGATGCCGAATGGGTCTGCTGCCGAATCTCGTCGTTTTGCACCTTCGTTCCAATGGACTCAAGTCACTTCAGGGCTTCACGCGGGCGGCGTTTACTTCCCTTAAATATCTTAATTTAAGGTATAATTCCTTTTGAACATTGGAAAAAATAGTATGTAGGGATAATAAAATCCAAGAATTGGAAGACTTGGAGAACCTGAGAGAGCTGGTGTCATTAGAACATATCATTTTAGAAGGTAAGTAGCTTTTCAGCATACTTTATTGAAACCTAACTTATGGCACGTTAGCTCAGTCTTGCAAATAAAAATCCACTTAATGGAGACGATTCGGACAACTAAGTTTTTGCTTTAATTAACGCTATTTAATGCTCGACATATACTGGGAAGTCTATTCAATCTTTAAAAGTGTGTATTGAGAATGTCTTATAGTGTCATTATGTGTATAAGCCGCAACTAAATTAATGATTTAAACACAATTGACCGTCCTAAATTAAAAACTCAAATATATAGGGGGAATACTGTAAAACAATTGCATTTTGTGGAAATAATCAGAAAACCACTCATTATAATACACAAGCCACCTTTTTATACAGGAAATCCGGTTGAATCGACGAAGCGGTTCCCGATCGAGGTGCTAATGATGAATCTGGGTCTAAAACGGATCGACAAGTTTGACTACCTGGAGGAGGACTACGAAGTGGCCAAGAAGTTAGTCGAGAAACGCCAAAAAGCCAGAGAGGCCCAGAAAGCCGGAGAGAATGAAAATGCCACATGACTCCGCGTGTTCTCCTAAACAACTGATGCATTTAGGCTTCTCTTTTGACTTCAAATCCTAGCGCTTATGGTTGGAACACCCAAATATATTGCTGCTCAACTGCTCAATAAGCAAACCAAGTTCTCTGATAGTGATAAATGTAGCAATTTTTTAAAATAGCCAAATATTACATTCACAACTACAGTAGTCAATTAACATAGCTAAAACAACCTGAAGCCCCCATTTTCTAAGTTATTTATAACTTCGTTAATAACTGACAAAAAAGTATCATTTTCGTCTAACGTACTGAAAAGAATGTGTTATGAAAGTGTCAATATTTGTAAATCTGAAGTTCTTAGGTTAGTAAGAGCGAAACGTAGCCAAAGGGATTCTGATTTAGAGATCACAAGCCATTTTCGTCTGAAATCTACTCTCATTAGCAATGAAGAAAAAGTGCAGAGTAAAATTAAGGCCTGATTTCACACTTTATCCACAAAGTAAGCAGTCCAAAACCCTTACAATAATATCCTTTCAATCCGAAACTAGTGTTGCAAACAGCCACTATGTTGCAAGTGGTTTGCTTAAGAATGGTTTTGATTATTAACATATAATAGAAATAAATAAGGGTCCACACTATTACGATATTAATGGCCATAACTTTAATTATAGCCCTAATTGTTTTGTTATCCCATGGTAAGTCGAGATATAGTCATATGGTTTCCTGTGTTCTTCATACATCCAGGATTTCTGTTGCATATTGACCGTTCAACATTGGAACAAAAATACATTGTGGGGTCCTAGAGCCATTTGTAAGGCGAAGAGTTCTTTCGTTACAATGCTTTTCAGCACCAATGGGGAAGCGGTAGGCTGTGCTCGTCACTAAATATTTCCTTTTAACATAAAACCCCAACGAAGCTACTTTCGGATGCTTTCATGGAAATCTACCCGTTAAAAAACCGGGAGAAAACACGAAAAGGTAACCATGGAAAATAGTTTCTTCAATATCCAAGAAACTGCACTAGAGTTTCCTTGTAAGATAAGAAAGAGTAAATTTTGATTTGGAAACAGTTTAATATTCGGTAAATGCAATGGTAGCTATAGTCTCACTCTAGGTGAAGTGGGAATGGCACTGAATGACGTTCAGGCTCATTTGCAATTATTTGTAAATCTAGGAAATATGAAGTATCTGACTCGAATTGTATATTTCCTGAGCCAGAAGGTATTAGAGAGAATATATATTTATTTGCACGTTAACACCTTCGCCTTAAAAGTCAGGCGAAGCGAGCTCATTACGATTTAAAAGACGAATTTAAAATTTGATGAAACCAGGTAGTTTTGTCTATAAAAGAAAGAAACAAACCGAATTTCTAAAATGACGATTTTAAAGACTGAATTTATTCAGCAGAACCATTTTCAGGACACTTTCAGTCCTAATTCACGTTGCCTTCTTTTCATGGGTGGAAGTGATGTAAAAATCATCTTCAATTTTTGGAGGAAGTCAGTTTAAAAGCATAAATTCTCATCTGCAGTATTCTTTAATTATTGTTTGTGTTCATTTAAAATATCTACGAAATAGAGCAGTGCCTTCGTTCATAATGAAAATAGGTGCCTTTGGGAGGCAGAAAAACTGATGGTCGCCCATTCAAGCATTTATAACAAGTCTGAATCCTGTTAATATGTAAAAACGTAACTTTTATCTGTACCGAGATGAAATATCCGTCTAGGATGGTGTGATATATTATTTGTCTTACAAATTTACCGAGCTAGGAGAGTAATGCTGCTGGTTGAAAGTTGGTTTCATGGGGACTTTGTTCTCGATCCGATAATGCTTCTGTAAACCACAAATAAAATTATCTTGCTTCTCTTAAGCCTCCGTGGTGGAAATCTTGAAGGTTCATGAGAAATAGAGCTTGGACATCTATCCTCCTGCGTAACAAATTCTGCATACCAGCAGATTCGCACTAAGATTCTAACCTATTTAGGATCTCGGGAGGGCGTATGGTGGTGTTCACACATTTTAGATGTCGTTAATAAGGCAATAAAAGACGGAATGGGCTCAAGAACAGGAACCTTCGTTTTCGGAGAAAAGACGATTTGCCGCTTTTGTTAACGAGAGAATGCAGTTATTGATAAGAGATTTTGTTTTCAATTTTCCAGACGTAATGGAAAGTTACTAGGATACAAACCACAGTTTTTTCTGGAATTTTCCGAGGAAGGACTTCGCAATAAGGTTCCTCATTGACATGCGGACAGACAATGGCTACCTTTCGGTCACGATGGAATGAGAGAACGATGGTAGCTATTAAATTTCCCCAACAGTAAAATAGATCTTAGTGATTGATTTTTAGTCGATCTCAAGCCACCTTTAATGACCGCTGCTACTTTCTGAAAGTGTTCAATTTTTGTACACTTTGGAACGATTTGTAAAAATTTCAGAACCAGATGGTGAGCCCATTGTGTGTTTAGTTAAAAAAGGAATGAAATGATTGACACAATTACAAACCATAGTATTATTTGATCGGGCCAATGTTCTCACAATCAGTTCGCTCTGAAGAGCATGAAAATGATGCAATCAGACCTGTCATGCTGAGTTACTTTATCAAAGTATTTTGTTCGGATCATTTATTCATATTTTTGCTTTTGAATTGTTAATCAAAAGAGATGGGTATGAAAATGTTGCTGAAGATCCAAATTCACACAGAATGCATCCGAACTCGAATATTTCTAAGAAGCTATCCAACCTTAATTAGACTTAAGTACTGCACGTTTTATTTTCGTTTGCATTCTAGAGGTTTGTAGAAATTTCAAAAAATCAATCTGAATCCTCGTTGTTTAGTTGAGTTTTCTTCAAAGTTGGGGGTCAGTTAGCGTGTTTTCAGATAGTGTATCTTTGTAAAAGATTCATAATGATTCCAGCGGTTAAGAATCTGAGGCGTTTCGTTTTATAAAATCTACAAAACGACATCTTTAAGTCATTGACAAAACAACCTTTGCTTGATATCCCTCACATTTTTTTATCATACTTAGATTAATTTTACAAATAAGGAGTTACATTTATTTGGATTTTGAATTAATTTATTCATCCTAATTTGTATAAATTTTACAGAACAAAGGCTCTGGGAAAAAGATTAAAGTAACCAATTTTTTTTTCTAAATGATGAGTTCCCTTCTGGTGACATTGAGTGTAACATGCTTTTATAGACTTTCGTTTCTTACCAGTTTTTCCACAGTCACAAACAGTACAGAATCGAGTACTTGGAATTAAAATTAACGTTAATAGTAGGTTAAAATGGCCTTTTGTAGTATTCACGGGCATTTCTATAGCATTCTAGGTCAGAATGGCGTATTTTTAAAAATGACCATTCTTATATTTTAGCTCTTTTTGCCTTCTACATCCTACAAAAATACTTTGAGGTTAAAGCCTTATGAAATGGATTTGGTGTCTTGAGAATGAAGAAGAATTTTTTGGATTGAACTTTATGCATAGTTTCATAGTTGCATTTTAATCCAATGAATGGATTATATGACGTGTATAGGAGGAAATCTGTTCTTATTGAAGTT
Organism: Anomotaenia brevis; assembly: GCA_030710315.1. Taxonomy (NCBI): domain Eukaryota; kingdom Metazoa; phylum Platyhelminthes; class Cestoda; order Cyclophyllidea; family Dilepididae; genus Anomotaenia; species Anomotaenia brevis. The sequence goes on along the minus strand of JAUOZQ010000013.1, from coordinate 1,476,387 downwards.
TAAGAACAATTAATGTCTCTAAATAAATGTGAGACGTAGTTGTTGATGTGGGTACATTCTATCCATAACCAAAGTGGCACGTAGTGGTTCATCGTCTGCCATTATGGAGGATGATTGAAAGATCCGAGGTTATAACAATTGGAAAGCTTAAACCGTTTATCCCTAGGCCGGTAGCGATTGCTTAAATTCATCTTCAGACATTCCGGAAGATAAAACTACAAATAGGATTTCTTTAGTCAAGATAATGAATCGATAATGGTATTGCTTACTCAAGTTTCATTCATGCAACAATACAGAGGTTTGAAATCAAGCCAAATTTTTTTGAGGTCGAAAATGGGAAGCATAGTAGGTTCTGAGAGGCCTAAACGTTTTTTTCGGATTAAATAAGGGTAGGACGAATATATAAGGATTTTAGGCTGTTATTGTCTTTTCGAAACGAACAAAGTTGGAGGATGGAAACTTATTAATGCATGAAAACCAAAGTGATGAACACTGTGAGTATCACCGGTGCTAAAACAGAAGGACGGGTTGGTAACTAATTAACCAAAATTATTAAATATTTTGAAATCTCAGTTTACAATATAACAGTTTTACTTACTAGATGTTGACATTATCTCAGCTCTACCTTAATCGTTTCACGAAATAAGAAGAAATAATGCAAAATGTAAAATGATTTAAATTCTTCAAAACCGCCTTTACCCTTATTATTAACAAGCCATTTTTTATTATACACATAGAAGCCTACTATTATCGGAGGCATTCTCGGTTTTCCGTATTCTCTCCATTAAATATTCATGTACTGGTCGAATTCCTTAGGTTGTGTAATTATTAGAAATTTAAAATAGTATTGCTGTATTTTTTCTCAAAAAATGGTTTAACTTCTGCTTCAGAATGAATAGAGTTGAACGGGTTCTTTGATATTTTAGACGTATAACTACTCACTAAGATCAAGTGTACTACTTAATGCATTTATAGAACGAAAGAAAACAAAATTAATGTAGCATTTGGTGAAGGTTAGTTGTTCTGGATTTTGTTTCAAAATGATGTTGAAAAATCCAGAAAAAAACAGCTTGGCCACAATGGCGACCTATTCCGCTAATGATCTGAACAATTAAGTTCATTTCGTAAGACTAATTTTCACTGAACTTACTATGAACAAAGATTAACGTCAATTCGGGAATAGTCAAATTGATGTCCCCTAAAGTATCGGCGAATATTGTCATTAAGATATTTTATTCTTTCAGATGATGCTCTAAGATTTAGTCTGTAATATGAGCATTTATTAAGCCTTATAATCAAAGTTAATTGCTTTTTTTCGGATAAAATGTTTGCTTGTGGTTTAATAGCCCTATTTAAACTGGTTTATTTATTAGCGAAGATAAAGTGATCTTACTCGGTATCGGTTTCCCGCCTAAAATTAGTATGGGTAAGAATTGCATCTGGTTATTTCTATCATTTAGAATTGCCGAAGTGGTACAATAGGGAAGAATTTTAATAGTAGTGTGAATAGACCAGCAGATAACATACCAATGCATATCTCTGTTTCGCTCGAATCACCTTTTGATTTGAATCAGGATTTCTTGATAATAATTAAGTAGTTTGAAAATGGAAAAGACAAAAAATAGTTAATTACCATTTCTCAACCAGTGAATGCTCATTGTGAAGTAATCAGTTGCCTCGAAGGCTACCAGTGACGTGTCTTGCTGTGGATTCTTCTTGAAAATGGCATTGTACACAAGCATGTCTCTCTTCAAATCAATCGAAAAATTCTCTACTCAAAGAAAATGATATTATCAAAGATTTAATTAGTCAAGAAGCTGCATTGGCCAGTAAATAAAAAGTGCATAAATTAGTAAATGGTTTTGAACTAACGGCACTCCTTCTGACTACTCTCTTCTATCAATTTCATTCCAGACCACACGCACATCGGTTCTCCATCGTAAAAAAGAGTAATCTAAAAATTTGGAACCATGCTGCATATTTTTTGAATTCACATTTTGCATCATACAAGAGATTATCTACCCCATGATTGCTGTCAGCACCCTTCACAGCGAAAGGAATTGTCACCTCGGTGTCAGGAAACGTGAATCGAGTTAGCGGCCAGGAAATCTCCGGGATGGGATCGCCTACATTTTTGATATACTGAAAATTTATAGACCAGAGCCATAAAACATCTTATAATATTAGTGACTGAATTTCACACTCTTGAGGATTGTGGCATGAGTCTTGAAACCTCAAAAACACCACTAGACTACATTATGTATGCTGTTCAATCAGAGTAGACAATCATCTTCTAGCTCCAAATTGTAACTTACGTTTTCTCCGGCTTTGTCGATGGATTTACAGCCGAATAAACCTAACTACCCATTTAGACTTCTACTGATTCTCACATCCTCCTATTTGTAGTTAATCGAAGGAACCATTGAGTTAATGTGTACATCCAAAGAGGAGAAATGCAATTTTCTGACCTGGTATAGTATCCGGGAACCTGAAATTAGGAGCGAATATAACAGTGTAGGCATTTTTCGGACTGTTTTCTTCAAATATAGCCATCTTTCTCCAGTCCATCACGTCGTTCACGGTGACATTGAGAATGCCTTAAAATAATTGTAAAAAATGTAATTCACTACTTGAGGAGCATTTTTAAACGAGTGAAACTGTCTTTGTGATTACCATTTCCTTGGAAGCATGGAGAGCCAAACGGAATATCATTGAACCAACACGAGCCATCCATGATGGTCACGATTCCCATAGTAACGCCGTTGGAGCTCCAAGCCATCATTCGCTAAGTAAATAAATGCTTAAAATATATTTTCTTTTCCAAAATTTTCAGGACAACTCAAACTGCTTTAAAACCACCTTTAAGGAGAAAAGTACTGCTCAACTCAAAATGAACACTAAGAATGAGGACATTATTATTACATATTAAAGAGGACTTAGAGCAATGACTGAAATAAAGGTTTATTAATTATGAATTTATATGACATCTAGTTAGAAGTGAACCGCGTTACAAGTTCATTGTGCATCAAGGGCTTCAAATAAAACCTGAAAGATAATCCCTACCTACAAGCACAGAGGAGATACACGAGCAGAAAACGATGAGAAGTTAAAAGAAGAAACCCCACTAAAGAGCAGGCACTCAACTAATTTTGTTAAATTAATCACAAAATAATTGTATAGACTCTTACAGAAGGCTCCTTGATCTTGAATATCAGTGGACAAGATTTTCCGAAGGGTGTGCCTACCACCCGAGAGCCGTACAATTCACCTAAGGAGTAATAAAATAATTTTTCACCGTAGTTAGGATAATGTCTCGACTTGGGGTATCATGAAATGCGCCTTGATATGGGTTTAGGTAGAGGTTTTCACTTCATTATGACCAGAAACATTTTACTGAATCGAAGACGACTTAAAACTTGCCAGCATACAAAATAAATAGGTAAAATACTGATCTTACTTTCGCCATAAGTGAAAGCATACAACCGGGATAAAATGATGAAAAAGAGCATGATACTATTACTTTGCCCTGAAACTGACTTACTTGATCCTTTATATACTCCTGGAAAGGTCTTTCTTTTTCATCAGAAAATTACGGAACGTGTGGTAGTTTGTGTTTTAATTAATGGTCCGTCGAACGTAACAAAAAATAGGTACATTTAATCTTGATTTATAATTCTTGCGGAAGCGAAAAATAATTTGGCCAATTGCTATAGGGAGATTTACAGCCTATACAGTTATTTATGATAAATACGATAAATAAATTAACCATTCTTTTGGCATTAAGATTTATAGTTATAGCGTTGCGAAATGTAGGTCATGTAGTGACTACGAGAAAGTGGGGGAATTATTCGGTAGACCTTTTTGATAAATCCGTATTGTTAACGAGGTGCTTAATCGGCCAAAATAGCTAAAACTAATTGGAATCTACTGAATTCGAATTAATTCAAAACAAGCTCTTATAGGTAAACCTGTTAGAAACTAGGTTGTTGGAAAACGGTTGATTCTCACGAGGGGACGTTAATTATATCTTACAAGATCTAAAGTAAAACTGAAATTTTATACGAACTATTCACTTGGTGATAACGACAAAAGAAGTTGTCGCCGTAGAAGCCTTACAAATGCTAGTTTTCATTGTTTTAAGAACATTGGTTTTTCATCCATTTCAAGCATAAAGAGATTATTGTTGGCTATAACCGCTTATATCCGATGTGTTTAGCTGTACAAAATCATTTAAGCATCACGTCAGCATTTCGTACATTCTTAATTTAAATATCAATTTAGTAAGCTATTTGTAATTAGTTCCTATTTCGACTAAAATAGGAACTAATAAATTAACCTAATGCCCAAATTTAATTCAGAGCAACATCAAAATAAGTGGTTTTTATAATCCATTATCTTAAAATTCTCAATCATTACAACTATTTTAAATATTCTACCCAAGATGGGTCAGTTATGCAACAATTAATTTGCTCAAAGATGATTTTTCTGGCAGTGCTCACAACGAATTAAGATCTGGCATGTATAGAAAATGCTGAGCAAATTGCGTTCAAGTGTATTCAGATTAGCAATGCTATTCAATTTCCTTATTGCAAAATCCATAATCATTTTCACATATTCTGCTACCACTATTAAGATAAACAACTTACATTGTAGAGGTTTTATCTTTCTCTATGAGTTCTCATCCTGGATGGGAAAATTCGTCAAATCAACATCGAAGGAACTCGAAATAGTAATGGAGTTGCATAACATTAATTTTCTCCTTATTATCTAATTTTTAATTTAACATATAAATTTATTCGTTATATGATTTACTTTAATTAGAGTTCCATCTTAAACTAAAAATAACAACTAAGTTGATGTCCATTGTGCCCTTGGGAACTTAAGCCACTCCATAAATATTTAACAGCCCAAACTTGCATTGGTTAGTTTAGTCCATTGGGAGGACGCATCTGGCGTTCTATTGTTATTGTTAAATCATGATTCGATTGGATTAATTTTAATTTCAGGACATGAAGCTAACGTCATCTCTACTTAAGCATTTTATTCCGTTCAAACGTGTTCCCGGTTCTCTGTGGGCTGGTAAACAGAAAAAAATTCCTCGTCTAACAGCTTCGCGTAAGGCGGCGTTCATGGATGAGCTTCTCTTGACTCAACAAAACGAACGATATTTATCAAACCCTTTTGTCTCTGAAGAGGCAGAATATACTATGCTTCCAATGGAGCAGGTAACACCTTTGCGTTACCAATTGTAAATTTACTCCTTACGCAAATTTTTATATTGCCATCACCTTTATTCCATAGGCACAGGCACTAGAAAAGGAAAATGATGTATTCTATCAAATCTACGAGGCCAAATTTAGAGATCGCTTTCCTAATCGCAAATTGGAGGATTTTTGGTCCTCCCTTGATAGATGTAAAAAGTTCGATATTTAGACTGTCTTTTGCATCTCAATTGTAAACAATACAACTTGTCTTGCATCAAATATGCCCACTCGCCATCTTTTATGACTTGTGGTAGTATCTCATTTCATTATGGATCTAAAGCTATGGACGGTTGCTATTTACTAATTAGAAATAGCTAGTTTGATTATTGTGGTGCTTCGGGTACGCATTCAAGTATAAACATTCAATCTGAAATGTATTAACACTACCATAACTCAAATAAATCGGCTACATCACACTGATTACTGATACACAATGGCTAGCAACTTGGAGATCCACCCTCATGGTTGTTTAGATGGCAAGCCAATCTTTACTTAAACGCATTAACAAGAATATATTTGCTTTGAAGTGGTTTCTTCAGTACAAAATGAGACGAGCGGTACAACACTGTAAGTTACATATTCACAACGTGTAGAGGTATTGGGAGTGCCATCGACCGAGAATGTTGACAAACACAAAAGTATTAATGAGGGTGCTAGCTATGATCAGTAAATGACAGAAGAGGAACTGCATCAGGGGCAACATGTACCGGAATGTCTATAGACGCACAACAGTCGAGGAAATAGACGCAAGCAGGAGATATCGTTGGAGTGGGCCAATCGGAGGAAGCTGCTGCCTAGTAGGTTGGTGGCTTCTGGAAGGCAGCCTGGGCGGCACCGCGAGCTGCCCCGGCGGCCATGCGGTCCGCCATGGAGTCGGCGCCGTAGGCTGGAGCGGCCGGCGGGAAGGAGCTCTCGTAGGCCGGTGGAGCCCCACCGCCGCCGCCCATACTCGGCTCTCCTCCCAGTCCCGCTGAGTTTTGCGTCCGCGCTCGTCTGCAAATATGGCCAAAGTCCTATACTCTCCCAGCACAACGTTGCCTACCTATTTCCTCTTCCCGTTAAGCTCAGGAAGTCTCGGTGCTTGACAATTGCTAGGTTTTCCCGTAGATAACTTGGTCATCAAACAGTGTGAATATCGTAAAGCTAAAGTAAAAGCCTCGTGAATGTGGCCGCTTTCCACCAATAGATGGGCCAACTAAGACTGCATGGCTGGAAGTGGTTAGGCAGTAGTAGGGCGATCAAAGTAACGGGGCCCTGTTAGAACTTGTGACAAGCGACAGGCATCGTGTGTACAAGAACAAATAGTAGGGCCCTTTTGTAGTTTGCGTACCGGACCTTTTTCATTTTGAACTTAGCTTACTGAACGTAGTTGTGCAAATTTAATGTAGGTATTAAGAAAGACTTATTGAAGGTATCGATATTTCGAGACAAGAAATTCATGCACATAAACTGTTATCGATCAAACGGAAGCCATAGGGCTCCGAGCAATGCCCGACATCCCACCACCAATATGAAGGCCTTGAGCGACTTCGAGCAAGGAGCAAGGTAAGTGCAACTGCGAAGGCTGATGAGTGCCTGTATGGTCTTTTTTAACCACCGATTGCCTAATTGCAATGTCCCAATGAACCATTCTGGGACTTAATCATCACCTAGAACGGCTTATAGATTTGTGCAAACCTCATGGAGTTGACTTTGAAATAGGATTTAAATTAGCTGAATTTCCTTTGCGTAGATTAAAATTTCAAACTTTTGAGGAAAATTCAGGTGTCTCTTTCACTTCGCGTCTACTTCATTCCTTTCCACGCAGATTGCAAGTTTGCAATTCACTCAAGTTTGGACCGAAAACTTTGATTGGCATCCCCAAAGGATGTGTACTCAAAAGAGGGCTTAGTTCTTGAGCTAAGATATCCCACATTTCCTATTGAATGTTTTCAAGATTGCACTGTAAGACAGCAACCCCAGTCATTCAGTCTGGCGGTAAAGTCCTCGTTTGTTTGGTAAAATACGTTCAGCTAACTGGGAGCTGCAGATTTAATTAATTTTATAAAATGGCGGCATTTCTGGGGCTAGTTAAAATCGTAATCTGCAAAATTAGAGGTATGTTTGGGGTGCTTTTAGGGCAAGTGGTCAAACATCCCAGCTGGTTGCACAAATTAAACTTGACGCGTAAAATTGGCTCTAAGCGAGCAATTTGGGAAACAACCAATGGGATCGAAAACACTGCCGATCACAAGGTGACAAATAGGTGATAGTAAATTACCACATAATTTTCCGATAGAAAGTGCCTTTATAAGCACACAATCTCTATACAGGCATACGAAACAGAAAAGCTCCATCAACATGGTTACTCCTGTAGATACTACATGAACCTTCATGTAAATGGGACTTTGAGTGACCTTTGAATTCACAACACTTTAGTACAGAGGGTGACGGTCCTCAATTACAAAGCCAGTCCACAAGTACGACGAAAGCCCAGCATTCAGACAACAAAATGTGCGCCTCCAATTAAGGCCATGGATTGATGGACATCTCATACAAAGAGGACGTGATTCCCGACCAAGTACTTGTAAGTTCATAAGAAGTACTACTGTCTGACCCAACGCCTCACACGCATACACATCAGACTTATCGGAATTAACAGGCGCAATGTAAACATAAGGTGGGAATATTAGGAAGGTGACGCAAAAACAACTGCAGTATCCTGGCCCCAAAATGGCAGACGAAACATCTACAGCGGTAACTATTAAGAGTTTGCCTATTAGATGGCAAATTCACTTCAGTTTAATGCGGTCGTGAGAGTGGATAGCAATAACATAATCCATATGGTAACAATCCACCTGGTTCTGACCGCACCTTAGATCACTGGATATCTCGGAATTCGTCGGTGATAACGATAACCATACGGAGAAGAGAACTTTTCGGGCAAGCTTTATTTTATCATGAATAGTGGGAAAGTGGTGAGCTGTAGCCCATGAGGCACAGTTAATGAGTCCAGTCTGTGGAGTGATGCTCACGTAGATCTGGACATTGCACTCAAAACACAAGATGAGGTCATTTTTCGAATTAAATGGACAAATTTACTTCGACGGCAAGCGAAACTGCATTAGTACTACATTAGGATAAAAATGGCGCACAGAGATTGCTTGTGTTGGAATAAAACAGCAATAACAAGGCTCTAAATCGTTCCCTGTGTATATAAAATTTCAATAATACATGCAGAATTCCGATTAAAGCCCCGCTGCAGAGTTATACGTGGCAAAACTCAAAAGTCATAGAACGTATAAACTGGGACTGAGTGGTTCGCTAGACCAGGAATGTAGACTACGAACAAGGGACGTCATCGAAAGCCATTGCCAAGAGATTGACACACGTGAGGTGAGTAAACCCAACATACACTGTCAATGAAAACTGCGATTGCAAGTATAGACATGCAAACAATTTGTTAGCAGAGCATAAATGATACAGCACCCCTGGTGAATTTTGAGTCATCAAAGTGGTCTCACTACTGAGCAAAAGGCCGGCGCGTGGCATCTTCGAACTCAGACACTCGAGAAAGTAGCAGGCGGCCGCGCAGTTAAGTGCGCGAAAGCAGCCATTACTACTCCGTCCACACATAAAAACTTAGCGGCGAAAAGACATCGCATCTACGAGCGAAAAATCAGACGTAGAAAATATAAATAGAAAGGCTAAAGGGCACAAACCTAAGAAATTACAAGCTGTAATTTTGGACTGGGCTTTCCTTCAATTACAATTAGCCTCCCCAAGTATGAGAGAGCAGATATGCTACCCTAAGGGTTTGAGTACTTTGTAAACGACTCTAGCTGGTTGATGGTAGACAAGGGGAAGAACTGACGATGAACGTGGATTGAACGAGCCACCCGTCCCGGCAATGAACGCGCACAGCCACGTCCGCACACAACCAGAACATCCTCAACATAACCGAGCAAAGTCAATACCCGACCTATCATGTGCCTCTAAATGTAGCCAGATGCAAGACCACAAAACTGGACGAAATAGGACTAACAGTTGCAATTACGACAGTAGCAAATGAACAAACGGTTTACCTAAGCAGAATGAACTCCCGAATTCGAAGAGCAGCTGAAGCGAGGAGAAAGAGGAAGGCGAAGATCATTGATATGCTTCGACACATCGCGAGTGCGATTATGCCGAACCTGAGGGGAGGAATTCAAAGCAGGTTTAAGTCCACGTGTACACATTATTTTCATATGTAAGCCAACACGACAACAAACAATGTAAAACATGATACAGTACCTTCATGCCAAGTAGTTCTGAAATGCAGCTTGCGAATCACAAAAATCTTATGCATTTATGATATAAAAGTTATAATCACGGGTATCACGTGTAAATTGCAAAATGTTAGACGCAAACTTTCCAAAGCCTCGTATCCCAAGCCATTTTAAATGTAACTAGACCTATGCTTTTGTTGAGGTAGAGGGGTTGAGGTCTTTTCGAGAATACAGATAGAATGACACAAAATACCATCTACGACAACATAGTAACTTACAAAGCACAAACGATCGCAATTGGAAGTGGTCCAAACTTTTCCACAAAACGTGTAATGTACTCGGTTTGCGGGATAAATGCACAACAGAACGGCATTTCTGTGATAAGGATGAAAACACCTACGAGGCTGTCAAATCAAATGAAATAGAAATACTCGTGAAAGGCAGTTAGAAGCAAGACCCAAGAACTAAAGAGAACTTACAATAGGAAGATTCCAGCAAAGACACAAATGACGGAAATTCCAATCGCTCCCACGATTCCGAGGATGCAACACACTAAAAGCTCAGCTCGGAGAGTAAGAACTTACTAATCCCCGTAATAATATACAGTGCTCGAGTCCCGTATCGGACGAAAACATTGTGTGAAGGTGGAGCCTCAGAAAACATTGCAAGCTTCGAGAGCAGCAGTCAATCAGATGCAGTCCAATATGTATACAAGTTATTTGATACAGGATAACAAACAAGACCTTGAAAAATAATTATACAATACACCATTAGGCAACTTCGATAAACTTTTAATGTTGCCAACAACAACTTAATGTTGTCTTTTGAATCACTCAAATAAATGTCATATTGTCAATTATTTTTTATGATTTCACTATTAGCAAATAAATTTACAACCATTTTAACTCTTTGAAATATCAAATATCATGCAAATTTACCTCTTGGACCCTATCTACCGGCTCTCTGCTGTTTACACAAATAAATCAAGATTACATCTTGGCTTTTGTATTATTACCTAAAACCACTCAAACATATGTGAGTGATTTTCGTTCTTTAATTAATAAAATTTGTCTTGACTACGATTTACTTATGTGCTCAAAGATTGACACTGCTTTAAATATACTGCATGAAGTTCTCATTGAATGAAAACTTCCATTTCTCTCAGAATTTATGTTTCGTCACCGAATTAACAAAGTTTTCAGTTTAGTGATAAATCCCTTCTGAAGTGAGCTAAACTTACCATACTTTAGTTAGATGGGCAAAATATAAAGATGTTCAGGTGGATTTAACTTTCCGTCTTGTGATACATTCACTTTGAATGCACGTAAATTATGTTGAACTTATACAGAGTCAATATTTTGTGCGTACAAGAAATCCATTGTTAAATACAGACTTTCTGGTCTATTTTTCAACAACAACTGATTGAAATATGGTCACTGACTTTTGCTTTTGTGCTCTCTTTACATACATCGAGTTGACCAAAGGTGATCCATTCCGATTGTAGGCTGAATTACCACGTATTCGATAGTTTGCCATTTTATTTCAGTCGGAGAGGTAAAGGTTGTTTCTCAGTCTATGCTACTACTTATTAAAGTTGTGTCTACAGTAAATAAGCCTAACATAACTGCCTTACACAAATTTTCCTTGCAATATCTTAACATCAGTTTCATCACCAATCCTACAAAGTAAGTGTAAAGTAGAGTAAGTAAAGTGAGTGACATACAGGCCAGCCTTTTGCATATAATCAACCCATAAACAGAGCCTTCTAATTACTTTTAAGTGGTTACCATGCATGCATCTAAACACTCATCATTCACGATCAAAGTGACTACTCAGGCCCCAAACATCGAGCCATTTATGCAAAATATCTATTAATATATTTCATCTTATGTACATCATCTAGCTTGCAGTCCTCCCACCTAATGGTAAATGTGTAATAAGTAAAACTCTCACTTAATAAGCGTAAGCTCAAAGCAACATTTGTGGTATTTAGGCATTTTTTGGTTTACACTTTTTCAGATTTGTGGAAAATATGCATGAAAATGAATCCCCAAGTGCTTCAAATACATGCCTTACTCTCGTACCCATATCGTTTTGTAAAAAACTAGTTAATCGAATCCAGTTTAAAAATACCTTCTCCCCCAAAAGGATATAGAAGCGGTATGTCGAAGTGATGCATATGATCTAAAGAGTTTGATTTAGAATGTTTGAATATGTTCATATATCTGAAAAAAAGTAAAGAGCGCAACACCACCAAAAAGGACACATACGTACACCCACTCGATTCACACACAGACAGACGGCAAAAAACTGACAGAATAGAGAAGTAGTAATAGTGGCAGGATTTGTAGTTCATTGTGAGAAAAGAGTAGAGAGAGATATCAGGAAAGTAGGACACAAGAACTGTCAAGAACTACTACACCGATTGATTGATTTGAATGATGTTCTGTCACCGAGAGTATTGATCGGAGTCGTTTGCTTGCATTTGGGCGGACATAGACATAGTATGAGTTATGCAAGACAGGGAGAGAGTGGAAACCTGGTCGTCATTCAGTCATTCACTTCACGGAATCACTGATTGCACTGCTGGTCTTTCTAATGGAATATCATCGGTGGTCGTGCAAGTCGAAGAAGAGACTGGCGGTCTCAGCGTCTATCTCAGAGGTCCATTTAACATCGCCTAGTCATTTTACCTCCTTCCACATGTGCAGACAACCAACCAATGTAGAAAGGAACTGCTTCAACCCCGACCACAAGAGGGAGGTGGGAGGTCGTGATAGTCAAACACAATCGGGATGAAAACAGCATCGAGACGAAGGTGGGTAGGGTAAGGAGACAAAATATACCGCATGTAAGGATCGCATTATTGTCTTCGTGCTTGCGATGCACAGGTATGTTTCATTAGGATCACATGGAGGAATTCGAACACGCATACGCACGAATGGGTAAGGTAGTGACAGATGAGCACACAGGAATCCTCACGTGTTACTCCTCATGATTACCGTCCACATGGGTAGTGGGAAGCACAACTGGATGGGTATTAGGGTGGGGATCAGAGATATTTAGAGGGGGAGAAAGACAAGACACGAGATAGAGGACAAATACACGCACAGAGGAGTGTTAATGGTCGTAGCGGAATAGGGGAGGGGGTAGGTGGCTCAAGACTTCGGGAATTGCTGGTGGTGCTGACGTCCACGTGTGGCGTAGAGGGCAGCGCGTGCCGAAGGACTGCTATCTTCCAGAGACCCGACGCCTCCACTACTGCTGGAACCACCTCCACCAGACCACTTTAGTCTGTTAACTCCATCGTCCGAAAATTTCAAAAGGAACTGGTTGACGAACCATGCGAAGAGCAGTGTGAGAAGCACAAACAGGGCCATGATGAGGCAGGCGATTCGCTTTTGGGTGCGCTCTCGTGATGAAATTGCTGAGTGACTGCCTCCACCAAAGCCAACGGTCCGTCCCAGTGCGTTGCAGAAGGCTCGTGCGCTTTGGACACCTGAGTTGATGGGACCCCACTGGGTGATTCCCCGCACAGAGGTTGCCAATGGCGACAGGGACGACTGATTGTGACTATGTGGGCTTCGTTGTGCAGAGGAGGTCCTGCGTCTTTTGCAGACGGTTCGAGTTAGCAGAGAATTCAAAAACTCCCCCACTGGTGTTCGTGTTTCTGGAAGAGTTGTGAATGCCGTGCCAGCAGAGAATGGTCCGTGGAGAAGAGATATCTTTGTTAAAGAAGCCTAAAATGTGTATCGAAGCCAGTTAGCCACAGTTAGGTTCACTTACTTACTTCTTATAAGTAGAAGCGAGTACTCACCTGTTGAAGAATTGATTCCTTACCACTATCACCAGCAACTGACGATTGCTCTGCAGCTTCCGTCTGGCAGCATCGAATGGCGCAAACTCTCGCAATGTAATTTGTGCCAGGGAAGAGATTGGCCAGTGTACAGCTCGTTTGTGCTCCCTGATAAGCTGTCACTGCCTCTTCTTCCCTTTCAGCTGTCAATTTGTTTTCTAGAGGTGCAGATGTCGCTATGCTTGATATCTCTAAGTCACCTGGTTTTGAAACTTCACAGCCATCGCCAGGAACACGTGTCAGCTGGACCCGGTAGAGTAGGGGGTCCTGACCCATGTTATTCAGTGCTGGCCATTCAATTTTGCATTGGGTTTGAGTAACTTCCACAACTTGAGGAGCTGTAATGGAACATGGGATTAATGTAATGCCAAATCAGATGAAAAGAAAGCTATATGAACGGCGAAAGTGAACCTTCAACAGGAGGAGGCTGTGAGTAAGACGTCTTCTCTTGCAGCACTTCGGAGAAGACGCCTTTGCCACTGATGTTGACAGCAGCGACCCGGAAGTAGTAGACCGTGGCTTCGGCTAGTTTGCGCGCCTTGTACGATGTTTGTGGACCCTCGAAGATGGTCATCCATCCCCTACAAGTAGTAGAAGTACGTGAGTAATGCAAAACAGCCTAGGTTATAGAGGGCTGGAATCAACTTACTTGGACTCGGGTCTCTTGCTCATTTCGAGGATATACTTCGTGTTGGTGGCGAGAGCCAAGGAACGAGATTTTGATTGAGCCGTCGTCTCCTCCGTATCGATGACGGGAATTGAGGACCAGCGAAGTCGGATGCCACTTGCAGTGGTGCCCATGCAGCAGAGTGCTGGAGGCTCGGGTAGGGCTGGAAGTGTAGAGAAAGTGAGGATTCCTGAGAAGGCACTCGGCCCAACGCTGTTCTCCGCCTGCACACGCACTCTAACATAGAAGTAACGTTGGGGTTAAGGAGACAGTCATTTCCAATGATACAGATGATGCGATACATGGGACTAAAAGGTAGATTTTAAAGAGAGGGCCTCGAGTGCTAAACATAATCTCGTTCAATTAGAGGGATCCTTCATTTTCTTCATTCGACGCTAGAGATAGTGAATTTATTATTCGATCTCCAGTTGAGAATTGCAATCCATTGGAGACTATCAATATCTCAAAGGGCGATCAGAGCGTTAATAACCCTTTTTTTCACTCGCTTGAACCAGTCCCACGTACCGGGGATAACGAGGCAAGATATCCTAATACTTGGGATGGAGTCTTTGATTCAAAAAATTCAATAAATTGAGTATTTGTTTGTTTCAATTTCTCGTCGGTGGGAACTAGCTACTGGCATTTCTCAGTTGTGGTCAGCCAAGTTTCGAGAGACCGAGGAAGCCTTAATGCAACTTGGAATAGGTAGTCAATTCTATTTAGTTATGATGTAGCCTGAGGATAGGAGGAACGAACTCCCCCTTATGCAATTCCGCTTATGAATAACACGTATTAAAAGTAAAGTATAAGCCTGTTCAATCCTTAATGCCTTAATACGTAACTGGAGTAGAATGATTACATCAGTCTACCGGTAATCACTTCATTATTTCTTCTATAAATGGATAACTGATAAACACAGTGACGTCTGTAGCTCTAATAGAAACCTCTCCGCATGGGGTGATGGTGATTTACACTTCTTTGCCTTCATCAAAGCACCGACTAGGTAGTTGTTATAGTGGAAAAGCTATAACAGCTAGCGTTCTAAAGGTGGGTGGCATCTAATGCACTGGGCGCAATATAAGCGAGAATGACCGCAATATGATTGCATGGTGGCAGTGAGAATCGCCTAAACCAACCAAGTCACTGTCCAGCACTTAGAGAATTCAAGATTTGTTTAGACCTTTCAAAGGATTCATAGACACAGGAAGGTGATGCGGGATACCGCGAACGGCATATACACAAATAAGAGGGTGAGAGTGTGAAGGTATTTTTCGACGCCAGATTTGGGAGGAATATCTGAATTTAGCTTATCTTGCACTTCTACAGGAGCACTACCTTCGAGCATACACAATGTGGAAAGGTTCTTGTTAATCGTCAACTCACCTGTACTTCGTCCCAACTTCGAGTCCTGTGAGGGTGTACTTCGCATAGAGCATAGTGGGTTGGTCATGCATGGTGGTCTCGTTCTGGTGACGTAGCTGGAAATGATACCTGGCGAGGGGCCCACTGACTGATCGAGTAGGCGAGACTGATGACGACCGGTCGGGAATTCTGTGATCCGCTGTCTCCGCACTGGTCGATGCAATTGAGGTTATTGTGACACTTTGATCTGTCTCAGAAGCCTCTGTGGATATGGAGAGTGTTCTAGAGTCGGACAGCTGACCACGGATGTAGTGAGCCAGCTCGATGTTGTAGCCTAAATAAAGAAATTGCTCACTAAAGCTTAACGAACCAGCGTGCAAGGCTGCCCTACTCCTATTCACAAGAATAAACTGTATACCTTGGTGGACCTGATGCCATGCTTATAACCATCGTCACAATTCTATGTAGTCGTTTGCCATTAATAAGTCCTCCCCTTTCTACCGTCATTTGGTAATTATTTTGCACTATACCATCTTCGTGACGTAGGCCATATCACTGTGTTGAGACGTGCAGACAGCTACCAGACTGGCAAGTCGGAATTTCCGACCACTTGGGAACGTTCACACAGCCGTTGCCATTTATAACACGCATTTGAGGCGCGTAGTGCTTTCAGTCGCCTGCTGTGTCCTGATAGACGCCAGAGGATAGTAGCAATTGTATTAGAGAAGTTCAAAGCCAGAAAAAGCCTTAACTACCCGTGTCTGTTACCACAAACACTTCCGTGCTTCAAAGAGAACTCTCTTAAAATGCAGATTTAAATCAGTTTCTAGAAACACAAAACCGCCCCCCCCCCTTCCAACTCCCTTTTCATTGTCCCATGCCCACTTCCCTCTGCCTCCCCTACTCCCGAATGCTTTTTCGATAAAATAGCCCCATTTTCCTACATCAACCAGATGCAGCTCGAATGAACGAAATCATTTCAACAGAGAGCTGGCCTGGAGAGATTTCTCGAAACATTACCTTTATGCGTGTACACCGCCCCTCCCTCCCTCCCTCCCTCAAATAATGTAACAAAATAAGGCACTTCGATTGCAACCTATTTATAAATGTTCATTATGTTGGACTAAGAAAAGCCGCGGAGGGAAGTGATAAAGAGATTTTCGAAAATTAGAGAATGCAAATACAGCATTGAGGTGAGTTTGCAGGAATTATAGGTTTGCTAGACAAAGGGTTATTTGAAAGGTGAATTTAAGCCCATCTAAGAGTTGAACTTATTAGAGTCTCGACGAAATTTTGAGGCGAAAAACAACCATTAGACAACCGAAGAAAAGTTAGTGCTTGTCATACTAATATGGGCTGATTACAAAACTTCCTTGAAGAGAAAGGCATACGACGACTCTGTGATATTTCATGGAAGTCACTGTCTGAAATTCCTTATAATCCTCGTGATTAAAAGAGTATATACTAGTCAACTACACCACGTCCTTATTCTTGCCCTCGAAAACCGGAACTCCGTTTCGAGAAAATACACTGTAAATATGCAAATAAATTCATGTTTTGAATTAGGTGGGGGCTCTGATCGCTTCTCAAGCAGCAAACGTACCTAGGTTCGGAGGTGGCCTTGTATTTGTACCGAAAATATTGTTTCATCTCATCACAGACTAAACCGTGCAGGGCGAAAAAAATTAATGTACAAAATTACCTAACCTTATCAGCGGTGGGGACTAAAAGAGGGTAATAAGGCGCAAAACGCGAGTATAATATAATAAGGGTTTCAGCAAGGCTTGGGACTCATTTTCTTACTGAGTTCAGTCCATTGGTTGGGCGATCGCCTTTACAATATTGCTTTACTCGTTGTACATTAAATCAGATGTAATACGTTATTGTACAAATCCCCTTTCACGTCAACATGGAAGAGCTTCTGAAGCATAATAAGGGCAAACAACCAAGTCTATTAATTTAATCACCATATAATGGATTTCTAAAGGGATTCGCCTGTTCAATTGGAGATCTTGTTGTTGCTACAGAATTAAAAACAATGTTCCATTAAAGATAATATTTTGGGGTCAAGCAACAATTGCTCGAGGTGAGTTATTTTTAGTTCAACCCTATCGAAGACGTGTTGCCCGAAATATAAAAACAAATTTCCAGCAAATTAATAGGTTAATAACCACATCGTTCTTATAGGGTGCTTGTATAATTGATTTAATTGATTAAATTGAAACCGATTGAGTATATATCTAGTCATTGAAGTGATTTTATTGTCCTATTTCAGATAATGAATTTACTTAGGAATCATGACCACATGGTCAAAAACCAATGAGAGTAAGGAAATTTTAGGAATTAGAGAACGAATTATTCTTTTTTGAGAATAATAACAAGTAGGAGACATGTGCTTATTTGGCATTAAGGATGTAAAAACCTCTAATTTCCATAAACAAAAAAACCTTCGATAACATGAAACAATGCCTCATGAACAAATTGTCCCATCAGGAAACAGCATAATATATCAGCTGCGAGTTTGTCTTATAGTAGCGATTACTTGCATTCACTTAACACTTCTCCAGCATAGTGTTGTAAGACCCAATGCAGTATCATGAAGTGCGCAGGCATATTTCTAGGCAGCACTTGAAATGAGTTATTGCAACACGGGAGGCGTTCATTCAGGGGAAGTCGCTCAATTCTTCAATTATTGATTCGACACATGGGTGAATGCTTGGGGAAGGAGATCATACCTATAGCTCACCAGTGGTTTCTCTCATAGTTGAATGTAACGAACTATTGCTGTCGTAAAAAAAATAAAATTCGGCAAAATGCTTAATCACACTCCGAACTCCATGACTCATTTCCTTGAGATATTGCTTGCACAACTTCCAGGCAACCATCTCCCTAATAACAATGCTTGAGTACCTTAATAAATTCGATTTTCATGAAGATCACTCGAAAACGAATGGCAAATCAGTACATTTTTTCCACTCATCGCCAGACTCCACTTACTTGCAGTTTGTCTAGGAGTCATGAACCACGTAAGCTAATCCGCAGCGGACACAGATATCATGAGATAACCACGACGAGCTCTGGAGATGTCAGGATGTCCTTACCAGTGATGGCACAGCCATTATTGTGTGGAGCGAGCCAGAGAAGTCGTGCCGCGGTCATGGAGACGCCGTCGACCCAGACTTCCGTCTCGGGTTTGGCGCCAGTCAAGGGGGCTGGGTCGAGTGCTAGGCCCGAGGGCTGGTCGGGCTGGGCGGCGGGCAGTAGGCAGTGGCCCACGGGACTCCACCCGCTCACTCCCGCAGTATTCACCGCGCACACGCGGAAGGCGACTCGTGAGGCCGGCTGCAGGTCGTGCAGCTTCAAGTTACGCTCAATACCCGTGTGAATCTGAAAGATGAAGCAAAGGAGCTATAGTAATTTCAATGCAGCAAGTAGACCCCCTCTCTGGTTACTTAAACACGGCTTGTCACATCCACAGTCACTTCCTTTCAATGAATTAACATAAAAAGTAGCCTTCAGCCCCTTTCATCTGATATTCTTAACATGCACAAGTGGTTCTCACTAAAGAACATTAAAAACGACTTAGGCAGATAGTCTCCGATTGTGCAATATTGGAAGGAAGTTATACATGATTACAACTATCATCACAAGACATCATACACGTGTGATTAAATACCTCAGTAACCTACAGACCACTGCTTAATAATTGCGTCCGGAATAATTACCAATGGACTCTGATGATGAACAGCCCAGTAGAAACCTTGTTAATAAATGCACATTATTTGCCAAGTAGCTAATGCACAAGGTAAAGGTATCACAAATATGCGTGGTAAGGGCTTACATTACCTTTTTCCGTCTATGAAGCTATTAAGAAGCCTTAATTTCACAAACGTCAATGCTATGACCTCAAGGACTCCAACGTCATATCAATCATAAATAAAGGAATTCGTAGCATCGAGTTTGACATTTCATCACACTCCACAATTCCTTATGCCCTAATAGCTCTAAAGTCAGAATAGTGCACTTTTCCACAACCCACCAATTTGAATCCACCTTGCACATTCGGCGATGAGCTTGGATCCCTCGATCTGGGCCCTGTGGAACTCTCGTCACGGGGAGGAGGCAGAAGCTGATCCTGCTCGTCTACTGGTTCTAGCAGAGCGTTGGGTTGCCACTCCACCCTGTACTCCGTGATGGGCGCCCCGTTAGTCTGGTCCACCGGGTCCCAGGTAACGACCACACTGGTGGGGGAAGTGGCGTTCACCAGCGGAGCCACCTCCGGACTGGCTGGAGGCGAAGGAGCTGTCCTGAAGGTGCTCCATTCTGACCACTCCGACCAGCCAGTGCAGTTTCTCGCTCTCACTCGGAACGTAAAGTCCTGGCCTGAGTGAAGTTTACCCACTGAACAGCTGTTCTCCACTCCCGAGAACACCAATCGTGAATTCGAGTGTTTGGGACTCGATGCTGCCGAGTTGGGAGCTGATGAGACTTCGGTGGGCGCTGCTGAATACGGGTGCAGTAAGTCTTGCATGCTGCTTTCCGTGGAACTGATCACTAGAGGCGAGGCGAGCTTAATGGGACTGCCTGATGTGGGATCCAGCAGAGACTGCCAGAGCTCATAGGCAAGAATAGGGGCTCCTCCGTTCGACATAGGTGGATCCCAGGTGAGACGTAGCTCGGATGGCTTGGGGGCATCCAATAACCGCAGATTAGCAGGCGGGTGAAGGGGAGGAACGGTCGGAGTGGTGATCTTTAGCGCTGATATTGAAGCATGACCCCAAGAGCAAGCGGAGAGAAGAGTGGGAGCAACACGTGGGTGTAGCTGCTGGTTGCTGCTGTTGTTGCGTTGAGAGGTGGCTCGCACACGGAACTGGAAGCTCTGTCCGGGCGTGAGATTACACACGCTGACCTCCTTGCTGTAGCCCTCGTAGATGGCGTACCAGACACTGGAAGGCGTTGCACCCTCTGGGAGGGTTTCTGTGTTGGATTCCTCACAGAAACTTGCGCGTTGAGCAGAATCATCGCCACTAGCAACGTGAATCGGCTCAGCAGAATCGGGTACACGGAAGGGCAACTGAGGAGCGTCACTCAACTTGCTCAGAGGAAACAAGCTGCTAGTAGGCTGCTGGAGAACGTAGGTAGAGGCTGGCACACTAGCAAAGGTGTTGACGTCCGAGGAAGCTGAAATAAAGAAAATGCACGTCTCAATTTAGGTCCTACACAAACTTCTTTCTCCTATCAAGAAAGACATCAAATATTGTATTAATAGAAGTTGTTTTAAAGCATTTCCTTCCTTTTTCAAGCCCTTTATACTGACAAGTACATTGAATAAGCAGAATAATCTGACAGCAGAAAACATCCTGATAAGATGTCACCTTCAGTAAAATATTTACACCCTTCCTTTTCACTGGCTCACTTTCGAAGTTTTGCATGAATGTGAGGCTGGAAGTGAAATAGAGGCTATAAGTAAAGAAAATAATCCATTGAGGGACTCCATCTGGTGCTCTTAACTGCCGTTTTGATACACAATAAAAACATTCCGCGCACTTTTTGCCACAGGCCTTCGTAATTATCGATATAAAACTCCCTTACTAGGCCAGATGGCTGAAGGGCTCTCAATTGATATGCTGATTAGAAGGCGAGTAAGTGCATTTATATATCTTCTAGTTTACAAACGACCATCGTTTAGTAAATAATTAATAAGAGCATGTTATATATATATATATATATATGTGTGTGTGTGTATGGAACTCGAGATTAATTTTACGCCAAATATTAGCGACAGCAATCTGGGGATTTGATTGACGAACTTCGCTCTGCATAAAAGACAATAATACCGTCGATCGTTGAGATTGACCTGGAATGGGCTGTTATACTTGGAAAGAATAAAAATATACTTTCTCTCCCATATCTTAGCTCTAAGAGACAAGTTTGATATATAAGCTGGGAAAGAATTATACCAACGGTTTCGATTATTTAAATTCCATTTTCAACTCAGCAATTTAACCTAATTTCCACTCTTCATCGTTGGTTATTTTTGTTACTTTTATCATACTTACTTCTACGGATTAGATGTTTGGCTTAATAAATAGGCTACTGAAATGGACTCATTCTTGTCGAAATTTCAGTCCTTTGAATCAATTCGTAAAAATAGATAGTAAAGTTAAAGCAAAAATACTGTGTATTAAGCACATATCATTGTAATTTTCTTGATTGCTCCAGAATCTGCTAAAACATGCTAAAATTTCCTAAGGGAGTGTAAAAAATCATTAGGGTGAAACGAGCTTTTCCGCTATTTCACAATTCAGCATTTTTACTAAATAAAATGATAAAACTCAAGTGCTTACTCCCAAGGGGTAAGAAGAAACTACAAACTGAATTCGGTGGACCTAGGCAATTCCTTCAACAAACTCATAAAACACAGACAGTGATGCACCGCCATTGTGCCGTGATTTATGCCAACTTAATACTTAACAATAGCGGTCTGAGAAGCATAGGATGCAGTAAATCGATTATCCGTTTCTCAATCGATACGATGTTGTTAATCTTTCCATGCGTTCACACCTTTATCGGGTTCTTTTTTATGAAATATAGTGGCTTCAGTAGCAACATACGGGGGCAAATTGCCCAAGCCACACTAAATATGGGCACTCATGCCTACATGGATGCAAAATTTGACACCAACACATACGTAACGTCTTCTACCTCGTTAAATCGAGTGTCTCCATCGGACCTCCTCACTCCCTTTCCGCCTACTACTCCACACTGTCAGTCAAGTCTCTCAAGACGTGTCACCACGAATTTTCCCAGGAAAAGGGCGAGTTATAGTGTGTATCTATGCAATTTGTTTTTCGTCAGTTTTGTCTACCTTTGAATCATAGTTACCTATTATTCAAACTTCTGCTTTGTGCTTTGCACAGCCTGGTAGATGAAGTGATGATTTTTTCACTGGCAATAGGGGGTTAGAAATCTCGTACAGATTTTGTTTGCCAAGTTGAGTTGCAACTACTGAAGCTACTTAAGGGGGCTGGAAGTTAAGAGCTCTATGGCAGTAGAGGGCCCATAAGAGCCCAAAGTGCACCGTTTACACAGGCAGTGCCATGGGATTAAACCGATAAATTCGAAACCAGTTGAATAAAAGCGCTCCTCTTCTTTTGCTGCTGTGCAACTACTCTTACCGATAACCCACGGCCAGCAGAAGGGACCCGAGGCGTCCTCGGACTTTGGCTGGTCGGCACTGCCCGAGTGCTCCTTCTTGCGTTGCTGAGGGCCGAATTTGCGGACGAGGGCGGCGGGAAGACGAGGCATGAGGACCTCCAGTCGATAGGCGCTCACCGGCTGCCCACCGTCGTCGTCCGGAGTCAACCAACACAGTGTCACGTGGAATGGACGAATTCGACCCCGTAGCTATAAGGCACATGAGACATTTACGCTATGTTTTTTAATCTCAAGAATGGGGGTTATACTCGTGACTACTGGTGACTTTGACTATAATACAATTAAATTACATTATTTTCCTAAACGGTTTCTTTATAATCGATGTTTTAGCATTGAAAAATGTAGTGAAATGGATTCACTTGATTGGGGGTGAGGAACATGATTATGAACCACTTTTTATTTTTAAAGATGAATAAGGAGGCGTTTCATTTAGAATTTATCTTGGGTTTATCCTGAATAATTAACCTACTAGAGCATGCTCAAGTAATGTTCCTCTTGCTAAAGAGGAAATGATACCTTCGAATAGAACCTATAGACTCTATTACTGCTTAGATTTAATACCAGAGAACCGTAATTTTGTTTGAAGCACTATTGCATCATGTTTATGCTCTTTTGCTGTCAATCAAATAGGCCACCCAATATTAAAGTAGTTTGGAACCAGAATAGATAAACATACGAAGCCCTCTCAGACTCCATTAAGATAAGGGACTTCAATCTCATAACCCGTTTGGCCATTTAGGCTAATGCTACTTATATTTGAAGTCCGAGTAGTAGTCACTTCGAAAAACCTTCTTACCCAAGTTCTGAAGTTCCCATTAATCACCACATAAGTCCCATGGCTAGCTAGGGGCTTCAAAACACTTCCTGTCGTAAATAATAAAGACAAGTGCACAAAGACGGCTGTGTGCTCACCGCCTTAGTGGGGTAAGCCGGTAGAAGCCTCGTGTCGGCATCGCAAAATGATTAACAATCGCCCCGATTATGCAGGTGGGACTGCCCTAGCACAATTCTAATCAAACTTTTCTCGTCTTTTTTCCAGACCTTAAACGAGGTTTTGAGCACTTTTAACTTTGCTTCTCAGTAAATGCTCGACTGACTCAATGGTTCTTTAATTTAAAACAATGTGAGATTACAAAATTAGATGATAGAACAAAAGTATATAGGAATATTACTACATTATTAATCGAGAATTTCGTGTTCGAAATTTTCTAACATTTAATAGTCGATTTATTTGTCTGAAACCAAAGAATTAATTAAGGTAGAGAACTTGCCCAGAAAAAATTAACTTTAGAATATATTACAGATTTTAATCTAAATCTTATACCTATTTGCAAAATCAAAAGCTCAAGCTCGAGTACGGTCGAATCCTAGCATCAGTTAGTTTTTCCAGCAATGCAGTTGGCAACCTAAATAAGTTTCAACAATGCTAACACCCACTCAGCAGAAGACCTAACCCATTAAACAGTCCGACAACTTATGAATCTAGTTTGATGAGCCCAAACTAAACATATTTCCTAAATAGGGAAAAGTCAATCTCTTCTCGTTCTCGATCATGCTGTGTGATAATGTTGCGAGTTATCGTCACTAAGGGGCCCACCACGAATGTTAACAAAACGGTTTAACATGCTGAGATACATTATCCTCACTTCCAGCCGAATCTAGCAGCAATCGCTTACCCTCAGGCCCTTCGGAATTGAGGGCAGATCCGGTGGTGTGCGGAAGGCCACAATGTCACTCCAGTGGCTAATTCCATCGGCGTTGCTCGCGGCCAGCCTGAACCGGTAGAGGCAGCAGCGCCGGAGGCCCTCCACCACGAACTGGGTGCAGTGGTCGTCGAGGACCTTCTTGAAGTGCTGCCGCGCCTCGCCCTCCTGCATCTCCAGCTGGTAGCGCATCGCGTGCTTCGAGGCGGCGCTGGCTGCAGTCGAGGTGCCGGTGTTGGTGCCTCCAGCACTGGTATACTGGGTCTCCCAGGTGAGCTGGAGACTGTGAGGCTCGGCTTTCAGCAGACGTGGTGGGTCCGGCGGGGATGGCGGTAGACCGTAGGTTGTCACGGTTACTGGGTCACTCCATGGACTGTAGCAAGGGGATGTAACAGAAAGGGTCTGTTTAAAGGCGCTTTTATTTGCATTCGAATATGCTTTCACCTCAAGCTCCGAAGTGTGCTCAGTTCTAGTAAACGGCAGTTCCCCTGGTCAAGACTTTTCTATCTGTGGTTCGTTGATTCTCTTCGAAAGATAGGCACTAAGCCTGCTATTGAAGGTCAAATAAGTGTGGCTACTCATTGAGTTAAAAGCGAAGCGGTGTGCTATTTCACCACTATCTAATAGTTTGGGCTGAATTGCACAAAAAGCAATACTTTTCAGCAACGCAATAGTCGTAACTTCGCGTTTTTACATCGAATAAAGCGTTACAAATATAAGATGTTTTAAACGATATCCTTGCCAAGATCCGGCTGAAAAGGTATAGGTGGAAGTGGAAAGAATGCTGTGATAGAGCCCTAAAGTGTCTATCAACGAAAGCGCTAAAAAAAATACGTAGGCAATGACTGCCACCCCCTACAATAACGGACCTTATCGAATTAGAAGGTAACAACCAACATGGTGTAGTATTTAGCACTAGGCTTGGATAGATCCTAGAACAACGCAAATGGACCATTGGAAGATTGTTTGGCCCCCGTTGTTGCTTTTTCCGGCGCTGATTGTTTTAAACATCAAAAGGTCACTTTATGGCCCGATTTTCGGCACGAGTGGCATTTTTTTCAACCCCATATTGGGAACTTTAATTACTGCACATTGAAGGTAGTGTCATGACTTTAAGCTCGAAGCAAAACTTCCAGTTGCGACCGGAAATCTGGCTATCCAAATGTGCTAGTGGTGAAACCGGTCATTTAACTGTTTGCACATTCTTAAAATCAATTTAATTAATAGCTGTTTGTTCACAAAAGTAGTTTATTTTGCAGCTTCTAAATTGCCAACAGTTGGGGTGGCTATTTTGTGCACTTTGAAGCATCCGAATGATCAGTAGCGATTGATTTGACCTTATGACGTTGGGGCATAAATATGTTACTGCTTTTACAGAAATTGGCCATTTATTTGAATGGTTCGAGCATCAAAGGGTAAAAAGATGGGGCCATAGAGGAAATATATCATGCACTAGCTTGGTTGTTCATTGGCTAGTGTTTAATTCTTAAGTTATACAAGGTAATTCGTTACCTTCTACTTCATTCAAGGAAGAAAATCAACAAGCTTGGTTTACGAAGGAGGGAACGGTGAGTAGTTGAACCGACCTTTGACCATGAGTATTGATGGCAGCAATACGAAGCAGGTACGTGGTGGCCGGTTGTAAATGTATCACTTTGTGGAAACGCTGCGTCCCCGTGAAGCACACTTGGAATGATGGGGATCCCTGTAAAAAAAGACAATTATGTTCCTTATGGGCGCGTATCGATTGTCGAAATCTAATTTGTGCTTTTAAATGCAAATTCACAAGAAATTCTAGCGGTTATGCTGCTTAATATATATAAAAATTCATTATCAATTCTAGATCCCGTCTCATTTTTCTGCTAACAAAATCGCTAACGAAACAGGAGCTCACTAATCTCATTGAAATTGTTTCAACATTCTCTTCAAAAATTGGGGAATCGGCTTTCTCTGAGTGTATAAATACCAAAAGATATGTAGATGCAGTTAGACGTATTAGGGAAGCGGTGGATGCCGTGGCAAACACAAATGTGTCTAACAATTGTGTGAGTGAGGAAGCGAGGGAAGGGGCCAGAGAGGGGTGCCATTCATTAGCAATGACCATTAAAGCAAACCCCGGTACCATGCTGGCTGGGTTTTTATGAGCATGTGCCGGTAAACAAATTAATGGATGCTGCTGCCTGTCCCCTCTAGCATCCCTTTCTATCCCCTTCCTAAAGGAGGGAACGTGGTTTCTCTCTAGCAGTATAATTTTATTTCACTTCATCTGAGTCTCTGTGAAGATCAGGCAACAAAGGGAAGGCAGAAATTTAAATTTCCATGCAAAAAGAGTTAATCATTGGCATTTAGTCGAGACATTGTGCTTTTCACATCCATAAGTGGTACCTCTAGTTCCTAAAAGTGGGACGGCTCATCGTTGGGAGACTAGTTCACACGGCGATGGAGAGACAAATCGTTAGAAGCAGGCACTGCCTTTGTTGTGGTTTCATAAAATAGCCAATTGTCTGGGCTCTTTTGTTAGGGCAGACTACCACTCATTTCGTGTGGTTATTTTGTAAATTGTTTTCACCCCCTCCCCCCCCCCAGTTCCAAATTGATTAATTTACTCCTAGAGCATTTTGGGTGGTCAGAATTATGCGACAAGTGAATCCTTTACAAATGGGCCAGTGCAGACTAATAGAACTCTGCCTGAGAAGATGTTCATATCTACTCAATCAGGGAATACAACAAGCATGGTAATAATAATTACAGCTGACCTATTTTAAGCTATTAGATTTAGATTATGTAACAAACGCAACAAAGAAGTTCAATTTGTCATTCTAAAAGAACATGAATCTATTGTCTGCTAGAATATACACCTTTGCGTGCATTAGGTTCCACTTTCGCATTGTGTGGTCTAGGGTCTTCTAACTCAGGATCTCCGAAGCTTAATGAATTCGCCTGCCGAAATGGAAGGCCACTACCTCGGCGCCATTTAAATTATTTCATTAATTTTAAAAAGTCCTACTTCACCCATTTTGTTGCTAGGGAAACAAACGTCCAGCCAAGCCTAGTTGTATACTGACCATGTTACTTGTGCTAGAACCTTAGATTATTATTTGATCACAGATCACCAGAAAACGTCTGAAGGGAGGAACCACCCACCTGGGTGAATATTGAAAAAAAGCTAGGTATAAGAGTATTGTTTGTTCAAAATAAACACAACTATGACCTGTTTCAAATTGCCTCTAAGTAAGAAATGAAAATTGGGTTTTGGAGAAAACTATCTATTTTTTTATAAATTATTTAAAAGTAACCTCAGGTCTTGGCAGAGCAATGGTAAAAACTTGAATGGGATATCGGGCGTGGTGGATTTAGAATATCTAGAGAAGTCTGGATTTTAGGTCATGCGATTTGTGTAGGAAGGAGGGTGATTGCAAATATTCACTAGCATATAATTTTATAATTATTAGAACTCTGTGAAACATGTTAGTTTACAAATTAACATGAAAAGGTTTTCAAAATAACGAACAAATAAACAATAGGTAGAAATTATAACAAAGCCAGGGAAAAGACTACTTTTCTAAAGCGTTCTCAAAATATGGTGAATACGATTGTTTACTAAATACTCAAATACTCAGCAAAGTATCTTAATAACTTAGTTATCAGACCATTCTATTTCCTAGCAAAAAAACCGCAGTTAGAGAATTTCAAAGGATCGGAAAATCTAGACGTGCGACCTTTGAGGTCTCCATCCAGAAACAAAATACTGTCTTTTTCACTTTCGTTTACTTTGTTCGAATGCGAGAAAAAGCATTGAAGACCCCTAATCTTCTTGTTTTCGATAATTCGCTAAAATTGTACCATATTTGCATAGATTAACATTGAAAAGGTCCTCGGAGCTCCCTAAAAGCTGATTACCAGTACAGATTTCCTAACAGAGAAGAAAATATTACTCTAGCGGGAGTTTTTAGACAGTCAAGCAAAATATTTTTCCCCAGCCGTGGGGCCATATTTGTTATTTTGCCCCATCAAAAATGTGAAAGCGTCATGTGACCGTCTATCGTGTTCCTACAGCTGTCAAAGGAATCTTCCACAATGTATTGCTTTCACCAAACAAAATTAGCTACTTCAATTTATATACTGCACCTGCAGGATTTTTATGGTGTTTAGTCGAGATTTTTGCCTGTTGCAGCCACTCTCAAACCATGAGTGGCGACTCATTCCTGCTTAGTGTCAGAGACGCATTCATCAATGTCTTCGGTCTCAAGTCCTCTCGACTTATCCGTCAGTCACTCATTTTGGGCATCTATACAATATCTTGAAAAGTATCGAATTTCTCCTTCTCGGGCTCTATCATGTGGTCTTTTTCCCGCTTTAAATACTAATTTTTCGATGAGCACATCTCATCACTCTTGCAGAATAAAAAGGGAAGAGGGTCAGCGTACCGGGCCCTTGGTGGCAACGGCGTACTGGAGGCTGTAGGCGGTGATCTTAGAGCCATTGTCCGCGGGCGCCGACCAGCGCACACTGAGGGTGCTCTTTGTCCGAGCGAACACGTTGGGCGGCCGTGGGCACGCGGGCTTGGTCGACTGTGTGACGAACTCTGCCGGACCGGAAGCTGCTCCACAAATGTCCTCGTAGATACACGACGCCCTGCAACGCGATGAACAATGTCTAATTTAGGGTGTCACTCACGTAGTTATCTGATGCTCCAGCTTACTATTATCGGAATGAATAACAACAAGCAAAAAGATTGCAGTAATGCCAGATAAGGGGGCACTTGCTAGACGTTTAACTTCTACGCATGTCCTATGACAGGACGTTCCAACCAACCCACTTAGAGAGTCAATCAGAATGCATAGTAGCCGAATTTTTTCTTCGATTATGAAGTGGATGGATGTACCAAATGCCTTGAGACCAGTACCTTAACCTAATGAAAGTATAAACATTTCCTCAAATACGTGCTATGAACATTGAGCGCAATTAGTATTAATATATGTCTGTACTAAGTGTATCCCCGAACAGCGTAACTGCGTCAACCACCAAATCCCAACCTCGGCTGGTTACCTGTTATTGAATGTACTTAAGGTTAGGGCTCAGTAATTTGCGATCTTCTGATGACAAAAGCGCCATTGAATGCTTGAGAATGGAGAAAAACGTTGTCACAAATGTAAGCAAGTTCACCGACTTTTGAAACTGTGAACTTTTCGTTAGCAGAGAGAGGCCCTAGTCTGCCAACAGGCACACCATTCGGCTACTTTTGACCCTAAAGTGGGTTGCTAGGTTCAGGTGCTAACGGACTTGAGCGATCTGTGCACGAAGCGCAAGTATGGCTCCTTCGAGCGTGTTGCATGCTCTTCAACCGCAATGCTACCAGCATCCTCGACCCCCCACTTTCCCCATCTCCATTTTTGGAAGAGTAGGCCCAGGGCTATGTGAGTGAATGACAAATTGGCTAATTAGGGTGCGCAAAATACACCGCTCGTGCAGCTTCCGTGCTCTTTCAAGAATGCCGCCACCATCAACGCCGTCACTTCTGCTAGGGCTGCCGAAGTAAAACCATATTTTGGTCAGTGATGCGAGGTCTAATAATGATCATGCTGCTGGTGGTGGTGGTGGTAGTAGTGATGGCTATGATGTGTGGTGAAGTGGCCAACACAACATGCACGCTGTGAGAGAGTACTAAACGCGTGCCTCTACCGCTGCTGCTGCTGCTGATGATTTTATGATCAGGTCTTCCAGAAACCGGGTTAGAATAACAAAGCTTGTGGAGAGGACTATTGACTTGTGTGCTTGTGATAGCACCTTTCATCCGTTCTTGCAAACATTGCTTAATGAAGAAATACTCATGAAGAATTCCCAACCCTGCTAAGAAATTCCACATTTAAAATTTGGACGCAGAGGTACTACTTCCTTCAAGAAAGACGAACACACTGATCGGTGCCTGGAATCTCACGACGGATATATCGACGCACCACTTTTAATTAGAGCAAAAGACCGATCAATCAACATCGATATTCCTGCTTTCTTTTTTAGAATCCCAGGTAAAACTCCTCAAGTGCTCTGGAGAGTAGTCATTTGGCTCCTTGATGAAGCAACTTAGCAAGGTGCACGATTACTGGCGAAATTAGCCGAAAATTTGCACTAAAATCGACTAGAAAGAGACGGACGACATGTTGAGATAATAGGCCCACTAACCAGTGGTTAAATGAAGAGTTGACGCACGTTAATGTGCTGCCACAACTCCAGAGGGGATTGTATAATTTTTTCTCGTCTATCTAGGCAAGATAAAATCAAGATTATTTAACTGTTCACTTTTGTTCAGCTGTTAGGCATGACAAGCGGTGTCTTGTCTGGTTGGGGAGGGAGAATAGGCTAGATTCAATCTCACACAAGCAGAGTATTTTATTTTTACCAAATCGCCCTGTGCAGTTACATGTGTTGTGAAAAAGTGGACGCATGTGTCTAGGATGGACCTAAAATTGAAATAAGGATTTGATTACCTTCATCATCATCATCATCATCATCGTCATCATCATCCTATGAATAGCTGAGAACTGACGTCAACCACTTGAATACCATGCTCTTTTTATTCAAACCCATGTTAACGCAGTAAAGGCCCGAAAATAGTCCATTACAACTGGTATCACTTTGGTTGTTTCAAAGGTCAAGAGCTGTTGCACTGAATGATAATGACTCAAAAAACCGACTACAGGTGCATTAAGAATGTGAGCAATAAGTTTGAATTCAAAATTTTTAAGATGCTTTTGACGCTGTTAGAAAGTTAGGATAATAAATTGTGACTTAAGGTCTGAACACTGCCTCAGCTGAAGACCAGATGTTGGCTGTAGTGAAACATCTGTCGGCAAGGTAATCAGTATGAATACACCCGAAGTAAATTGGATATCCCTTCAAAAGATGCTTACGCGGCTTTTGAGGAAGCTCCACGAGAACCAGATCCTTTCGCATTACTGTATGAATTAACGTCATTTAACCAGCACTGGAAGTGGCAGGAAGGGGGAGGAGACGGAAATATGAGGAGGACATGCCGCCCTCTCCTCGTGTGTGTGTGTGTGTGTGTGTGTGTATGGGAGGGCGACATTTCGAGTTGCCGAATCTCTGAGGGCAAGAGTGAGGGCTGGGAGAGAAGTCCCGAGAGACCAACAAATGGCAACAAATTTTTAATCTTCACCTCTTTAAATTGACTGTTGAATTCATTTCTTCTGACAAATGATGCCTGTGCAGCACAAATGCTTTAGTCTGATGTCAGGTTAAGTGAACAGGTGATCCTTGTCAACAAAGAACTGGGAGCGGTTTGGTGGAGAAGAATCAAGTGTAAATTCTTTGGAACTAGGACTGAAAATCAGGTATTCAGCGGGTCTACCCGGTGAACCTGGGGCGGGTAAATAATGGGGAAAGAGAACATTACAAGACCACACAAGCCCAGCAATCCGTGATTTATGATAATTGATGGGCACTTCCTACCAACATGTGTTCTTTTACCGAGGAGATAGGGAGATAATTTGCAAAGGATTCCGACACAGATGTCCGCTGATGCACTGGTGGAGTACCTTGTCGGTTCACTTTCGTGGCTACCAAAGACGCAAATCCTTAACTTCAGCACCAGTAATAACCGGCATTGTTTGATACAGTTTTCATGTCTACTATTCAAGCAAAAGGACACTTGGGAGAGCCGAATTACTAGAGATAGCTGAAATATAGTTTATCGTATACTTGAGCATATTCCTTACCTAAAAACACTATTCTTGATACGACAAAACCATCATTTTAGAGAAAACGAAACTATTTAGAGAAGGGCCATCCTTAGGATGTTACAATGAGTCGTAAGAGAAACGTGGTTTTATCTAGTACAAGAAAATATAAGCTCGTTTGCAAAAAACTGAACCAAATATTAAAGTAGCAATTTGTAGGTCCGTAGAGCCTCAACGATCCTGCAAGCCTTGAATAATTCAACTGATTAAATCCTTAGTTCTGCCCTTGATAAGTTTTAGCTTAGGCGTTTGAACGGGCCACTAAATTACGCAGCTTATGCAAGTGAATTGAGGCCAGAAGGTGGGCATAATTTCAAATTTATTATTATGCTTCTGCGTATATCCATCATGCCGTCTCTGTTGCTGTTGCAGATGCTGTTATCGCATTGTTTACGGCTCATTAATCTGAAAGGGATTCGTCGATTTCTTCTTTTCCCACCTCGACAGTGTGTTTGCGTTTGGTTTGAATATCGTAAATTTGAACTGACTTACATCAAATTATGTGCTTATCAACTTCATTATAAATAAATCTGCAAAAATACAGATCTTCAGGAAGAGATCTTGTTTGGGTTCTTGTATAGATTTGGGACACCCAGGTTCTTAGTCTAATGCCCCGGGTTGGGGTTAACAGTCTCATTAACAACCCATAAACCTCGACTAAGTGCTCCACTTGATCCCTACATAGAACATGTCCTAGTTATACTTCCGAACTAAAGTGGGCAACTATCGTTACTACAGGGCGTTCAACACATTCCCCTACCCTAAAACCACCCTAAATTTCAGCCTTAAGTTGACTAAAAAAGTGTAACACGAGATCTTACGGCCCCCCTATGTAAAATAAAAACATTTACTTTGCTCTAAATAGATAAGTTGTTAGACATACAATTCTGCAATAGTAGCTTTGCAAAAATTCTAGAAGGTCGATGATTTGCACGTCACCTAAGCAAGGGTATAGTTGAACTAAATGACTGTATAGAGAGGAACTACCATCGTCAGCTACTTATAATGTCAAAAAATCGGCGTGGGGGAAGTCCAGTCAAACTGCCTTTGGTGGTGGTGGTGGTGGTGGTGTGCATTACTCTCGAGCCTGGTTCTCCACGTATTGCAGGCCTCAATTCCTCCGGGAAATACGAGGAAGGATGGAATTAAGGAATGTGAAGAGAGGGGAACGAAGCCCCTTGCTACGCACTAATTCGCCATTTCATATACCACGAAATCAGCTTTGACATTTGCGAGACAAACGGAACAATGTCCGCCTACTAATCCTGCGTTGTGGCCATTTCGACCCGGTGAACCTCATAAATTGCTTGCATCTATTGCCCTCACTTTTTACGGAAACCCCATTTTACTATAGTAGTGGTGTAAAGGTTCTTAGGCGATCTACTTCATTATAGACTAAATGCCATGTCCCCAATTAACGGGATATTTTAATTAATAACGCTTAACATTTTCTGCTCGACTACTTCGAATGAGACCCTGCC
This sequence comes from Anomotaenia brevis, assembly GCA_030710315.1. Taxonomy (NCBI): domain Eukaryota; kingdom Metazoa; phylum Platyhelminthes; class Cestoda; order Cyclophyllidea; family Dilepididae; genus Anomotaenia; species Anomotaenia brevis. The sequence continues at coordinate 1,442,835 of JAUOZQ010000013.1, read as the reverse complement.
ACCATGATTGTTGATCCATTCGGCAAATTAATTACATCACCAACGTAAGCTAAAACTGAGTAGAAGTGACATCTGAATCGTCGTGTGGGGTGTCCGACAAGATCCTTAACTTCGACTACCTCCATCGAGTTCATTTTACGAAGGCTAAATAGACTCACTTTACAGTGTAGGGCACGCCAGGACGGAGGTCTTGCAGCAGAATGCAGGGCACATCGCCACTGGAACGAAACCGAAATTCATTATGTTGAAAAAGTCCGTTGCTTAGAGGCACAATTGGGTGAGACCTACATGTAAACGCAGACAAAGTTCTCGTTGCGCTCAGCCAGGTAAAGGGCGTAGCGCAGGTCGGATGGAGGAATGCTCCAGAGCTTTGATGTGGAGGAGGACGACTCCGCTCTGGAGTTGGAACACGCCTTGGCTTCGTCAGAATCCGTCCCCCCCTCAATTCCATCCTCTTCCTCCTTGGATGTCTGCTTGTCCCCACTGGTCCGGGAAGGGGAACCATCATTCTCCTTAGTGTCAGACTTCTTGACGGGAGTCTTTCGATTCTCACCAAAGGCTGCAGATCTTTCACTGACGATATTGAGATTCTCCGGAATCGAAATATTGATTGTCACGCTTCGGGCTTCCACTGATACGATCTAAATGCCACAAATTCAACTTCAACTTCTATCTTATGCTACTTTGTAAATTAACATTCAGAGAAGAAGCTTATGGATATACCAGCCTTTTGACACCATTATTCGTGATTTTGATGCCACTGTATGCAAAATAGCAAGTATAAATGCCTAGCAATTTATTGAGTTCAAGTGAATGGGATTACTATTGTGTGGGAGTATTTATTTCCCTATTGCCTGAACCTCTGGATTACTAGGAGGCCGTCTACGAAAATGTTCAGGCTCGGGACATATTTTATCCGAAAAGTATAACACTATTATTTTCAAGCCTTTAGTTAATAAAGAATTCCTCTACCCACTAGAACGCCTGTACAACACCTTTCGGGAGAAAACCCTCGAAATTATACTGTCAGGTAGATTGACAGATAAAATGTTCTCAAGGAAAGAATTTTGTTCTTTAATATTATAAGCAAGGCACATGATATTACATAGGTGGAAAATAGCACAATAAGTAGTCTTGTGCGCAGAGCAGTTTACGCAAAATAATAATTTTGTGCCAAAAAGATATCATAACCTCTCCCCTAGCGAAAACAGTGCTCTTTAATACGGCATACATCATATTACATTGTAACCACGCGAATGGATAATAAACCCTAAAGTTGCCAATAATTTGGATCTGCGCTTTGGGTTAGTTTGTATCAAATGAATACCTCTGAAGCAAACCTTTCGCTTTCCAAATTTGAAGCAAAAACCCTCTAGATGCTCTGACTCCCAGTCATGGATAGCGTTGTAAGGCCCAATTAATGCAGTATATATGGGAAAAGTTGGAGTCTTTTCAACAGTCATCCTTCAGTTTTACTGACACATTGAAGACACACGAAGAAAGACCCAAGGACATCAGAGAGCCTTATCAGGACAAGCTATGTCCATCATGCACTACCGATATTTACAGCAGACCTTCGGACCCGTTTTAGGTAATTGAATCTCCAATGATTGACCTGGGTAGTACTTGGAAAAGGATATTCATCAAAGCGTTCTATTGTGCGAATTAGTTACTCAACGGGACTGATATTCAAGAGTCGGTTTAACCTACTACATCTACTACCATAACCGTTTTAGATTCAACAAGAAGATTTCGTCTACCTCAACTTCGAGACTATTACCAGGGCGATCAACTTTGTTAATCTAGAGAGGAGTTAGGTGGAATGGACCCACCTTAGGTGGAGCGATCTTCGAGAGGACCTGTGCAACAGCATTCCTCTCCTCGTCCGGCATGCCCATGGTGCCCCCAACGCTGTTGATGGCCGCTGCAGCAGCAGCAGTGACCGTGGTCGGAGGTACAAAGGGCAAGGACTGCGTCGGCATCCCCAACAGTGCCGAGGTCCCCGGGGGACCGGACACTGAAGTGGAGTGGTGAAGCTGGGTGAGCGCAGCTGGCGGAGGTGGCGCCTGCGGGTGGAAGGAGAGGTAGTGGGGCGCTGCGAACACCGCAGCGGCTGCAGCAGCCGCAGCGGCCGCTGGGCTGTTGGCCGCCTGGTGGGCGAAAATATAGGGCTGTGTGGCAGAGGGGTGCGTCTGCGGGAAGTGCGCAGTGGCCGGAGCTTGAGCTGCAACCGCTGCAGTTTGTGTCGGAGCGGGCAGGAAACATCCGGTGGCGGCGGCTGCCGCCGCTGCGGAGGCTGTGGGAGCAGGACCGAAGGTAGTGGTGGGTGGGAAAAAGGGAGCAGGATGCTGGACACCAGTGGCATAGAAGGGAGCTGTGGGGTAATAGGGGTGTTGGCCGTTAACCGGGTGAAGAAGAGCAGCAGGAACTGCCTCGGATACTTCTAATGTGGTGGCAATGGCCGTACTCGTGTTGTTGTGGCTGCTACAAGGGGGTATGAAACCGCCATTGGTGAGGGGAGTACTGTTTGAAGCAGGAGCAGCAGCCTCAGCACTGCTGTTACCGGGACTTTTGCTGATGCCTTGTCGTTGCTGATGTTGCTCCTGCTTCTGAGTCCTTTTGCTTGACTTCTTCTCACATTGGCCATTTTCGCATGTTCCCTTTTGCTTTGCAGAATCAACTAAATGCAGAATAATTGGACCTTTAGAGGAACATTTACTATGACATAAATATCACATCACATGACAGCAGGAGGTCATACTATATTTATTGTGTCGATAGTATTAACATTTTTCCAATAAATCCTTTTTACTAATGTGCTCCTTTCTGGGTACATTCATTCAAGCTACAAGACATTTACTCTCACTACCCATGGGCCAACTGAGTCGTTTGTGTTTCACAATTCTTTAATAATGCATTCAACTGGTATAACATCAACTAGAATATTCTTATGAGGAAAACCAGTTCATTTCTTGTTTTGGAAGTATTTGCTGTACATTTTCAACTGCTTATCAGACAGTCGGATTATTTCGATACTTTCGTGAAGAGGATGCCTCGTAGATTTGAGGACTGGGCCAATTAAGCAGTGAAACTTACCAGCGCTAGTTAATGTCCACTTCATATCTGACCAGCACTTCTACCTCCACCAAGAGCTTTACTTGTCCTCTTGGGTACACCTTGCTCAAACTTCTCTGACTATAAACCGGGCTCAGCTTGAATTAAGCTTTTTTCCCTTCGGTATTGAAGAAAGATTCAGGCCTTGAAAGTGCGCTACTAGGCAACTCTTTCTTGCTTAAGATGCTATCACAGAAGGGTTTTTCAACTACTTGATCGGATTAAAAAGTTATTTAGTGAGAAATAGAAAAAAAACTTCAACAGAAAAAAGGCTTTAAATAATCCCAAGCATGACCTGATCCCTCACAGTGCTATGAAAAAATAAAACCTTTTCACGATCTATTTAATCCAATAACGCCAAGACGTGGGCTCATTTATAAAGATCTTCATTTCTTCGGCAAAGGCATTGGGACAGTTGCCGAAGGAGTGAATATTTGGAGGAAGCCAGGGAGAGTGAGAGCGCATTTCCAAAAATAAATCCAATCTATTTCCAGAAACACTGGCCAACTTGCTATCCACCCCCCCCCCCCCGGGCAGACTAAGGAAGGGAGAGGCCAAAGCTGCTCAATGCCTCTATTGGCCTGCTTCCGTGCACCAGATGGGTCAGTGCTAGCTGTTGCGTGGGCGTACCTCGCCTCTCATTAGTGGAGCCAAGGTCGAGCTTCCAGTTGTGGCCAATGACGGTACGATGTTATAATTTGAGTTAATTATAGCTGGCCAATAAGCGGCCATGCAGCACTGATTCGAATTTCCTCTTTTGCCATCTCAATTCTCCTGTATGGTCATGTGATCATCTATTAGCACTTACTAAGGTATGAACGATCGATACGTATTCAAAATGTGACAATTTGCAGACCGATAATAGATAGTTGTAAAATTGACCGATCTGCGTGTTATGTAACTTTTTAAATGGGTGTAAAAACTACTCGGATTACAAGATGAGATAGTGAATGCGCAGAAAGAGGTTAAAGTAACAAACTTCCTCAATATGCGCATACCCCTTGGACTAAATCGGAGTTTCTTTGTTAGTTCCAAAATCGAGGGAAGGGCCTTATAGACCGCTCCTTTTGATCAAGACTTACCTAGCAGCAGACTGCCAAGCTCAACGGCTCATGATGTTTGGCTTTGCTTGCAAGACACAATAACACAACTGCGTAATCATCCTGTATCCAGACTGTCACCGCTAAGCATGGCTTAAATTGCTACCGATGCCAAGTGCTTCCTCCCCATATCACCGTTGGTACTCGTAGTACGGTTCTAGTAAGATGTTCTGAAAGAGCAACCGTTTTCTCCTTAATAAACTCTGTACTTGTTCGTTCGTTCCTTCTACCCAAGGAAGATGGAATTACACTTAGCATTTCTTTCCTGCTCTGTCACGTGGTATACTCGATTTGCGTACACGTGCTCACACTGTTTGACAGTCGATAACGCGTCTGAACACAAGTGTCCCACGCATGGAAAACTCCGACTATAAAGATTAAAGGCACTGTTGGCTCAATCAATCCTTTTGTCAACAAACCAGAACTGGCAGTGCGGGGCGAAGTACATTGGTTACATTCGGGTCTCCCCTCGGGTCTGTTTTAAGTTGGCAATAAACACGCTTTTTCATCCAACCTAGTAACAAACTTCTTCTCGCGTTAATTAGCATGGGAAAAGATATTATTAGTGAGGATCACTGAGTAGACTCTTCTAAACCATTTAAGCCTTCTACCCGAGGTAAGAATGATTCAGGGAGGGCTAATGTGAAGCAGCAAAATGTCAAGGTTAAGTGGGGTAGCCTCGTGAGGTCAGTGTTAGGTCAAACAAACGCATTTTCCAGTGAAGTAACTGGCTGTTCCTCTGAGAAATCTCCCAAATCGGTCGCTTTCCCCATTTGAGCAGCGGTATTCAGCGGATTGGTTTGCTCAGATATTAATGCATGCCCATCATCTCTACTACCTTTACCAATAATTGTGTGTACACATAAATGAACGCAAGTGGGACGATTTCGCTTGATGGCTTTATCTGCGGTACACTGTCGTTCCCACAGGAGGATAATTGGAGAGCAAATTGAGAATGATTTTTATTGGAACCCTCCCACAGGAATTGGTCCCATAAAACCTCATCGTAAAATAAAACAGCCGCATTCTTGGAGATAGGTGTAAAGCTAAACGAAATACTAATTTTCCGTTGGATCGAGTCAAAGAATTACCCTGAAGGCTGTTAGAAATTTTACAATTATCACTCTTTACAGAATGATTTGAAGATAAAAAGTGACACGGGGTTCTATTCCAATTTAATACAAACTGATTTAGGGAGTTGACGATTTTTTTAAATTTAACCGAGAACGAGTATAGCACCTTCAGTTAAAGCTTGCCCATCCCTATGGCGACCTAATCGGAAACATTTATATGAGCGAAAAAAGAGGTGATCGTGTGTGATCATGGAGGAAGGTGAGGGGAGATTATGGGGAGTCGGAATGACCACTCATAGATCTCGGGAAGAAGACAAAAACATAAAAGCCTGGTCACACAATTAATGGGCGACCAAGAAGGAAAAAATAAGCTTGGATGTGTGTGAAAGTCGTGGCCTCGCCAACGTACCATTGTTGTTGCTGCCACTGCTGCCGCCGCCGCCGCTGCTGGTGCTGATTTTGGTGGGAGGCTTTTTGCGTTTCCCGGTACTTTTGGTTGGAGTAGAGGGAGATTCCTTTGGCTTCTCTGACTGATCTGGGGCCTTCTCAGAGCCGTTTCCGAGCGCAGCCAACTTCCTGGCAGTCCAGACATTTTCCGTCTGGTGCCTCGGGGATGAGGCGGCCGCTTTGAAAGCAGAGGTATTCGGGGAGGACGACGAGCCCATAAGGGTGGCGGTGCTGGAGGCGGTAGCAGACCTCCCGTTCATTCGACACAGTGAGGCCTTTAGCTCACAGACTTCGGCTGGAGTTAGGTCGCCATTTAACGAAACCAAGGGACGACCTGAAGCAAAGGAAGTTCACGTGTTTCACTGTGAGTGCGAGAATTAGTAAAAACGGCGCTACCCAGAATAAACATGTGATTGTAATTTGAGAGACACCAGAAAGACAAACAACACAAGTATGCACAAACACCTGAGCTTTGCCTCCTTTCCAATAATATTACAACTTAACAATAGGAGTGGACTAGGTCGATTAGGCCTTCTGAAATTCGAATTATTGACCGCAACACTGATTGAGCTGGACGCTTGAAAAAATGGGCGGAGGGTGTGAATTTATGCTTAGTAGTGTGGAGAAGGTGAACGAAGACACTTGCTTTCTCCTCTTCCCCAACGCCTTCTGAGAACAGATTGGGGGTTGAAAATAGATAGAGGTTCTGTGTTAAAGGGTTGAGTGTGGTGTTTAGTTGTTTTTTTCTAAGCCATTAGCTACTGTTTATCGCATATCCAGTTCACACGGTAGTGTTTAAAAAATGAAAAACGGACCAGCCCTCGTGATACCTTGTTTACTAGCCTGATCTATGCTCGCTCAAATCGTAATTTAAAACACTAGCCCTGAAATCTTCTCCTGGTTAACACGACGAGGTGAATGTGGGGCGCATTTAGAGGCTTTCGTAGGCATGCTTTGAGACATCAAGTTGATAAGATCTAGACAGCCATTCTGATTAAAAGAGTAATTGGTTACGGGACTGAGTTTGCAGTAGTCATAAGATGAACATTTACCTAATTGATAAAGTTATGACACTTTTATGCAACCATTTTCTGGGTTTAAGAAATAAGAGATGCATTTATACAAGCAATTCTTTGTTCTCTGAGGAGCATCCAACAATGTTTAGGTCACTTAAAAACCTTTTTATTCATTTTTGTTGGAGCAGAAATTTTGAAACGGGAAAATGAGCTCATGGAAGACTATCAGCCGTAGGCGATGAGCGTTTATAATTCATAACTCGTAAAACTGCCTGTAAGGAAATCTTTAAGCACCAAACAGGAGGGCTAATTGGTTCATATGGCATATCCTAAAGGGGCAACGTTGAACTGAAGAGAATAATTCCGTCATGTTTCCCACAATCAAGTTTTGGATTAACGCACCTTGTATTCAGGAAATTACGGGTGCTTGAGTTAATGCCGCTCATGAGGTCTGGTTATCCTAGCCGATTTTCTAAGAGGACAAAAATAGCTGCCGCTCTGTAAGTTCGTCGCCACCATTTACCACCGCCGTTATCAGTCAAAGTGCAGGTTCATTATGGCATTAGTTTTTGATTGGAGGATGGACTCTGCTGCCATAAAACCCCCTAGTACCACCAAAACTACCTCTTCCAAATGCTTGCACGTTGGCTGCATTTATCTTGGACACTACCCTACTATTACAGTTCTTAAGAGAGCGAAACAGAACCGCTCCGAACAAGCAATAAAGAGCTTACCATTTTGCGATGCACCCGTTCTCATAGACCTTGCTGGCGAGTAATCAAGTATGGCCAAGCTGTAGGAACGTTCCCCTTGTACTCGTTACTTTTTCAAACTTTCTGCTCCTTGGACTCAGGGGGTTTTACAACTCGTTCCTGGGATTTCATTGTACAGTAAATGGTAGGATAAGATGATGCATCTAGGTGGCTCAAAAGGGCTCCATTAGTAAATACTGGCATGGCATTCATGTTGTCTAGCCATCTGGTGATTCCTAATTGGAAAATTCCCAGCTAGGAATAGCTAAGCACTTGAACTTATCAAATGCCTCAGAATCACCAGGGTTCACACATTACATCACTGCCATTTCTGGTGCAAAAATTTGAGGTTTTATAGGCTTTAAATTGCTTGGGGTCTGTCAGGTAGGAGGCTCAAAGCGGAGAAGCAGCTCGGTAATGCGAGATGATTGACATTTCAATCATCGTCAAATTCCTTGGCAAGCACTCTTATCCATATCCCCGCAGAATCGTAGAACAAGGAATTCACTATGAAAAACTCACCTCCATTAGTCGGTCGGACAATATTGACGGGCTTAGTGGCTCGTGTTGGGACCTCGGTGCTTTCCTTGGACTGCTCCTGAGTAGTTGTCGAGATGGAAGTGGCAGTAGTGGTGCTTGATTCCATCATGCTCTGGCCATCAGTTTCGTTAAATGTCAGAGCGGAGAAGTCCTATCCCGAGTGCGAAAACAAGTTAGTGATGCTGCAATATTCGAGGCCAGCTTTGAAGACATGCTGTGTCAGTGAGTTAAAAAATGAAACGGCGAAATAAATGGGAAGTAGTGAGTTCCATATGAAAGTATTTGAATAGAGGCATCCAAAAGTAGATGAGAATGATTACCGAGGTTAACTAGAAGGTCCCACAAACGAAAAAATAGTGAGGAAAGGGGAATCTTCGACAACGCCTTCTCTGGACTCAAATAAGAAAGTGTAAAAAGTGTAAAGTGTAGTAAAATGTTGTCGAAGATTTCCCTTTCCTCACAATTCGGCCATAATTATATCATTAAGTACTTTGGACCACATATACCCAACTCCTCGTGTGAACCGTTATCTTCGAACTGGATATGGTTCACTTTAGAGTTACCTTTTTTGCGAACACGTTTCGCAGCCGTAATAGATACGTTCTCTACCAAGCAAGGCTAGATAAACATGGTATCAGGTGCCTAATTATAGTTTTCTTTTGCTCCTATAGACAGGTGACTGTGATAAACATTTTATTTCAACAGGTAGGAAAAGATTGACTCACAAATGGGTCTGCTAAATGACTGCCTCGCTACCCACTGAAACTCTCTACATATAGTGGATTTAAGCAACGAATAGAATGTTAAAATCTAACCTTTCTTTTAATAAGGGCTGATCTCCATTAAATTGCAAAATACCCGCCTAAGTTATCAAAACTGAATGGTTTGGCATTGGCAGTAAGTCAGTCCCGATGACCATCTATCCACTTTTGGCAGATTGTCTGCCCATGTTACCTGGGTAACATGGACACAGATGGCATTGTGTACGTTTGTGTTGACTAGAACGAAGAAGGACGGTATCGCTTTGCCCTTGATGTTAAGAAATTGTTTTTTGCTTAGTTTTGACTGGACTTTATCTTGTGTTCCCCCCTCTCTGGGGTGTGAGCACCGTTTTTCGAGAGGGAATAAAGGTGTGGGTAACCAAGGCGTTTCCCACTCTCCCAAGACTTGCGTGCATTTAGGCAAATGCGTTTGCCCCCGGGGATTAGCCAGCGGGCGAATTCACGCTTTGCGGTGAGTGGGACGGGGATGTTTGACTGATGACGATGGTGGTGGGGGGATGAGCTGTAAGGTCGGCGCATTAGAGATGAACCACACAACCACTGATCGTGCTAGATTAGCCATTTATTCCGTTCCAGCTTTCAAATAAAAAGAAAGATTTTTCGTGGTCGGTGATTCGATCCTGCATGTAAAACCGACAAGTCTGTTGAGGCATTTAGCAGAGACCGGAAGTTACTCTAACTAGTCATAAACTCTTACATCTTGAAGGAAGGCTGGCACGCGGGGTTTCTTTTTCTCTGAGGAGCCGTCAATGCCGTTGCAGCTCGCTTCCTCGGGTGGGAAAGCCTCGATTACTGAAGCCTTTTTGGACTTTTTACGACTCTTTACGCCTGGCTCAGAGCCTTCTTGAGACCCGTTTGTGCTGGTGGTGGTAATCAGCTTCTTCTTGCTGTTACCTTCCGTATTGTTGGAAGAAGTTGCTTGGTTTTTCTTGCTTCTAATGGGGACTGATGATTGGACCTGAAATTTTAACAAATACACTTGTGATTAGGATTGTTTAATTCGCATTATTAACCGTTGAGAAGAACACCAGAGCTTCTACTGGCAAAGTTAATATTCAGGGATTCCCTCCTTTATTTTCTACATAGCTTTTACAGGGTAATCTTTCTGTAGAAAATAATTTAGAAAAATATGTGACCTTAGAATTTACCAATAGCTCCACATCAGGCGAGGAAAGTTTTCATTCATAATGGAATATGTGATTTGAAAATATAATTTTGGTTGCACGTTCGTACATAGTAACAATCAGAAGAGTGAGCACACAAATACACATATTACGTCGATCGATTGCGTTCAGTGAGCGGTCAGTTGTTTTCTGGTCCACTGACTGATTGATCTGCACTGAGTGATTTGACATGTGCAGGCACATGAAAGGGAGAGCAGTGGGCGCGCGTACAAGTACGCACGAACACACGTCGGCACGCTCTCGGGAAAAATTACCAGTCGCTCCTCCTCCTCCTCCTCCTCTGCCGCCGCCGCCGCCGCCGCTGCATGCAGTGCACTTAGCGCTGCATGTTGTGAGTGCACAGTAGCCCACCCCCTCTCTCATAATCTATCTCAGGTTAGACGGAGGAGATGGGGTGGGGTTGGCAGAGGCGGTGAGTGCGGACAACGTGAGCACCCAGTAGAAAAGCGCATGCGCAGATGCTGCCAGTGCTGCACCGCCCACGCGTAATGAAATGAAAGGAAGGGAGCTCAGAATTCTTACTCGACACTGCCCTGCCTCGGTCGAGATCTATTTTTGGACAGCGTTTTGCGTGGGGGCGGCAGTCGAGTATCCTATTGTTTATGATTTCTCCCTTCCTTTACCCTTCTACTGTCGGCTTCACAATTCGCTACTCGATTTGATATCAAGGCCGGCTGGCAACTTGACACTTTGAGTAGGCGTAACTGGGGGATGCTAGTCCTTTCGTCCCAATTCTTCTTGCGACTTAGTGCCTGTCTGAATGAAAATATTTTCAACCCAAAATAATAGGTCATAGATAACTGTTTAACTTGAAGCTGTTGTTAGACAAAATGTTATGTCATAAATATGGCGAACAACAATTTTTATTGGAACAGCATTTGTCATTTACAAAGCAAAGCCCGAGCGACGCGGCATTCGTTTCGAGAAAATAGAAACGTCTCAAACTCCTGGCAAAAATGTGATATATACAGCTGCCAGTTGGGCATGGTCTCGATTTCTGCATGTACTGGGTCATGTGTTTTGGTTATAATCGTTTTCTGGGAAACCGCCTACTCTCTAGGAGGAGCACAGTGGATTACGATCGATAGAACCATCTATGAGATCAGTGCAAAGACCCTGATTCGAGTGCATATTTGCTGACCTTCACCACATCTAGCACCATTGAAACTAACCGCATTGTTGATGGGGCCACCCTGATTGCCATGAATAATGTGCCTTGATAATGCACCGAGATTAGTCGCTCTGAAAACTGTTGTCCTGACCCATGAGAAACTTATCGCACACTTCAGTGCGATGAGCAGTATATCAGCAGTCATAGTTATGGTTATATAACATTGCTGAATTTGAGTCCGTAAATGCAACAGAGTGATAAGTTTAACCACCACAACTGCTTTAAATGTATCAATTTTCCAAACAGTTGATAGTGTCCAAACCCTGCAATTCTTATTTCCTAAAATGTATGAATATAAGAGAGTACATACTATGTTAATGTTTAGATGTAAGCGGTGAACAAGCGTGGTCTCTAAATGGTTTGTGACATCAGTCTATCCTCAACGATCGTATTGCCCTCAAATCAAATCAAATTCGGTCTGCTTTTTGTGTATTTAAGAGATTGTGAAGGAATTGGCTTCAGTGATGGGTTCATCGAGGCTGAGAATGGATGCTACTTATAAGTGGTTCTGACACTGAGAGACTATAAAAGTTGACATTTATGGGTATACCGTACTGTAGCAGCCCTGCGCAGCAGGACGCCCAGCTCATGGACTCACGGAGTGTAACTCAAGTTGTTCTCATGCTGGTTCCGACAATGATTTTTGCACTTACTATGGACATGAAGGGCTCGGTCGCCCTTTGATATGTCCCTCCTATCCCACCTCTGACTAATACACAACTCTCCAATTCCACTAAAGGGATGCAATCACACTGTTAATTCCCAGACCGTCTTCCTCCTTACTAGACTTCTCCACTTTGCAGTCTTGTCTTTGCTTACGTTAAGTGATGGTGGAGAAACCCGCAATAGTACATCTACTAGACACATAAGGAATCGGTGATAAGAAACGAGCGAAGTGGATTTCAGGTGACCTTATTGGTGGAAGATATGGGTTCAGGATATGGTGACCTAGCATATTCAATTCGACTAATTTTTGCCTTCTAGTCCGGTTACGGAAAAGAGTCATCACATTTCCCATTGGAGTCCCATTCGTTGTTTATTATTAGAGAAAGCATGTGGCATTCCATATACTGTTTAATATTGCGTAGACTTTCCTTTAAGTGATTAGCAGAAAGGACTGTTTCCTTATACTGAGGAATTTATTTTCAACACAATTTAAGTATAGAACTTCGTATAGATTGCTAAGCAGGCAATTTTTGAGGTCAGCAAAATTAACTAGCTGCAATTTTACTGGACAGCAGGTTTGGGCTGAAGTAAACATCCCTACCATCCCGGTGGAGGGGGTGCGACAAAGGGTGGTTCAAAATAAGCGATTCCTCAGCGCTTTCACCCTTGAGTCCCTCCCCGCGACACCATCCACAGTAGTTGGCCCACATGTGTGAGTGAAACCATCTTTAATGAGACTAGCCTACACAGAGTACCAGAGTACATGGGGAACTTCCTCATCGAGCAGTTTCTACCAAACGATCCCCGCAAATTCCGTAGTTTTGAGATGGGAGGAGGCAATAAACATACATACCAAGAGACAGCGTTTGTAGATCCTTGACCGAGATAATCAGGACCCTAACATATGCACCTCACTTTCCTCCTAGAAAATATGGGGAAATATTCTCAGTTCATTGAGCAGGAAAGGAAACTTGATAGTAGCAGATACATAAAACATACTTTGACGGAATCGCTCTCTGCATGACCTTTAGGCTTGTGACCTAATGGTTAATGACATTTCGACAGGTGACTTCTGACTTCATTTATTCGCTAGGGTCGGATTGGTCAGCGGATGGCCAAGCCTCAGGCAAGTCTGAATTTGCTCAAGAAGGAGGTAACCTTAAAATGAGGCAGTCTCAGTAATAGGAGCGGTGCATGAGGTTCACGGTGGAAAGCTGCTAAATGACCTCAAAGGTTATGCGTCACCTCTCCCCCGGTTCTCCTACGGCTTGCCTACAGTCGGTAGGTCACTTGCTATGTTAACACAAACACTCGCACCCACCAGAAGGGATGTGCAACTAGTGACCTGCCGTGAAAATGACCCTAAAACCTCGCATGCCTTGGTGCAGGAGCTAGTGTACACACATTCTTTTATTAGATTTTAGAGCTCTAATTTGGCTTTATCGCAACTAATACTATTTCCTTAGACGGCTTCCAAAGGCGAAACAAAGTGGCGTCGAGTATCCCAAATTCAGCATTTAAAGAAATAAAATGTGTAAAGAATGAAACAAACTGACTAAATGGAAGTGCAACTAGATGTATGAACTTCCGTAGAGTAGTTTTGAATTCAATGAAGTATTTACCAACTACGCCATTTTTTAATCACTTGGTGCAGTAGATGAAATGCCATCAAGATCCAGAACTGAGGAAAGAGCCGGGTCGTCTTAAAGTGAAATGGTAATCGCATGGCTACACTGCTCTCCGTATTCCCTTACGCATTCATCATATTTCTTTGGACAAACTCTACCTTATGAAGCAAAGTTGTGGAATGAGAAGCCAATTGCCGGCTGGAAAAAGACAAGCGGATTAAGTGCAAAACCACTACAGGGTAAGTGGGACTCAGCAAAGATGTTGGATGCCAAAGTGGGTTGCAATGCGTAAATAGAGCCTTCTCGAGCGTAAAATCGTTAACGTTCAAGTATGCCAATCACCCGCACTGACACGCAAACAAGTTGGAGCTGCGTCAAGAGGAAGTTCGCTCTTTCAAGACTTTCAAACTGAGGTGCTCACAATGTTCCAGTATGAAGATGCTATACAAAACTGCGTTAAAATTATTTTGCACTCTTATCAGTTGCTGAACCATGGCTCTTAATTTAAAGCGGAGCAACTGGCAGCGGTGTAAGTTGCGTCTCAATGAAATTATTAAAACTTGAGGAATCTACAAAATGTTTGAACTCAGGGCAGTAAATGAGGATCGAAACAACTTTTAGCCTCACATCGCAGCAACCGTTTTTGAAAGAAACACTGCACTCCTAAAGTAAACACACATGCGAATTGACCGTTCAATGGTCTTTTCGGGAGAGTAGCATAAATTTTAGTGAAATTCTAGGGCTGTATTGAGTTCTGACATGGTCCTTCTGTTGAGCTGGGTGGATGCATTAATGCAAGCTGCCGAGATAGCATCTGTGCATAGAAGAGAGAAACAAAAAGGGTGATGAAAAGAGACAGTGAGCATAGGGAGAGAGAGGAATGAGTACCGAAAAGCCATCACCCATAAATTGCACTGCAGTTGTTGATAAACCAGTACCCACCCAAACCTTCAGATTAACCCAATCCTTAAGGGACAATAGAATTCATTAAGAAACAACAGCAAACAAAATTTGAGGGAATTGCTTGTATGTGCTATCGCCGTCTATTTGAGAGGTAATTAATACGTTGAGTCTGGTTAATTGTGTGAATAAGCGTGGGATGTGAAACAATGGGCTAAGCAAAAGGTGTTTCTGCAATCTTTTATAAATTAAACAAAGAATGAGTTTGGTGATTAAGATGGCTTAATCTAAGATAATTTGGCAGGTCTGCATTCAATTCAAAGGGCAAAAATTAATCTAGAGGCCGGGCGATTCGCTTAGTGTTGACAAAACGACGCCACATTGACCTATTTCACAGAGTTTAAGGGAAGGTAAACTCGTGATTAGCACTTTTAATTCGGCACTGGAGCTTATTGGCGCGTCAAAGGCCTGTCTGGAATGAAAGAAAGGAACTTAGAAATTAATTCGAAAAAACGGTAAGATTTTGCAAATACCCACCGATCACGTGATCCCTTAATTTTGACAACTAGTGGTATTACTTGGACGGTAATAATCAATGGCAGAAAGTAACTAAGCAGATAAAATGACTTCACCCATCAGAGGGACTAGAATTTTTGCAGCTCATCGGTCTCTTGTGCACGAATGAGGAAAAATTATGGCCAAATCGGACTTTAAATAAATGACACAGTAATCCCGATCCATTAGAACTTGGATTTAGACCGAATGAGTGACTAAAACATGAAAATTTACGACAAACAGATAAGATACGAAGTGTAGACTGGGGCAAAAGTGCGCCTAGAATCCATCAACAGCGAAATTGTCGTCATAAACTCGAGGAAAATATTGAGTTGGCAATTGGTGTAGCAGCCTCAGAATCCTTAAGATACGCACTCACATTGCACAATGCCACTGGTGTAGATAACAGCGATTATTGACTAAGGGGAGTGATGAATGGGCTAATGAGCCCGCTCCCTCTGGAATTTTCAAGCCTCTTGAATCGTGAACAATAAGTAGTGTAAAGAAAATAAGTGCCGGTGATCGACGTAGGCGATAAAGCCATTTCATCAGATTGATGTACGGGAGGGAGGATAGTAATGCCCCTTAAAAAACACGTATTTGAAGCACTGCTGCTGGGGATTCAATTTCCATCTAGCTCTGACGACTTCCGGTTAGGCCTTCCAATCTCTTTCTGAGTAAATAAGACATATAATTGCCTAATTTCTTAAATGCTGGAAGTAAATTATCCTCTAGTGTATATTCATAGAGTTAATACGGAAGACTATAAGTGAATCCTTTTTCGGATGACGTATTAGGGAGCCTCTTTCCTATGTACCAAATACCGACCAAGGTGAGGTTTTACGATCGGATCTGATGCATGCCGATGAGTGTGTGCGAACGGTTTCTAAGTCTAGACTGACGGAACATTTCCCTGAGTTACTCAGTCAAACGGAAACCTTTGAACCCCAAGTGAAGTGGGCCAATTAACAAAACTGTGATTTTCGGTTCTCTCCCTCGCTACAACAACAAAGAATCAGTGCATCTCAGCCAAATAAGGCCTAAAATGGCCCAGTAAACAATTTAGCTTCAGCGATATTGATTAGATGGAGTGCATATTACCTCATCAGTAGTGCTCGTTGGTGTCGTCTCCTTTTTAGTCAGCTTCTCTTGCTGTTTGATCTTCTTCCTCTGTTGCGTCTGCTCCATCAGAAGCTGGGAAGCAGTACTAGAAGTAACCGTGTCCGTGACAACGGAAGGCATAATCTCTGCCGAGAACGGTTGAGTTATGGTAGTAGTAGTAGTAGGAGGAGGAGGTGGTGGTGGTGGTGGCGGCGGCGGAGGAGGCCATGTAGGTCCTGCCACAGCGAGGCCTGGAGAGGTCTTGGGGCTGATAACCACGTTAACTCCACCCGCTGCACCCAGTCGACTGGGCCACCTGGATGTAGCGCTGGACGGGGACATGGCAGAGACATTGCTGCCATTCGACACCTTCAGAGCGGAGGCTCCGTCGCCGGGTGGAAATGAAGGGATAGGAGTGAGAATCAGGTGAGTCAGCACCCCATCCTCGTCCACTATCTGCTGCACTAGGTGACCCGGTGGTACTTGCATCGGCATCGGTTGAGGTGGTCCGTTGTTTACAACTAGCCGCACCGTTGCTGGACCTAGATTTTTGAGAGAGCCAGATGGTGAAAGAAAGCGAGGATGCAAAGAGGTATTCTTCGTAAGCCCACGCGTGCATGTGATGCACAACACAATTTTTGAGATGGGCTAAAGTATTTACGTGATTCGCTGTTTTAGTACTCAAGCTCAGTGTATGCGTGTGTGCTAGGAAAATAACCGTTTCAGGGTTTCTATGAAAACATAATGGAATACAGATTTATCATTTAAATCAACTATGCCGATCCCTTGCTCGTGGTTGTACATATTCAAATAAGTACCAATGGTAATATTGCTAAAGAACCCAAAGTTTAAAAGTAGTTGTAGTAGCAGAGACAAGTAACCAGAGTTCGTGACAGGAATATGATACAGCCGTTAGGTAACGTCTCTTTCATAGTTTTGCTCATGCTCAGTAAAATGACGTAGGCATCAGGTATACCAATGGGCTTGAATGTAAACAATCCAAACAGTCATGAATTTATCAGGTAAACAAATTCCTGAGCCTAATATGAGCGGCCCTAGAAACTCAACTGCCTACAATAACCCGATGCCTTGAAAATCAACCGTTTTTGGTGTAAAAGAGAGTAGCAAGAGGGAATGAGAGGTGGAAAGGCCACAAACAGAAGAGCATTGTCTAGCTCTGGTTGCTGAGCCCAAATATCGGCTGGGTACTTCTCGCGTTCACAGACTGTGCTCAAATTATTAAAAATACCAATTTTACAACTTATATTGTCCCCTTTACAACCCCTAATCTATCGTGCCATTCGTTACTAGGTTAGACTATCTATTGCTTAAATGACACGTCCCTACCCGGCCTCATCGAGACTGTTCATCGTTCAGCCCGGAAAATGTCGTCCCCTTGAAGTCCTATCTTTCCTCAAACTAAAGAATGGACGTGGTGGTTCAGTATGAAATGCTTCTTCCACTACCGCGATTTCATAATGGTAAAGAGAGGATAACCGGGATTCGACCCAATTAAAGGACACCTGCTGGGTGCCATCAAATGGGTCAAAGAGTTTCGCAGAGCAAAATAATGAAGGAACGATATAAACAACCAAATTTGGCAAGCATGCTTTGCTAAGCTTCCGATGGAGCTAATGTGAAAGTACCGCAATAGGCGATATCACCAAAATGACACCACAACACATGCGGTAATCTTTAGCGGCCGTGATAAACGTGGTCACCTAGGTACCGTAGACTTGTATGTGAAACCACTGTCGATCTTACCCATCTAATAAGCTAATGGGCTCTGAAGCGTACACTACTCCGCCCAAAATATCAGTCAAAATTCAACTTATTTACGTCTCTCCATTAACAGGTTGATGAGACATCCTTGAGGACTATCTCATGGCGACAGTGAAGTCAGACTAACTAGCTAAGGGTATCCATTGGTGATTTGATGAAAAATGATGCAAAAGGGAGAAAACACGAACCAGGTATCTGCCGTTCTTGATCAGCTGTTCGGATTGAGAACGTGGCACCAGCCTCAACATGGACCATGACGTAGTATTCTTTCGTATTTTCACTTGACGACCCAGCCGCTCCGTAGAGTCCGTTCTCCTGAAACATTGGGGCCATATGATTGAGATGCTTGCTCTTGGACTTCTGGTAGGATTTTCTGTGCTGCGACGGTGCGTGCTGCTGCTGCTGCTGCTGATGTTGTGTCGCCTGTGGAAACAAGTTGGGGGTGATCATCGAATTCACCAGTGATTGAATGGGAACAGGCCCAAATGCAGACATATTGTTGGAGAGGATAACCGGCTGAACCGGGTGGAATGATGGAACGAATATTGAGGAAGAAAGTTGCATTAGCGATGGAGCAGTATTGTTATTCAGGCTAATTTTACCTGACAACAGATTATGAGAAGAGCTTGAGTGTGCGGCAGCGGAGCTATCGTTAATACTCATGGCTTTAACTTCAGTTTTAGAGTCATTATTTGGTGGCTTGAATTCTTCTGTTTTCCCAACGTCGGTTGAAGCAATGTCACAAACACCAGATGCCTCGTTGAAGTCTTCAGGAATTGGGGCAAAAGCAGCTTCCTTGTAACATGGTTGATCGTCAACGGGCTCATCCATCTGTGTCGTCGAATTTTTCTCGTCTGCGAGGCCTGTTGGTGTGGTAGATGAAGGTATAGAACTGTGTTCAGAATTGGAGTACGAAATTTGTACTTCTAAGTCCGATGTAATGGATGAAGACACGACTTCGTCCCCCACGGAGACCAGTGAAACCTTTTCGGAAACTCTTTTCTCCTGGCGGGAATAAAAAGGTCTGTTAAGTGGCTTCTCTGGCAAAAGGCTGGAATATTTCGATCGATATACAGAGTTGACCTCCAGAGGGTACTGGGCAGGGCGAGAAAAAAATGAAGATTTGAGATTGTTATCTTGTGAACGGTCTTCAATCATATCGATTATAATTTATTCAGTAACTTCTGATAGCAAAGCAGAACATTGCTTTTCAGATGGATATAAAATATTGGACAAACTGGTGCATTCAAGTAGGTGCATCAAGCGAAGAGTAGAGGGAATCAAAATTAACTGATAAGGTAAAAGAACGTCATTGTGATTACAAAAAACTAAATGTAGGCTTATTAAACCAACAAAATAAAAATTAAGCTTTTAATGAGTTTGGTTATTTTATCTGACTTGCCAAAAAATCCAAAATATTATTCCAAAAACGATTAAAAATAGTTTAATTTTTCACTTGATTATGAAGACTTGTGCTTTAGGTCATCTCTGAGTAATTAGTGCAAATTAAGTGCTAAAGCCTTCTCAGGATCCAGCACTGTGGAAATGCTTCAGTGTCAATAAATATAAATTTAAAAATGTGAAAAATCCTTTGCAACTATTTAAATAGGTGCAAGAATTGCATAGCCCAACTAGCAAACGGATGGGAATATCAGGAGTTGCCATAGATTGCCAATGAGACTTATAAATATAGCAATACACTATGTCTAACCAAGTGTACTGCTATATATAAGGAATGAGATATTGAATTTCGCCTGCTAGCAAGGCGTTATAGAGCTGGCGTGCTACAAATCCTTTCACGTACCTTCAGTATTCATCAATGCATCTTTCACATGCGGAAATATGTAAATTAATTACTGAAGCATTTGGACCGTGAAAGAGAGCATGTTTCGAGTAGCAATATATACCAGGTGACTCACGAAGAGGTAAATGAACCACTGGGTCCTATGTATCGTGATTTAAGTCCCGACATAGTTTAATTAGTCATCCATTCACTTCACTATTTGCGAGTTGGCGATTAGGTCTAACGCTCCTAACAAGTCACAACCGAAGATAATAAATTTAAGATGATTATAACACTGGACTGAAACACTAATGCAATTATTGCAGCCTCAATTTGGAAATATGGTTGAATATCATTCCTAATTCTGAAGATCCACGATATCGCTTAATTGCTTTTACTTTATCCATCATTCGTGAATTTGGGTATCAATGAATATCACTGGGACGTATGCAAAAGGGTGAAAATATCGAACCATTCTTATTGAACCAAGTTTTCTCTGTCAGTCGACTATAAAGGTTTACTAGACAACTTAAACAAATAGGTCCAGCAGTCCAATAAACATACAACTAATCACGCTTTATAATGTATAAGATATCATACAATAACACTTCTAACAGTATATAATTTTGATGACACTTCATTTCTTTCCAACGCAATTACATTGTTATATTTGACATCATATGTATTAACTTCAACACTTTATCATTTTCTTATTTACATGACAGTGGGACCTAGTGGGTTAAATGAGCGTCTGAGCTGGCTGAAACCTCAGCAATATGATTCAAGATGACTCAGAGTTCTAAAGACTAACATAGAACATGAAAATGATTTCGGAAATGTCCCTGATTATTTGAAACACAAATTAGCTAATCTAGACTACATTGTCAAAATTACTTCAGGAAATGATCAAAATTGCATTTCTGTAAGTATACATTCATGAAAACTGCATGTGGTTTCCGTGTTTAATATCTGTTGGACTGAAGAATGTCATTAAGATTACCAATTAATAAACTCTGACAAAATAGGATTTATTCCTTGTAGATTTCTCAATTTTAAGATTAAGAAGTGAACTTCAACAGAAATTAGTGTCATTTATGATATCCAGGTACGAACTCTCCTCATGGTTCAAATATAATCTCATTTACGAGGCTATTTTTTGGAAAATATTTGAGATACTAGTGGGAATGTTGGTAAACTTGGAAGAATCTCTAGGTTAGTTCTATAAGTCCGGTGGCTCTTGAAATGGTATTATTGCTGGACATCAAAATCAATTTAAATTTACCAATTAGTTTAAGCCTTTTGCATCTAAATACATGTTTAACTGCTTTTTGATGAGGACGAGATAATTTCATGTATTTCTTACCACTTTATAGTGCGGTATACATGGAAGGAACTTTTCGAAATGGTCAGTAGAGCTACACGGCGAAAGTGGCAATACTCTCATATTCTAAATGATGACAACTTGGGCGCTATACCTAGAAGGCACTAGTCGGATAGCCGTTAAAGTTATTTATTCAAATGGTGGAACTGATCGGCTTTAAAAGACAGCCCTTGTAGGTGTGAATATTAAAAATATTGTATTAAGATTTTTCATTTCAAAACACTAATTAAAACTTTGAGCCATAAATGTTTGCTTTTGTTTGAAACAATTAAATTGTTTAAGTATCGAAGTTGGCTAATATGGCAGCGTCCTTGGATGTAGATTCACAAGTGGTAAATTCACTTTAATTTGTGTGCTAAATATCTTTAAAGACACTACTTAGGTAGTTCTCTTTTGGACTCACGTTGAGGTTCCTGGTACTATTCAGTGACCCTCAATCCATTTTAAGATAATGTTTGAATTCCATGTGCCTTATTGAATTTTAGCCTTCAGCCTTTTTCAGATATTGCCTTTTTCGGCTCCTTACTATATCGTTGATTATTATTTAGGTATTTGAAACGAATTTAGTTAATATATAAATATATTTTTATTTTTGACAGATTTCATGTATTTTTTTTTTAACTCACGGGTTTGTCCTAAATGCAGATTATGAATCAGTATCCACAACAACCCCCTCACTCTAATTCTTCTGGACAGCATTATCTGGGGTCTAACTCTCAGGACTCAAACATGCAAAGACCCATGAATCCCTCAGGTATTATCATACATTAGGTTTTATAAGGTCTGTAGAATTCGATCATACGTTGAATTCAATTCCGGGACATCATGGTCAGCCTGTTAACGATGTTTCAGTCGGGGTGTATAGCCAATCAGAAAATGCTCATTCTAGCTACCAAACTTCTCAACAGCAATACCTCTCCAATTTTGCCCACAACCGATCTCCCCGAAATCGAGGGGATGCAGACATCACAACCTCCTATTACGCCAACCAGTCGGTGCCAGATAAGTTCACTTCCACACCGGCCGTAAACCAGCAACAACAGTTTTCAGGTAGTTCTGAAACTGTTAATGGTCCCAAAGTCCAAGATGCGAATCCCGCCCCTCCGCCAACAAAGAGAAAACGTGGTAGACCTGCCCTTTATCCTTCTGCCGACGCTGGTGTGTTCATTTTGTACTCTTACTATATGTCCTCTTAGCCGCCTAAATTAAGTAATGTTTGATTACCTTTAAGATGGCAGAGGTGCTTTATCAGAGGAAGAGGAGCACACGCTTTTCGGCGCTATCCGCACAGGTCGCTCCTCTCCACAGATTCTAGTCGATGAGTGGATTGAGCAGTACAAGACAAGTCGACCCCCAGCGATGCTTGAATTGGTCCAATTCTTTATTTCTTGTTCTGGCTGTAAGGGCAAGGTCTCCCTCGAAATGTACAACACACAAACCCATACGGATATCATTAAGCGCATGACTGAAGAATTTGACGAGGATTCCGGTGAATATCCATTGGTTCAGACGAGTCCCGCTTGGCGACGATTTCGTTCGAATTTTGTGGAGTTTATTCAGGTCCTTATTCGTCAATGCCAGTACAGCATCATCTATGACAATTGCATGGTGGAACAGATCGCTCCTCTGCTGATCGGGCTTTCTGACTCTCCCGTATGTTGTTATATTAATAAAGTTATTGGTTCTCCTAGCACAATTAATTTTTTCTTAACACCATTGAAGACTGAGTTATTTTCTGTATTTTTAAGATTGATGGGGCTATTTTAAACAGTTTGTCTACTTTTAAAAGTGATGGTATGAAGCTTCGGTCATTTTAAAAACGTTTGAGTTCGCTTTGTTTAATGCTATTTCCCATTGATTTTCATGAACTTGTTTCGTTTATCACCTAGGTCCGAGCTTTCCGTCATACGAGTACATTGGCAGCCATGAAAATGATGACGGCCCTGGTGGATGTAGCGCTGAACGTGAGCATAAACCGCGACAATGCTCAGCGTCAGTATGACAGCGAACGGGCGCGTGCCGGTGGTGGTGCCTCTGGCGGTGGTGCAACCGCCCGTCGTTCGGGTGCTGGTTCCGACCGTCTCGACGTTCTCATGACACGCCGCCAGGAGCTAGAGAAGAACTTGAAAGAGGTCACTGAGATGCTCATTAAGCTTTTCAAAGGCATTTTCGTTCACCGTTATCGTGATACCCTGCCTGAGATCCGAGCCATTTGCATCGCAGAGATTGGTGTCTGGATGCGGCGCTACCCCGCGATGTTCCTCGATGATAGCTACCTGAAGTACATTGGTTGGACACTCTATGATCGTGTTGGTGAGGTACGCCTCCAGTGCCTCCGCGCTCTTCAACCAATCTATGACGAACCCGCGTTCGTCTCGAATCTCTCCCTTTTCACTTCGCGTTTCAAACAGCGTCTCGTTGACATGACTCTCGATAAGGAGCTTGAGGTTGCCGTACAAGCTGTCAAAGTTATTTGTTCTATCTTTAAGTAAGTTCACCAATTTTTCGCTCTATATCTTGGTTCTATATAAATATATACTCTGAATTCACTGTTTAGGCATACTGAGTCCAAGCTGGAAGACAAGGACTGCGAGAACATATATGAGCTAGTCTACTGCACGCACAGGCCTCTGGCCCAGGCTGCAGGTGAATTCCTGGCACAGAAGCTCTTCGAGGTTGACGCGAATGCGCCTATCACAAGGACCAAGAAGGGCAAGAAGCGGAGTGAAAATACTCCATTAATTCGCGATTTGGTCCAGTTCTTCATTGAGAGTGAGCTGCATGAACACGCCGCTTATTTGGTGGATAGTCTTTGGGATAGTGCACCGATGCTGCGCGATTGGGAGGCCATGATTGATCTGCTGATTGAGGAACCTGGCAAGAATGAACAGCCACTGGATGCCCATCAGGAGAGTAGTCTGATTGAAATCATGGTGTGTTGTGTGCGACAAGCTGCTACAGGACAGAGCCCTGTGGGTCGTCAGGTGAGGAGCGTCCATCCACATGTTTTCTTGTTAATATATACACCACCCACAACTACTCAAAAAATCTCAAAAACGCTGGATTATTCAAATAGGGCAGTCAAAATTCTTAAAGTGCAAATCGATCGGTTCGATGGGGATGTTCCTAATAAAATTTGCCAAAATTTGAACTACAAATTTCCACTTAGTATGTAAATGAAAAGTTCCACTGGAAGTCTTCAAAAACAGCATTTGGCTTTGGTGCTAATCTCGCTAACGAAGTTGATTGTCCTCAACTGGAAAAGTCCAAATCCTGTTTGTTAAAATAGTTGTAGTCACTACTTGATCATTTTACTTATTTGTTAGCATGAAGTCAAAGGAAAAGTTCCTAAAACTTTTCCCAACTATTTAATTGTGTTGAAAGCTTACCTAGTCGAACCCAATAGAAGGGCCTGTTTCAGAACTTTGAACTTTAATTGCTTGTTAGTATTTGTTGCGAACCCAATTCCCGAGAGTAAGATGACAATCACAGATAAACGATTTTTTCGTCTGTGGGTTTTGTATTCCGTCGCGTCAAAATTCTACAAAATTATCTTGAGCACTAAATGGAAAGTCGTGAACAATCAATCAGTTGCAACGGTTAAGTCTCTTGACTTATAAAAGCCGTCAAGCGCAGCCTAATATCCTTTTTTTCTTCAGACGGGCTCCTCTTCGCACGCTGCGCTAGCGGGCGAGCCCTCCTTGGGCGGAGCTGGTGGCCCCGGTGCGGCAAAAGGCGCGGCTGGTGGCGGCCGAGGAGGTGGGACGATGTCAGCGCGTGAAGCACGAGCTCTTGCAGAGGCGCGCGCCCGCATGACAGAAGCGATGATCCCCGCACTCCACCCGCTGCTCACGCGCTTCGGTGAAAACGCCGATCGCGCACTTGCCATCCTACAGATCCCCCGCTACATGGAGCTGGAAATCTACACAACTGGGCGTCACCAGCGACAATTGGATCTCTTGCTGCAATGTGTGGAGGTAGGTTCTTGCGCATTTTTCAAGGCATAGTCGTGTTGGAGGTGTTTTGGTCCACAGGGTTTGTCATAAACTTACCGTATGTTGTATTCGTCTCAATGGCTTTTCCTCAACTCTTGTAGTACAGTATAGGGCTTAATTAGTGACCTAGTGAAATTTTAGGTTCCTAAGTAGTCACTACTAATGAAAAATTCAATGTTTCAGGGTACTGCCAAAGTTTCTCATACTTTTAATTTTATCCTCGTAGTTGTCGGGTGGTTGCGTTTAAACTTAAATGGGGAATCTATTACGATTCAAGTGATAATTAGAAAAAGTCAATTAGGGGCTTCAATCGTATTAGAGTCTTATTTCTGGAACTTGGGTTAATCAGCGATTTCATCGGCCTTCAATTGGTACCTGCGTGCACCCGCATATAGAGGTTTTATTTTCGCTCTGTATTGGCGGTGGAAGGGGCTCACTTCAAGAGTTTCGGGTGCATTGAATAAGTCCCTCTAATTGGCTGTTTTATTCCTTGTCGAAACAACAGCGGATAGTGGAGCGTCACACGGACCCGGAGGTCCTTTTGGCGTGCTCGCGGGTCTACGACGTGATGTGTCAAGACGAGCTGAGTATCGCGGCCAACTGCCAGACGGTGCGTGGCACTCTCCTTGACCGGCTCTCCGATCTCTACCGTCGTGCCTTCCTCAACTACTTCAACGAGCAGGTACACATCGCCTTCCTCCCCCGTCTCTCCCCGATTTCTATTGACTCACCGATCCCATCTGCCATTCTCCTGTAGGGTGACGACCCTAACACCGATGACGAGTTTCGCCTTGTTTCTGCACTCAAGCGAATCTATGCCTTTTTCTCGTAAGTCATTCCATAACAATATTTTCATATTTAGCAGTTGTAGTGTCAAGAAACCACGATCAAGTATTACAAGAGTGCTTAATCGTTGGAGTTCGTTTGAGGTTTAGTCTCTGTATAGGTTCGGCTATTATGGATGTAAATTGTAGTCGTTTATTTCATCAGTACTTCAGCTCCTTTATTTCGCGTTGTCATTATTTAGTAATTGCAAACTGTTGGTCAGTCTTAAGAGGATTCTCTAGGTCTGGGGGATCACTCGTTACGGTATATTTTATCCTATGTTGGTTCTACTTTGCTACTTTTTAGTTGCCACGACCTGAATGGATTGGATCTGTGGCAGAGTCTTTTCCGAATCGTAACGTGTGAACCTAATGAAGCTAGTCCCGAGATTATTGCCCGAGCTATCGCCTGCTGTGCTCAGTCCCTGCTCTGGCGTTTGGCTCATCTTAGTGAGCTTGACGCTCCCAAGGTAAGTTTTGTACAGGTTCCACCACTTAGTTTCTCTCTGTGGTCTTTCCATTGGTTAGATTTATAAATAAGTAAATTCCCGTTCACTTGATATTTTATCAAAGTAATGCATAATGTGGCTAATTATTCAGTCTCTAAAGAACTGGTCCTTTGTGCCGAAAAGCCTCGGAAATGCCTTAGTCTTGAACGTTTAGATGAGTATGCTAGACAGCTGGGTTGTCCTAAATGTCCCTATTTGGTGTTTTCGGTGGTTCGGCTTAATGAAGTCCGGTTTTGCGTCACGCTGTGTAGGAAGAAGTGAAGGAGGTGCGTGAAATGCTGGATGGTTACATGTCCCAGTGCGCCAAGTGGACGGCGGGAAGGAGCAAGCGTGTGGCGATGGAGGCGTATTTGTCGCTCTGCGACCTCTGCATCGCCTTCTCACGCCACCTCGCTACCTCCGCATCCAACGTCGCCGATCTCGCCTACTCTCCTGACGCCAGCACCGAGGCTGCACTCATCCGATTTCTCGAAAACTTCGTTTTTGTCGATGTAAGTTGTTTTTGACTATGCATTATATTTCTCCGTAGTATTGATTTACTTTGCATTTTATAAAATTTTATTCGATGTCGGATTCCATGTGTATTCTTACTACTTGAGGTGCAGTTTCGCAACGAAATGCGTAGAGTTGGTTGGAGGTAGTCACTTAATGGAAATTTCAATGTTAGAATACATATTGCAATGTTTAGTGTTTTCGTTTTTGATTTAATGCAATCGGACTCATTTCATTGGCATTTATATGACTGTAACCCTTAATCCATACTTTGAATTGGTCGTAATTTTGGGGCTTAGTCCGTGGCCATAGTCCCATCCCTAGTGCTATTTCTAACAACTGGGATATGGCCATTGCCTGGTAATATTCATAACGTCTCCAAAGTTGGGAATCTTTCTCATATGGTAAGGTATATTTGATTTTGAACATGGGGTTTTGATCCATGCCCATTGTCTGTTCACCTTGTTAGGAGGAGGAGGATGAGAATGTGAAATTTGAGTCGTTGCACGAGCGTCGAATCCAACTAGCGGGTTTCTGCAAACTAGTCATTTACGATGTGTTACCAATCAAGTCAACGGCACCGCTCTACAGACATTATATTCGTTTCTACGGTGAATTTGGCGACATCATGAAGACCACTCTGGGCAAGCTGCGCGAGATCAACCGTGTCCAGACAGCCGAGATGATTGTCTACTGTCTCCAGCTTGGCTTTTCCGAGCTACAAGTCGCCTGTCAGGTATGTTATGCACCTTCCCTGGTGTATCAGTTACTATATGTATCATATTTACTAAACGTGGCAATGTGTTGATTACGCTGTCTTAGAAGCCGTTCCACCTAGCAGCTAAAACATTGTCTCCCTTCATATCTGATTATGGACAGGAGGGACGTGCTAACAGCCTAAATGCTCTCGTGCTACTGATTAGGTGATTGCATTTGCAATTACGTTAGATTGGTTTCATAATGGTGTCTTGTAGGGCATGTCATTGGAGCGCAGTTCCGAGGGCTTCCAGGCTCTACGGGAGCTGGCACGTCGTCTGAACTTGAGTTTCGGTCTTGATCTTATCAAGATCCGCGAGGCCATGGCAGCCTTTCATTCGGTTGGTATCCATTTTGTCCTCTCCACCACGCCTTCCGGTGGTGGTGTGCCCACTGCGCTTCTCTTCCTCGAAATCATGGCGGAGTTCTCGAACAAACTGCTGCTACAAGACAAGCGCAATATCTCGAACTACACCTTTCGCGTCTTCCCGCAAGCTGGTGCCACGGCGGCCACCGAGGAATGGGCTTCGCTGCATGCCTATCGGACTAGTCTCGATCCTGACGCCACAGATCACCATCTAGCAGCCAATCAAGGGGCCGCTGGAGGTGCTGTTGGTTCCACAGGCAGGGGTCGAGGCAGACCAAGGCGTCCGCGGCCTGACGACGGTACGTGCCCTCCACCAGGTGTAATAAGTTATCTCAGTACCGGTAGTCCCAAAACTCTAAATTCGTCTAGATACTGCAAGCGGTCGATACGCAGCAGGTTCCTTGGTGAAACGTCGTAAAGGAGCTGCGGACGAACTCTTTTCCACGTCCACCGCATCCCCTGGTGGTCGGAGGCCTGGTCGGCCCCCGGGGTAAGCTCCTCCTGGAAATGTGACGTTAAATCTTTGGTTTACCGTTCCACAAACCTATTTCTGTTTCACTTTAGAAGCGGAAAGAGGCAGGCGACGACTCCAGTGATGCCCACAGCAATGGCTCCAGTAGGCCACTGAGCCATGTTCACACTTGTGTGATTTCCTCCGGCAGCAGAACTACTTTCTCCCACACCCTACCAAAATTTCCTCCACTTTAGATCCGTCCACCTTCCTTCCCCTTCCCTTTGAGCTGGCATTGTACATACTATACAAACTCTTAACTCCTTGTGCTGCTTGCTGGCCGGCTTCACGTCGACACCTGCTCGTTTGCAGCAGTTTTGATATGTCTCTGTACGTATAGCGTTCTCTTCTCCCTTATCCCCACTAGATTATGTTCTTCGTTTTAATTGTGTGAATCTGCGTTGAGTAGTAGGTACCTACACAGCGTTGTTCTCCCTTTCATGCCGTCTGGTTCCCTACGTGTAAGCTTATAAGGCGAGTTGTGTGTGAAACGTTTCTTTTGTTATCCTCGTGTATGCACGCTCTATTCCTCTTTCATGGTCTCCACATCAAGTCTCCCTCCCGCGTTTGTAGTCCCATCCTCTTGTATATAGTGCATATACGCGTCTTCTTCCAGTATCAATGCACATAGGTTCTGTCAATCTGTGTCTCACCTACAGCCACACACACGTACCAGGTTTGTGCTCTCTTCCTCCCCCCACTCCGGTCTATTGCTAGTTCTGCCCTTTAACAAACACTGTGGATCTTGTCGCCGCCTATCTGTACGTCTCTCCTGCGTGCGCACTCTTTTAATACCAGATTTTGCATTAGAAAGTTCTTTCCTCTCAAGCTGGGGGTGTACTGAAAGTTGAGTGCGAACTGGCGTTTTATTTGGGGAATCCAGTCGGTCGGGCTTGTTTTCCAATTGGACTATTCACCAGTGGTGACTAATTTGATCTAAAGTTGTCCTGTTGTGCCATTAACTAAATCTGGATATCTTTAAGGTAAGGAAGTCCATCAATCTTTGCGAGTAGTAGCTTTCTGTCGATTGAATGATTGCTTGTGGAACAACCCACTTTGGACATTCCAAATGCAGACTACCACATGTACTTGATCTACATTGGTGCTTTTAATTAATCGCTTAATGCATCATCTACTTAAAGCATAGATCAATCCACCGTGATTCGGCAGCAGACCGCGACGTTCCTAAAGTGCGTCCTTAATAATCACTCTCCAGCGATCTAAATTTCAATCATCAAAAACGACGAGTTCGAGCTTTCATAGACTCCCATGCTGTTGGACTGTAAAGTTCCTCACCACGATACAAAGCCCGAAGCGCCTCTCAAGAGGGTGAACACAGATTTCGGCAGCACTCAGGCCCGCTACCGGGCCTACGTAGGGGGTCTTGGTGTCATGCCTACTTTCTGTAATACCAAGTGCCTATGCACTATAAAGCAGTGGTTCTGAATGTCTTCTTGAAACACAGGTGACTGCTTTACGAAGTACAAAGCTCTTTAGGGCGTCGTGTGCCCCTGTGTGCCTTACTTGTACGACCCTACTAATGACCACTGGCACTTCAGGAAGACATGGCCCATAGGTGATACTGATTGAGAATGTTTGAGATATTCCTCGATGTGACGATCAAGCCGCTTTCAACGCTTTTAAGGAATTTGTCAGGCAAATACAGGGCCGACTTGAACTCATCATTATGACAAGACTTATCACAGAAGAACCCCTGGAATTCCATCCACATGAGCATGTTTATTTCATTGGCCCGTGTTAAGATTCGTTAAAATACCATTAAAGCAGGTTTAAGGTTTCGCTTATCCATCGAGCTTCTAGTGTAAGATCTTCTAAATAGGAAATATAGAGCTTTGCCATTATTGTTAATAGGTAATACTCTCTAGGCGAACAACTTTCGCCGCTGAACTCTGGCTACCACATCTCTACTCACGACCTATAATCAGTAGTTAACCCGCGCGATCCGTACTCACTGGATAGGAAAGAGACTTTCAGTAACCCATGAGACCTTCAAGAATTCCGCCAGTGAGATCGGTTACGGATGGAACAGTTGCGATGCTATATTTGGAAATGCTAAGGTTTAGTAATTAGTAATTTAATAAAGTTTTTGCTACGATGATTGGTTGGCAGTTGTTTGAGGCCTAAACAATGTAAATATGCCAAACTCTCAACAGTTTAGGAAGTGGAGTCGCCGTGGTTAATTTGTTGTATCAAGGGAATGAACAAGAATCAGGAACAAATTTAATTAAGTCAATAAGAAATGATTGCTGTCCTGCCATTAAGTGCTAATTTGTGAAATACTATGGCACATTTATATTTTAAATCCCTATAAATGTTTCCATTCATTAAAACGTTATTCGAGTTTCTATGTATTTCGATAGTATAAAACCAAAAAAGCAATTGAAAGCACACTAGTTAATACACCCAAAACTGACAGTGGTCTTCGTATTTCATGACAAAATATAAACAATGGCCTTCTAATAATAGGTAAATTTTATGAGAATCAAAGTGTGAAAATAAGAATCCAACTCTCAACTCTCAACTCTCTCAATGGTTCAATGTAAAAGAAAACAAGCATAAGTTAACAGGTGAGGATTAAAATAAAAGCACGAAAGATAACTACCGAAAGCCATTGTGACTATCAATCTACAAAAATTGGAATTTATGGATTTATCAAGTAACACTAGGAAATAAAACAAACTCTTAAAAAATTAAACATTGCAAATAAACCCTTATATATTATATGGATAAAAAATATCACATGAATAAAAAATATAAATATTAAATTAAAAATAAACTTGCTAAGTCATACTACTTTAATTTTTCAATCTGCAGTAGAACGCAACTTCGTTTTAACTCTCATTTTTCCGGGTGCGCGCTTTACTTGCGAATACTACTGACCCGTGATGGTATGTGTTGTATGGTGTTTGGCACTTATTTCTAGGCTCACCTGTCGGTTAAGGATGTTGATGGGCATATCTATATTGCCGCTTTGGCGAAATTTCTGAAGAAGTAAGCCGTGTTTTTCAAAAACATGCCCCAAATATCGCGCGTCTACTAACCTGTCTTGTTTTAATAGAACTGGCAAGATAAGAGTCCCTGACTGGGCCGATGTTGTAAAACTATCCAAGGCGAATGAGTTAGCTCCCAGCGATCCTGACTGGTTTTACGTTCGTTGTGCTGCCGTGTTGCGTCACCTTTACCTCCGACCAACTGGCTTAACAGGCCTTAGCAAGGCCTTCGGTCGTGGAAAGCGTAACGGTGTCTGTCCTCGACACCATTGCCGCGCTTCCACCGGTATCCTTCGTCGTTGTCTCCACGAAGTCGAGAACATGGGCCTTGTTGACAAACGTGCCGATGGGTGTGTTTAATTGCTAATTGTATTGTCATTTGATCGTGCCTTAATAATGCTTTTAAATTGCAGTGGTCGTGAGATCTCCCGTACTGGTCGTCGTGACATGGACAGTGTTGCCTATGAGACAGTGAAGGCCCTTCGTGCAGCTAAGCTGTGAATGATTGCCAAATAAATGTATAGCGGTTCGAGATTACATCATCTTTTTGCCTCCCTACTGAGAGGTTACTGCATATCTTTGCTCGGGCACTTTGTGATATGCTTTTCCTGTAACGTGGACAAACGTAAAAACAGCTTTTCATGTCACAGTCTCAATGTAATGATACAGGTTTTTTTGAGACTGACACCTAAGGCCAGCGCCTTCCTTGTCCAAAACTACTTCTCAGTGACTTGTTGGTGCAATCTAAGTGCCCGCGGTTGTATCGGAACTTCCTGTTGGGCGCGTCGACACTTGCCAGTTTCGAGTTAATGATTAATTAGCGTTGAAACTAGTTGTAGGGGCTTCTTTAACGTAACCGGATTGTCCCAATTTGTTTTGTTCTCAAGTGTACCTGCACACCAAAACTAGAAATACTGTGTGGGTTATATGGTAGCTGGTAATGGGGGTATTTCAATCAAGGACAGATGCATTCTTCCACATCAGCCCTCTTTTATATACACACTGTAAGTGGACTCTTAGGTATGCGGATATCGGGTCGAAATGCGTGTTACTGGTGCGGGGACGAACAGAACAAGGCACCACATGGTGAATTGGTGCAATTCCTGTAAATGCAGTCCCGTCACTCCAACAAGGAGAAGAGAGCAAAAACCTCTGGTCCGTATTGTCCGGCTTTCGCGGTGACTTCTTTGGAGTCGAAGGCCGATTTGATCGCCTCCAGGTGTGTGACGCATGTCTGACACTTGGTTTGCCTGCCGAGGTAAAACAAGGGAGAGTCGTTATGAGGGCACAGCTACTGAAACTTAAAAGTAGTTGATACCGTTCCTCGAGGGAAATGTCTACACCGATGCCTTGTGCAGCGGCTTTCAGTGTTTGCCGGATGAGATTTGCGAAGTTTTTGAGGATTATTCGCACAGCCTGACAAGTTGTTTCAACGTATCTGGGAAATAATCGACGTTCAAACTTTCGTATGAGATTACTTCGACTAGACGAAATTGGCTACAAACTCACGTCGGATATTTGCTCCAAATAAGTTTTGAGAGTTGAGGTAAGAGTACAGCTACTAGGTCAAGGCTCCACTGTTTACTAAAAAGTAAAATTATAAAAATCGATTAGACGCTACCCAGTGCGCGAAGACTACACTTCCTACCTAGAGCCAAAATACCACTCTTGAAAAACCAGAAGCAGATAATTAGATATCACAAGTTCGATTGCACCAGTGACTCTTTTTTGCTCAAACTATGTTTCCCAAATAAAGACTAAACACCCAGTACAAACAGGACTTTTAAGAATAATTCTTTTACAAGGGAACGGCAAAAATCGTACACACCTTAAACCACAATTCAAAAACTCTCAGAATCCTTTGTTCACTATCTTCGAATCGAACATGTAACCAAAGTAAATAGCTTGATTAACCGAATAATAGTGAATTTCCCGACAGACAATTTGAGGAGTAAGAGTAATGCCAAACCAAATGTTGAAAAGCATGCTTAATGGGGATATCCAAATGCGCAAGGGGAAGGGTCGAAAGAGTAATAGCTGGGCTGACAAGTACCTGTAGGAGAGGAGAACCCTGAGGAAGTCCACGAAGACGGCTTGGTCCTGCGTGAGGATGGCCGACTCGAGGGCGGCACGGAGGTGCTCCCTGGGCCAGAGGAGGCGCACAGTCGCCAGGCTTTTCTGCCGCGCCACCAGCACAGATACCATAGAGCCGTGCGGCGCCCGCAGGCGCTGCAGAACCGCCGCCTCTCCCCCTCCCCCCGCCCCCGTCGCAGCTCCACTCCGCACGGCCTCCGACTTGGCGGCGGCGGTGGAACCGAAGCGACTCGCGGAGGGAGCTTTGCTGGCGGCGGCTGCAGCTGCCGTGCACTCGTCGCCCATCATGCTCCACATGTTGGCGAAGGGATCGTAGGCTGTGGCCTCGGCTGCCGCCTGGTTGTGCTGAGTGAAGAGACAACGAGAAAACATTTTAGCTTAGAGAGAGGAATCTAGCGGCTGTGCCCGACATTGTTTGACCTAAGAATGCAGACTTTAGATTATTGAGTTATTCAAACAGAATAAAATTCTCCTCACGTGACACGGGATGTAATACAGTGGCAAGACCGAAGAGGCCTAGCCTCCTGATAATTTAGCCTACAGATATTTTAACCTTCACTGCCCTAATGAAACTCCGATTTTCAGTGAGGAGCAAACTTATGAAGGAGAACATAGAACCACATTATGGGGCCTTAGATGTCGTTATCCAGATATTGGAGCGAACTTCCTTGAGGTAGGCGAGCAAGGGAAAATGTGATGAACGATGGAAGAATGAAGTAGCGGGAGATGGGAAATCGTAGGCTAACACCACCAGTTCGTAGACGTAATCATGGTTATAAAGACGAATATACCTTTGCGATTTGATGATTGATTGCTTCTGTTGTAGACAGTGAATTGTCATATTTGGATTGATCCAGCTCGCATTACCTACAACAGCGAAGCACTAGTCGTTTACCTTGATAAAAAATTTGTGCCTTCAGTGATAAGAAATGAGAAAGTCCACAAGTGAAAAGGGAAAAATAAAAAGGATATCTGGACTAAATGGGATGAATTTGGTTGACTTTCCTTATTGACAACCCGGCCCAACTCAATAAGACAATACCTTTTTACAAACCATGTGCAACTGCAACTTTAGATGTTCTTTTTACCCCTTCGCTTAGCCAAAAAAAGTGAACAGCTGTTTGAAAAATGGAAATAAAATTACACTGAGTCAGATACAAATTCACCACCACTGTTTGGAAGTCAACAGATGAAGATATGCAAATAGGACAGTGGGATAAATTTAACTGCATAATAACTCTTGGAAAGGAACAAAATTTTACTATATTCATAAACATTACCCCCGGGTTGTTGGAAACAATTTTTTATTTATTATTCAAGGTCCGAAAGTTATAGTAAACAATTCGAGTACCTTGGGTTAAGTTTCAAAATCCGAGAATTAGAGATGGACTCACCCACAACAGGCTCCCAACCGCGCAAAATGGCATTAAATTGGCGGGTGGAAAGCATCCGATTAGGATTTTGTGACAAGTGGTGACTCACAGGACGCGATAAACGGCCCCATTTATTCTGCAAATAATCTCGCCTGTTTTTTTCCAATCAAGACCTCTTGTGCAGGGAAGCAAGACCGTTCCCAGGGGGTAAAATCAACATTTGCCTGGCTCCCCAAAATGTTAGAAAGGGGACAAGCTCAAAAATTATGTAGAATCCGTCCGAGTGCAACACCCAAAGTCCTTAAATTTTACAAGGGCAGATCAGATTACCACGCTTTCTAAGTTGCCAACTAGAATGCCCCAATTTACACCCAGTCAGATATCAAACTGAAATTGGCCTTTCGATTAGGGAATTAAATTTAGCAAAAAGAACCCTATGTTTCACATTCGTGTACACACAGCATGGAATGCGGTATTAGTTTCGTTTCCGTCCAGAGGCACGAAGGACTACTGGGCACCTTCATAGTTTTTTTGCGATTGATAAAACATTATCGGGTTAAGTCCTAGCCACAGTCTAGGTACGCCAGGTAAATAAGAACTCTCATAAACAAACTAGCTTAGCCCTTACAATTCACGAGTACTAAGCTCAGGTTAAGCATTGAACATAACCTGTTTCACTAGAAGAAACACCGCATTGCCTACCCCAGTTATGCAAACTGGTATTACTGCAACAATTCTCCCAGAAAAATTGCGGTCCAGGAGGCATGGTTCTTTAATGAGTTCATTTTCTACGTTTTCCATAAGCAACCTTTTCTTACATCCATCATTATAAAAGTTTCGATACAAGGCCACTTAGGAGCTATTCTTGGGCGAAATCAGACGATTAAAGCGTATCAGTTTGATCAGAGCAGCAGAAGACGAGGGAGCGACACGTGTGAGTCATCGCCTCACAACCGCTATCGGCACCAGAGACAGCACGAGTTGCTGGAAATAAAAAGCAAGTCTCGGGAGAAGACTCACTGGCAGAAAGTCGGGGATTTGGACCTTGCTAGCGCCGCCGCTCTCCTTTCTACTGCTCCTGTCCCCGTCCGCCGGACACGGCGGCTTCTCCACGTCTGTCATGGCTGGAGGGATCAGAGAAATAGACAAAGTTACAAATGACGCCTACGAAAACTACACACACCCTCCACCAAATTAAAGAACAGCAATGAAGCATACACATTGGTTACTCCGTATCAACGGTGTCTAAGCAAATAAGAGTACAAAAAAACTATTGCCGTCCGTTCGAAGTTCAGGCGAAAAAGTTGATTCGAACAAATGTGTAGTTTCACTATAGTTCCCAACACAACACTAATTACGAGTAAATGGAAAAATATGCTGCT
Source organism: Anomotaenia brevis (assembly GCA_030710315.1). Lineage (NCBI taxonomy): Eukaryota > Metazoa > Platyhelminthes > Cestoda > Cyclophyllidea > Dilepididae > Anomotaenia > Anomotaenia brevis. The sequence continues at coordinate 1,406,546 of JAUOZQ010000013.1, read as the reverse complement.
CAAACTGCAGCGAACTCCGGCGGTGACAAGAGCAATGATTTGCAGAAGAAAAGGTCGAATGCGTAGAGACATTTAACCGGTGAGAATAGATGCCAGAAATATACCGTTAGGAGAAGGATCCGAAATTCACAGTGAAATTAGATGTGAGTGGGGCGAAGGGGCGGGGAGGGAGAAACTTACTCAGTACCCCGAGAATGCAGTGCATGCAACTGGCAGTGGACAAAAAGTCTGTAAAAGAAGACGGACCAGACGCCTTGAGAATAGCCTTCAAATTCTTTGTCATTGAGCGATACAGACATTGTCGTTTAAGCAGACGCGATAAAAATAAGTCTATATATCCTACTGAGGGCAGGTTTAGATCATTCGAAGCGAGAACTCAAAATGGTGGCAGCAATAATTTCAATCGACCACAAATGAGAATTTAACGTCCTACAAGCCCCTTGGTGTCTATAACATCTCACTTAAGCCCTACGCTTTGGAGTGTGATAGTTCCACTTCATCAAACTCTACATACTCCAGTATTTCATACCATAATGCAAGGAGAAACTGCCTTGTGATGATAGCGAAGTTTAAGAAAGCGAATCCATCCGTAAGAACTAATCTAACGCGTCTCAGAAGCGATGATCCACAACTGTTTTACGATTTCTGCACGCTGGTTGATTAGCAGGCCCCATAATCACCCCGTAATGACATTATAGCAGGAGGGGAGTAAGTTGATCGCTGAAAGAAGTGATTCACTCGATTGTATAGGACAGCGTGTCAATGCTGAATTCGTAGCCAATTAATCAAGCAAAATGTTAGCGAAAAGCACACACTCATAAAATCCAATCAGGGTTCGCCTCCAGGCATCCACACGATTGACTACCCATACTACCACTGAAGTGACGGTGATACAGTACGGATTTTAGCATCTGCAGTATTTCGTGTGCACAGATTTCCCAAATAGAATCTGAATTCAGGCAAATTCGAAGTACAGTCTTGAATCAAGCTCTTGGTAGTCAAAAACCGACAAAAGGACAGTATCGAAGTAACTTGAAATGAATTGTAAAATGGATAAAATGCAGACTTTTCATAGACTTCGATAGAACTTCAAACAAAGTGCTATGGAAATACTCCACTACTGGAAGCCTTTTATGGCTGCTTAAGCCAGCTAAAAAGCAACCGCAAAATCTACAAAAAAGTGACGTCTCTGCGAAGGGCAGGTAGCGAATAGAGAAAGACTATTATCTAAAACCATAGAAACTTTGTTTTATCACCTAAACAAAAGCCAGCACACAGATTTAAGCAAGGGATTGAAACCGACGCAAAAAACAAATGCTTACTCATTCAAAGCACTCAACAAAGTTCCGCAGGCCCTTTAGGAAAGGGCAAGAGCTACAATCAAGCCGTTTGGAAGGCAGACCACCGAAATGACCCGTGGGATTGAAACCAACGGCAACACAATAGTCACCCTAAGTAGCCTAAATCAAACAGGAGAACAGCTCAATCCCTGAATGCCAACTGTATTTTGAAAAGCAGAACAGTTAATAGGTGACATCTGGAAATTTGAACGGAGGATGGCCCTTAACTAAAAAATGCGTTGTCAGTGCGAGTTACATGGGCAGTTACTGCTTGCCCTACGAAAAACAATACCAAATCAAGCCTAATAGATGAAAATACTAAATAAAGCACAATCATAGAGGTAATAATACCGCTGACACAGTGTAACTACGAATACAAAGTGAACAATACAAAAAGAAAACGTAGCTCAATAGATGACCGAAGAAAACGTCTGCTAGTCATTCGAGAATTGAATTGAGATATTAACCCGTAGCAAAGTACGAAATAGCGTAAAAAATTACGAAGCTGGAAAACGTTACAGATTTCATGCGAATCCCTGAATCCCACAAAATTAACAAGACTCAGAATTCGGTATTCGAGTTTCGACTGCATCCGAGTAGACATATCCAAATAGACTGACAGACTGAGCAACTGTTGAGTACTTTAGCCACATCAGGCGACTTATTTAAGACTAAGGAAGTATAGCAGGCTTGAAACGCCGACTTCAGTTTCCTAGTCCACACGACTACTATTGGCCGAAATGCGAGAGACCCATTCCCCGCTCCCTCTCAGAGAGTAATTACGTGACTTACTTAGCATAGGCGGCGGGCAGAAGGGGAGGAGGTCGTCTTCCTCAAAGTCGTTCGCCTCTGCCCCCTCCCCTTCCTCACCGAGTTGGAGGTTCTGCGGCGGCTTCAGCTTGTTCGACGTCGACGTCGTCGTCGTCGTCGTCGCCGCAGCAGCAGCAGTTGGTCTCGCCAGTGTTTGCGGCTTGCGGGCACTCTCGGCGGCGGAGGGACTACGTTGGATGGTGCGCTTGGGCTTGAAGACGCGGTTGTAAGCCGCAATGTCGTCTATCACTGGGTTGGTGTCATCGACGTCCGAGGGCGAGTCCTGACTCCCGCCCGCGGCCGAGCACGAGGTGCTATTCTCCTCCTACAAAACCCATGAAACAATCATACATACACCTTAGAAAACCGGACAAACGCCAGTTTACAACAATGTAGAATCGAAATCATGTCTTCACGTTCTGACCCATTTGCCAGCCAAAACTCACAGACAATCGGTAGACCACAGAACAATGCTGTTTCTCAAAAAAGAGGCCAGTCGCAAGCATTGTTGATGCATACATTAGTTGTCTTGCGGCAACTAGTGGTGAAAATGACAAATTACAGCTTAAACTCGTTAGAAATCTACTTCAGGTAAAACTTAATACCAAGCTTCTGTTCTCTGTATATTCGTCACAGTAAGCAACGCCTTTTATGATATTTACCCGCTTAAAGTTGCTTCCAGGATAGGCAGAGAAATATTTCACTTGCGCAACAACTAACTGAATGACTGATGGCTATTCCGATAACCTCAGTTTATTGGCGGTCGGAAAACCAGCGAGTGGAGGCGCGTTTAACGTAACGTACGGGTACAACACGAGGCTTTTTGCTTTCAGCTTTGAGAGAGAAGGACTTCCGAACGGTAGTCGTTTGGGTGCGTCGGGCAGCGCTCTTACTCCTTTCCGAGGGTTTCGATATCGACGGAGACTACAAAGAAGTTATGAGAACTCTTAAAACTGAGGCGGAATATTCACGAGAAAAGCGGCTAGCATGACCCAAACCCAGGATGATGGGCAGTGGCAAGACCTCCCTACCTCATCGGGCGAGGAGTGCGTAGGCGAGGAGGAGGGTCGGATGCAGTTGGCCGAAGAGGCGGAGGTGGCGGCGGCGGCGGCGGGGGAGACGAAAGGGACGCAGGACTTGACGTCAACGACGTAGGTGACGACGGTGGCGGGCTGGGCGATGGCGACGCCCACCAGCTGGTTGAAGGAGCGCGACACCGCCATGTCCACCAGGCCGCCGCCGCTGCGCCACCCCACCTGCACCGTCTCCAGACACTGCATCGTCTCGTAGTGGTATATCTACAACCACACAGCCATTACTTTTCATCGATAAAGTTGCGCAAGATAATAAACAAGGCCAAGGTAGTCAACCGGTTCAAAAACACTAGCAGTGGAGGAGTAATCACTACACCACGATTAGCTGAGCATTTAGATAGCACGGTTCCATCTAGTGCGAATTTCCTGACAGGACTCAACTCAACTAGATGATGAATACAGCTGCTGCATTAAACAACCAAAGCTAAGTCATCTAATGAACCACAACTTTTCTTGGTCTTAACCGAATTCCTGCCTTACTCTCCCTACCCGTTGAATTCAAATTAATTAAGAGAAACTAACTCAATGAATCAAAAGTCGTTACATCCGAATTTTTACCATGTTAATTCTAAAGAATTACATGAGTGAACCGCTACTGGTTCCCACTATACCAGTACACTTAGCAATTTTTTTCGTGCAAAAGAGGAAACCAGTAATTCTAATTGCCAGAGCGGAATCAATGAGATCATTAAGCACGAAAAACGGTTCGGTTAAAATGCTTTGTTAAAATATCGTTTCTTCGATGAGCTTTGTAAACCAGCTAAAATTTCTTATTGCGGATTTACCTAGTACTTTCTGCAGCAAAAATTGAGGTTTCATATAATGGGATGAAATAGCGTATACCTACCTGACACCAGTCACTTTCATTAACTCAAATCAGTGATTAAAAATCGAACGCACAGTCAAACAACCTTATGGTCGTTGTCAGTTCCAGCGAGCACTTCTTGATGAGCTCAGTATTCCTAGCTAGCCCATCTCCGGTTTCTAGGTAGGAACAGTTGAATACTCACCATATAGGCGGGCTGTACCGGTCAATCATTAGAAAAAATACTTTATGGATACTACGGGCTTGGCCACCCTCCTGGTCCACCTCCAATCGCGTCTTTGATTTTACTTTCGCATAGGCTAGACAATCTAACGCTGAGAGATAACTACGTCAATAGAAGCAGTAGTACGAGTGGCCAGGGCCTTGGTAACACAAGTTATGAAGCTCAATCATGAGCCAATTTCCAACAAAGAGTGCATTCAGCCTCAAAAGCGCAAAGGCAGCCAAACCGTTCGGATATTTTCACTGAACCATGCAGGCAATCATAGCGTCAATGAATGGGCCGTACCACTCCCGTGGTGCAATATTGACACCAACAGCCCTGTCCTATAATTAACATAAAATTGCACCTTTTAGAATGGGAGCGGACGGAAACATTAGCGTCGAGCTAGGACACTGACATACAGGCGTGTCCTGCTTGACCTGGCAATTTATGCACCTCTTCTAAAAACATAATAAGGCCAACAGTGAACAGAGACCTTCCCTTTCTCCAGGCAATACAGGATAACCGATCCCTTGTTCGCCACAACACTCGAACACGCTCCGCCAATGCCACTAACATTGCGACAGACCACTGTGGACACTGTACACTATCTGGACTAACAGGTGAAGAAGTGAACACTGAATACGAGCAATGGATAAAAGCCTGTTTTTTGAAGGTACAATCATAGCATACTTGGAAGAAAAGATTAGGGCACGGATTAGGCCCCACCTAAACTTGAAAGAGAGGAGGAAACAATCAGCAATTACAAGCGCTTGATCGATAGGTGGGTCTCCGATAAGATCAAATTCACCTGGACAACGCTTTATAAATGCAGCTTTACAGTGGTTCCGATATCGTACAGGTTTTATAGAATCCAACTATCGTTTTAAATTCACACGCAAGAGGATCGAGAAGGTACACTGATCGTTCAAGCGGCTAGAGACATTGCTAGGAATGGTGTCTGTAGCTAAGGGGTTGAAAGGGATTCTCTCAGAGAATCGCCTCGACAGTTGAGAGGGAATATGCACGTCTCATGAATGAATAATGGGCAGCAACCACGAGCTGATAGTTAGAAACGCGTTAATTGAGCCACCGAACCATACTCTTGTTTGCTTAACTCCATGCTGGCGAACTCCAACATAGCAGCATAATCGTTAATGGGACTAATTTGAAACAACCCTACTTCAATTCAACAGTACTTATGAATGGAAAATATGATCACTTAAAATCTCATCTCTGAACGGTTAGTAGAATACGTGTGCCAGAGGTGGGATCACAGAAATAAAAACGCTTCGTTTAAAAGCCATACGTTATAATTGATTGAATAACATTTCCAAATCTATCACCGAAATCAGCTCGTCTGTTTCCCATAGATATTAACGACGTACAATTTGAACACAAGACTAAATGCGGGGAAAGCAAAGAAAATTGACGTGCCGAAGTTGGAATGATAGTGGCCATGACGAACAGACCTGACCTTATGCTAGAGCATCCTTTATTACATGAGCTTATGCTGCGACAACGCCACTGGCAAGAAGTTAGTCCTTGCTATAATAACAGCAAGAATAGGATCGAAGAGATTTAAAATCTACTAGTGACGATCGAGCATAACAAGTTCACGAATACTATAGCACAGCACAATAAGGGAGTGACAACAGTAACTAAATCTCAATACGTATTTACCACAGCAATCGCCAGATTAATCACACAACTAGCGTCGAACTGAAATGATCCAAATGATAAAATTATTTTGCCCATCCATACTTTTAATTCATTAATGGGATGGAAATGTTTTCAAGAATAGGATGCGAAATGTTCGTTTAGGTCAAATACGAAGAAACTCCAATGAAAACAGCGCAAAGATGCATGGTAAAGGCGATCAAACTCCCTCCCTAGTTCCCAAAGGGTAGACACAAGTTGGAGGCAAGTAAGTGACATGAAGAGCTTGCAAAAGCCATGCCAGCAGCAGGAATCAGACGAACACATTTCTTTGATGCGAAGTAGGATTATGTGCTTCACTAAAATTACTACAGCCCGTATTTTGGTAGGCAAAACGCAGGAAGTGACCACACGATATCCAATAAAGTTGGCATTAGCACACTAACAACACAATGGAAAAATGTACGAACTGGTAGCCAATCAGGCGACCACAGTGGAAAGGAAAAGCCAGAGTAAAGGAATTAATTCACGAAATCACAGCTAAGTGGATCGAAGTTGATAAGAGTGTGAGAAAAAGAGATGAAACAATCACTTTTCTTGTTACATTCGACTAGAAAAAGCGCAAATGAATGTTTGAGGTAATTAGAAAAACAAGTGATCACAGGCTTTTGAAACACTTGGGAAATTCCATACAGAATGAAAAGCGAGTACTTTTGAGGCCTACTTACGGCATCAATCTAGAAACTTAGTTCGATGGTGCTTTTCAAACAAGGCCATCTCTAGTTGTTCAAAACATTGAGAGGATGATGATGAGTGTGCATGGGTTTTCGCATGCGAGCTTTAACCAGACCTTCAATGAGGTTTCTGGCGGTGCATGGGTTTCTCAAGAGCTTCACTTAATGCGTCGATGGCAGAGAATGTAAAAGCTATAAATAGGCATCCAGTGTATGGTTCAGACGAGAGGAACGTGACTGCAAGGACTGGTCAAAAAGGAGGGGCTTGCCTTGAGCTGCTCAGTGGTGGCGACGTAGAGACACTGTCCCTCGGGGTGGAATCCGACGCGGCGGACGGCGTTGGCGGCAAGTTCCATGCCGGAGGAGGCGACCTGCCCGAAGGTCTCCAGCTCGTAAACGCGCACCACGCGGTCCGCCGACGCCGCGGCCAGCAGCAGCACCGTCGGGTGGTAGGCGATGCAACGCACCGGCGCCGCCCCGTTTCCGCCCGTTAGCGGCGCCAGCTCCGCCAACTCCTTCCCCGCCGCCAGGTCCCACACCTACAGGGCAGCCAGCACTACCAGTAGAGGCTCATTCAGTGTGTAAGGAATAGTACTTCGATCCTTTTCTCAAACGCGTTAAGACTGTTTCCACACACACTACACTTCACCTAGAAGCTAAATCCCTTCTTTTGGTGATTAGAACCAACCTGAACTAAGGAAAGGTGACAGCCTATATCATAATCATTCGCACCGGCATCAAAATAAGGACGCACACTTCAGAGAAACGCTGAAGCGCACTCTTAACTATTCCTACTCACTCTGGAACTGGGTCTAGTAGAATAAGATTTCCGCTCCCTCCTGTCTACCTGTTGTTTGAATGTACTTCTTGTGATTTAAAGAAGGTGGATATAACTAAGAAGAGATCGACGACCAGAAGCTTATCAGACCCTCTAAATATACAACGAAGTGATGTCTAACAGATAACTTGCTGTTCGCATTTCCTACTTCAAGACTTATTTAACAAATGAGCGTGAGGGACGAGAACTTTCATGTGCCATTAAACTCCCAGTAGAAGCGTAGGAAAGAACCCGAATACACGAAGCAGCAGTAGCCAAACAGGCAAATAGGAATGGGATTTAAAGAAACAAGGGGTCTTTGCTTGTGTGCACGTGTATAGCCTACCAGGCGGAATCAAAACAAATGCCGAGCTTGCGTGTTAAAATCGGCCTAGTTTCCTGACACACGGGCCCAAAGCACACACCGAGTCGATTTAGGCGAAGGCATTTCCGGAGGGACGATTCGGACTGAGCAGTGCTTTAATACCGACAAAAAGTTCGATCGGCTTTAAGACCAGCGAGTCAATGTGCTGAGGTATGACAGATGAAGAGGGCAAATAGGAACAGAACTGGACCACATTTCGCAGTGCATGAAACTCCCTGCTTGAGGGGAGGTGTGATAAAAAGACTGGCCGAGAAAACAATCGAGGCATCCCGATTTTTAGACGTACTCACGGTGGGCAAACGATAATTCCGGACTTGCCCGCCATGCGTACTGGAAATTAGCGTTGGATTAGTTGTAATGCAATCTGCAAACTACTAGGGGAGGCGCTAATTGTACTGTGAGCACACAAATACCCATTTAGCCGACTATTTTATGAAGAGGAAAATGGATTATCCAACGGAAAGCGGCAATATATCTTTATCAACGATTACGTAGGTGGCAGGTAAGAACGCTTCATAATCAGTTGCCCCCGGGTGACTACGTTGGTCAATAGACGGTTCTCACTGAAGGAACTACAGTAGTTCAAATTTAGTGCTTGGATTCCGAATTTTACTGCCCTCTTTCCACTTGTATGCACCTGATTGAAACAAAGCGGTTCCCATGAGCTTGCAGCCTAACCCACAGAAGTTGCTACCACTATAATTCGTAGGATAAAGCAACCCAGGTGGAACTATAAAAGCACACATAAAACAAACTTCGAAATCAAAACACCCCAAGCAAAAACGGCGAATATGGGAAATAAATTCACAAACGCACAAAACGTGGTTAGGATAACTTAGTGGAAAAATTGAAAACAAGGGGGATCGGGTGGAAAAGCCTCAATAATAACTGAAGGGCGGCATCAAGAGCCATTTTAGGACGTTGTGCATTCGTTTGCATCAAAAAGAGCAGGAAGCAGTCCAAATCACTGATTACTGCAAGCCTGGTGACAGTGAACATAGAATGGGAGCAGCTTTAATGACAGCTGATTGAAATTTATAACACTTAGAAAGAGCCCACAATAGAAACGGTTGCCAGGGCCAACACCACTCCCCATCCAGCATACAAACTACGCACTTTCATTCTCCGTCCACCAGAGCGGGGACTTCGAGATTATGATGAAGTAAATCTGAATTTGATGGTGCCAGAAGGCCAGTGAACTGGCAAAGGCCGTTTAAGTGCTTTTAAAGTTAACGAAGCGAAACACGCAAACCCAGATACCGAACGGTACTGTGACGGAGATAACGATGAAAAACTATAGGTAAATAGACAACCAAGATCGGTTTTGATGGTGCAAATGTGGTACTTTCCGAGTTCATTATAGAGCTTCAAAAAGGACCGAAGATGTACCTGGATAATGGTCATTACCTCACCTAGAAAAAACAGTTTCCTAAGACGTCTTCATGATGATTTAATAGCAAAACCTCGGTTTTTAGTTCTAACTGTGCATAATATTTTGAGTGTGTTTAGCAGATGTATTTGCCTTTGAAAAAAGCAGAGATTATTTGAAACGAGACAGACCACGATAGCACTACATGGATACTCACATTAAGCCCATGGAATTTAGAGGGCGTAAACGACTGAAATGAATGGGGACATGGCGTGGATGAGTATTTTAACAGCAGGCCACAACACGCAAGCCAAATATGCACTGGCAACATTAATGAAACCGGAATTTAGACATTTCGCCAACAGCTATCCAAGAAGATATAATAATGTCTAAACTGAAACAGTTTTCAGTCTTAATTGACATGACTCCAAAGGTGGTTAACTGAAAACAGGTAGTGATTTATTGTGGTTCAATGTGAGCGGCAACGGTTCTGAAGTGATTGCGACATTGAAACTGGAACAACCCAATATACACTACCGTCAATACTCCAATTCCAACAATCTTGAGTAGTGCGGTTTGCAGCACAACTGGACCAGGGACTAGCCCGAATATCGGTCAAGAGGGATCCCTTCGAGCTCAGACACAAGAAATTTAAAAGCTTCCTTATTATGGAGAAAAACTGCTGTAATTAACGTGATGAGCAAGCCTTGACATAGAACAACGACGTCCTCCCGCTGAAGTCTTGTACGACAGATCTGCACAGCGAATTCAGCATTTAATGCTTCTTCTAATGTAAATCACGAGTGGCGTGAGACGTAACCAAAAGTATTCTAAATACAACAGCTTTGCAAAAAGACACACCATTTTTGCCTACAATCTCGCAGACTCCCAAACTCTCGCGAATTAAGTTAATAAGCATTAAATCTTGACAGAGAGAGAGAGAGCGATTGGCATGAATGGAGATGGAGGCAAGACTAACCTTGATACGGCCATCGTCGCCAGCGGAAATAATCCAATTGCCGTCGGGGGAGAAGCGAACCATGTTCACGCAACCTGCGTGTCCCCGAAATGTGTTGATGCAGCCTTTTCGCGACACATCCCACAACTACGGAAAGTGAGAAACGAAGAACCCACGTGGGATCAAAGAGGCACACACCACGTGAAAGCGAATCCAGCCATAGAAGTTCCGGTGAAAAAGTTTGCAATCGGAACCCGCATATGAAAAAATGCAATTGATAACAACTCGAACCAAGGCTTATGCAGGAAGTATGCACCATAATTTTCAATACAAGCAGTGGAAGAAAACGATTTGAGACATGTCGGATTTACTGCCCAGGTAACCTATGGAAATCGAGGCCGTTCACCCGATTTAATGTGATTAACTTTCCACAAGTGACACTACTTCAATAGCCTTATTAAGCTTAATTGACAATGTTACGCCAGTTTAAGGTTAGGATTCCGATCCAAAATACAGGCAACAATTCCGAAGTAAAAAGACGTGAAGATTTGTTAAGCAAACTCAATAGCCAATAATGGTTCCAAATTAGACCGCTTCTTAATATACCGATCGACCTGCGCTCCTATTTGTAAAGGGATGCAAAACTAATCTTACCGATTGACTTTAAAAGCCCTTTTGTTTCCTTTTCAAATACAAGAAAACCTCCTGGGACTAAATTGAATTCCCTCGAATGAGGCGGCACCGGAGGCGTCTAGAGCGCATTCAGATGGTGATATTTAATAGCGGCTGCCAAGGGTGACAGGATGCCCATGCGACGGAAGGGCTGGGGAGGAGAGGGGTGAACATTGGACGCACCTTGATGGTGGAGTCCACGGAGCCGGAGGCCACGAAGTTTCCGTGTGGGTGGAAGTCCAGCGACTGCACCGCCGCCGTGTGTCCGGAGAACGCTCGGGCTACTGGTGGAGACAAACACCAACGCAATTACGCGCACACACGCACCGCCAGTGCCAACTCGACACTTGGCCGGGTGGTTAGAATTATATGAGCACATTGCAAATTCAGCCAACTGAAGGGTACCTTTAGAACTAGAACTAAGGAACACCCAGGGTCGATTTACACAACAAACTTCGATTCGCAGTGGCTTTATTCCAGAAATTTGCATACCTTACGACTTTAATAAATTGTACGAAGACAAAGGGCAGTTGAAATAAACAGAAGTTAAATCAATGTTATAGTAAATGTAACTGATGCAAAATTTAAGTCTGTATATCAAAAACGACTATAACCGTAAGGATAAGCCAAAGAGAAGAAATTTGAACATCAAATAAAAAGCAACTAGTCTAGTCTCACATTTTAGCACCCAACAGCGACGACTCAGATAGGAGGAATGAAAAGCCAAGCGCAATGACGCCTTATCATCAACGATTTGGAGGAAGTACGACCGAAAAATGGAGTAGATTTGACTTGTTAGAGTGATCCAGGAGTAGTTTGGCATAATTTGAGGGACAACAACAGTTTTAAAATAGCCAAAGGGGTTCAAAAGTGGCATAGGATTACGAAAAAAACCCAAACACACACAAATGAGTTTGGTAAGAAATTCACCTCGAGTCTAGGGCATCTTCTTACATCAACATTTGGAACGAAGAGTCCAAATAAAGGTACCTGACACTGACAATAGGTTTTTAGGTCGCAACGTTGTCGAACATAGGCTATCATGGCCTAAACCTATTAAAGCTTTCATTAAAGAGTTCGAGAAAAACGGCTACTAGGATCGAAGACCTCCACTAACTGATTGATCAAGCATGCTGTAGCGAGCTCATTGTCTTGCCTCAAACCAGATAGAACGGCGGCACTTGAACCCACTGATCTACCAAACACTCGGATTCTGCATTTCTAATATGATTACTTAATCCCACAATGGCAAATTGCCCCACTGAGTGGTGAACCACATCTGATTTCTCATTACACTTGATTATGGCAATACTACTCGTTGCCACATTAATACACCAATTAGGACAATTACCTCGAAGCATACGTTCATCAGAGTTTCTCACCAGAAATATGATAACAGCTACCTACTACAATATGCAGGTACGGCTACTCTACTCCTCAACTAGCTATACCCATCACATGAATGCAGCTTACGAGAGGTATGAGCTGGACGGCGGTAAATACAAGCGAGATCCTGCCATGAAAGAGCGGAGCTTACACTTAGCGGCATCGAGGTCCCAGATGCGCACGGAGCCGGAGAGGGAGGCGGCGGCGAGGGCGTCTTCGAGAGGACTGAAGGTGAGCGCGGTGAGGGCGGAGGAGTGGCCGGCGAGACTCATGACGGAGGCGGGCTGCCCGACCGCCCAGAGGCGCACGCGGCCGCCCTCAGCCCCGCCCCCGCCGCCACTGGCCAGCACCCGCGCCGATCGACTGCCCAGTGCCAGGGTGTTCACGCCCCCTGGACCCGGGTGAGCCACGAATTCCTCTACAACATGAGGGAAGCATTAAAAGTCAGTCAATAATGTCCACCACTATTCTATCTCCTAGACAGTAGTGAGATCAAAGCAGGAGAAAGGCTAAATCAAAGATCGAGACATATCCAATAAATATACAAGACGAAATAGAAGATATACTCCTAAAGTACTGCCCAGTGAAACTGTGGAAACAGGACGAGAACAGTAGAGGATATGCACAATTATTAACACAGATAACCATCAGGGACTTTGAATGGTCAGTAACTCAGTTTAAAGGACGTTTGGTACTAAGCAATTATTCGGTTCGATTGTTCAAGGCAAAAAACGTTTGCTGTTAATCCAACTTAGTACATATATCTGTCAAATACTCAAGGAACACGTGAACACCAAATGTTACCAAAAGGCCAAACTAAGCAAATAAAAACGTGAACATTGAGATCCGAAGCCTATTTTAAAAAAATGAAATTAAGACACGGATCCCACTCAAGAGGATAGGTTATGAAAGTCAAAATACCATTTAAATAATGCAAAACCACGACTTTATACCAAATTTACAGGCGGGATGAAAAAATTGGGAGAAATTCAAAGTTATACAACAGAAACAAATTATATTCAGAAGACACAGCTAAAAGTTTCGACTAATTTGGTTCCCTATCAAAGAAAATATATGGCTACTACGTGCGTAGACGAGAATAAAGTGGTTGCTCCAAATGAAGTAAGGAATCGTCAGTAGAAATACTCTACGTACGTAATTTCCAGGCTTTTCTCTGCATCTTCAGACACACCAAACAAATTATATTTCTGGCGGGCTAACACAACCATTTGACAAACACATCTCAAGGTTATAACATATGCTTAAAGCTATAATAATGTTCTGAAAAGTCTCAAAATTAATTCCATATTGCTTATTTTGTTTTCAACTTAATAGTCAAATATCTTTTTGATAAATTTTGTTATTTACAGTGCAAACTAAGGTGAAATTTCTCCTGTATTGCTCTGAAATCTGCGCTTTTCGCACGTAAAAGGGTTGTGGAAAGCTATTACTTAGAGCCATCATTTGCAGTCACCTTCATTAGCTAGCGCATCATGCTTCGGAATATTCGTAATGGCGTAGCTTAAACCTTTGTTTGGTAAATATACTTTAGGTGATGTTAGTATGTAAATTCATGAGCCATAGTTTCGAAAGGGTATGTACTCTCATTGGGCTTCTACATAGTCGCCATTTGACACTTGCCACCTCGTTGATACGAATGAATCTGCGAATTAAGTTGTCACCATCACAGACTGTTATTCTTAATATCACAATAGTGAATCCCTTCCCGACTAGTCTTTTTTCACACTTTCATTGTTTCTCGTAGAATTACATGGAAAAACCTTAATTTCATGATTTTATCCAACCAAAAAATAAAGTCGTTTGTGATAATAAGCAGGAAAGCTAATACGCTAGAATTGCGCAATGGCCTCAACGATTTAACTAACAGAAATTGTTAGTCAAAGCCTCTATTACCATATTAGAGATTTGCTTCTCAGCTTAGATGTTCATAAACGATAAACTATAAGCCGACACCATAACAAAGGTTCTCAAAACATGTTTAGCTGGTGAAGTCTAAAGAGTTTGGACAAGTCATTAAGCTGAACGTAGACACCGACACTTGCATCTAACCCAGCTACAAGAATTAAACTTCAAATATACACGATAGTGGCAACATCATGTATTTCTCTAGCTATTTTTCAAGCAAAGAACCAATGCTATCCAAGTTAATACCAAGAACTCAGGTATTAAGTGTGTACTGGTGGCTGCTCCTGTTTTCCTTAGAATGACCTCTAAGATTAGCATAGATCAAGCCAAGTCCCCTACCAATCTGCAAAGCACTTTGATGCAAATTTAACATAAAAATCATGCGTTTAGAAAGATAAAAATTATTTTCAAATTGAAACAAAATATAGTATGTACGATTACCTTTTGATGGACAACTAATGCGAGAAGGACTAAAAGCGTGAATTAATAAGTGATTGAAACTATCTTTTTGTAACTCCAACTAATTAAAACACTGAGGAATGCGTCATATTGACTACTTTTACAGTTTACCAGTGGCATTCGTTTTTGATGGCAGCAGGAAAGTTGTTCCCAATGCAATATCTATGATTGAACTTAGTCAAATCTATTCAAAACCTCTGGGCCTACAAAAAATTGTTGTCGAACACGTTTCTCATCCTGAATTTGCTAATTTCATCACCACCCCCTTCTCTTCGATTTGAATGCTTGCCTCATTTCACCTGTGATCTTTCGACCGGCAAGCCGAGACCTTTCGTTCCGCTGTCACACCGTCGAAAGATCGATCACTTTCATGGATTGTCACATTCAAGCATTCGCTCTTCAGTCAAACTCATTACCTACCGTTTCGTCTGGAAGAACATTCGACGTGATATTCGTTACTGGGCAAAACATTACCTCACATGTCAATCCATCGAAGTTCAGAGACATCCGCATTCTGTTATCTCCGTTTCCTCATCCTGATGTCAGTTTCCGTCAACTGCACGTTTATTCAGTGCTTTCCCTCCCACCATCAAACTCCATCACCTAAATTCTGATCTGTATAGATCACTTTACGAGATAGCTGATTGTCGCTCCATCACTTGACACATCGAATGAATCCGTAGCCAGAGCGTTGATGGAAAACTGGATCCCATATTTACGGTACCCCAACTATCCTTACTAGCGAAAGAAGCTAGCAATTCACTTCCGCTCTGTTTCGATAATTGAGCCATATTTTCGGTCTCACTCTCGTACGAACTATAGCCTAACATTGTGAGCACAGGTATTTGAGAGTTTCACCCTACCGCTAACCACGATGACATGAACCACCTATAGGACTAGGTTCATTGATCTAGATTTAAGCGGCCAATTTGTTTTTCTATAAAGCAGATCAGCAAAATTAGCAAACCGTACAAATCGTACTAATAAAGCTCTTGGGCTGTGGTCCCTTCTGCTCTCAAGCTTGGAAAGATTAATCTTAACCTACCTAGAATAGACGAGACATCTTAGTGTAGTTGATCTGTCAGGCAAGAGAATTTAAGAGTAGTTTGTGACTTCAACAAATTGAAACATCAACGATTTTAATATTCAGAGGGTTTGCCTGATAAGGTTAGAATGCTATTCGTGTAATAAGATTTATTTCTAATTTCTGCAAGGCGACTAAGAAATGCATTTCAACGGTTTTCGTCCATTGTAGCCCATCAGATTTGAGTCGATCTCACTAAAGGCCGTATTAGCGCAGTTAACCACTTATGTTCTTTATTATCTTTAAGTATCCGCAAACACAATTAACTATAAAAAGTCTGTCTAGACAGTCCGATAAAGGAAAAATGGCTTTTCCGAACATGAATCTATCAGGATTTTGATAAAATGAGGTAATTATGTCCCAGTTCTAAATATACTCCTGATGAGGTTCGACACCATGCTGCTAGTACTATTAGTCATGCGTACTGGTTCTGGCTTAATAAGCACGCTTATTAAAGTCATAGAATTCCTCATTTTGGAAGTGATTTTAGATAAGATTTTTGACATTATAGTGGTTATATTATAGTTGTTTTTTAAAACTGTTAATGAGAGTTCTCGTTAGTAGAATTATCGGAGTAACTCTTGAACTCGGTGATCACAAAACTTTTGCTGTGAATATCAAATAATTAAAACACTCATCAATCTCAAAGAAAAGGCGTTTTAAACATCCGCTAATGTGAAGAGTGCTAACAGATAGACAATAGTTAATAGTTCTCAAAAGAGTGCTAGAAGGTAGAAGCACATCCTTGATAAGGAAGGCTGAAGAAATGTGATGTCTTTTAGGTAAACATCAAGGGTTTATTTAACTTATCATATCTTGGCATCATCTGTAGGATTATCTCATTAAGGTAATATTAGGACGACCATGGACCAAAAGGCAAAGCTTATTTTTCACCAAACCACAGACTATCGTAACTTTGATCTATGGACGTGAAGAAGGATATTGAACTAACATCAACGGTACTCCATATTCCATATTCGAAGCTTCAGATCAGCTGAGTTTTGAAACAACACTATCATGCAAACAATTCTGCCAGTCAGCGTGGGTATTTAGTGATTTTTTGACCAAGGAACGAATAAGCAGTCAAAAGTGCCCGATGTTATTAAGTTGTTGATTTGATGACTAGATAAATTTTGCCGTGTAAACATCTACAACTTACACTACCCTTTCTAAGTGATCACGAACACCTCAAGTTGAACACGCAATCTTGAGATAAATTTGCCACTCTCGTGCCACTAAACTGCCGTAGATTTTCGCCCTCAGCAGCACCTGAGAAGTCCACCAAATGACTGGTCCACTTTTCCAGCCATTTTTTTTCCAACTCACGATAGCGAGGTTATTTACCTTAGATGGCTACAGAGTGGCATTTCATTCAGAAGAAATTTCAGTGATGCCGTAGCTTTTGGACTGGGATCAAAATAGCCCAAATTTAAACTTTTTTATGGCTTACACATGATAGGAATTTTGCGGCTATTTAAGGATGCAGTGCCTACGAGACATATGTCGTGACTTCACAGGTGTAGCTATTTTCTCGGCAAGAATTCACCGTTCCCTCCTTTTTAGTTAAGCTTAGATAAAACTATTAGTCTTTTCTTCATATTGTTCCAAAGCTTTTCCGTGGTTGAGTCCTTATGGAAATCCGTCATTCAATGCTTTTTGACTGGAAAAAAAAACATTCGAATTGCATGAGTATTAGTTAACTCATTAAAGAGGATACTTGCAAATACCTATCTGAGGGTACTATTTTTGTTCAAAAATAGACGTACATTTCGGTATAAAACTCTTCTATTAGGCGTAGTCACGATTCAGTTACAGGAAATTCCTTGACAATATTGAGATTTCTCTATGCTTGGAAATATACAATCATTTATTATTCCAAGATCATAGTCTAATCTCATTAAGATTCAAAAGAATCGAGTATCATGAAGCAAGATCAGTTTTTCATCACAAATGCATTTGTATATAAGCTGTATCCTATAGAATTTCTATTTTCCCTGCCCAATTTAGGTTTTATAAGCATTAGGCATGCACAACCTTCCCAGTGCAACTGGTGCATTGATAGGAATCTATATAGGATCCGGTAGGTGAGTGATCAGATAGTGCGTTTACGAGCATCCCCACAAATTCGACAAGACCTACGAGCGCAGTGACAACAGAAACTGTGTAATAGCACGCAAACGCATTCTGGTAGACCTGATAAGCTCCTCCAGCCGATTTACGGTCACCGAAGCGTCTTTAGTGCAACCAGGCCAAAAGGGTGGGCAGAAGAAAGGGTTTTAGTTGAATAAAAACCCCTCCCATTTCATGATGGGAATTTGGGCTACTTTAGAAGTGCACAAAATACGAGCGCACCGCCAGGCTGTGCGAAACTTTTAACACCTCCCTATCTGCGGCGAGTTTTTGCTCTCTCATCCTACAGCCTCGCACTGCACCTCTGGTGCGGTTTAACTGGATCAGAATTGAGGCAAAATAATGAATAGGGTGCAGGTAACAGCGTTATTTTCTACTTTTGATTGTATCCAAACGTCATTGCAATGTACAAAAAATAAAGAACATTTTATCTTCAACCATCAAGTGGATATTATTTAAACGGTACTGAACATGAAATCATTGACATACTCAGGCGTCGAGATGAACTGAAGGAGGACTGCTCACTGAAGGGTAACGGAAGGTATAGCGGAAATCGAAATAAAACTATTTGGTCTGTTCGTTGGGTGCCGAAAATATTTGTTAATGTGAAATCGAGGGAACGCAATAGCTTCTTTCTCTATATGAATAGGCTTTACTAAATGCAACCATACACACCATCCTGAATGAGTCTTTCTGAAGTGTAATATAAAATACGGATTGGGTATGCCTTTTACTAACAAACATTGATAGGCTGAAACAAATTCTGTAATTCAATACAGGGTCAGAGGAGCAAAGTAACTACTTGCTTTAGGTTACACTTTTTGAGATCGGGTACTGTCTTTTTAAAAAACACCCAACATACGGTCATTAATATGGCCTCAAGAAGCTTACAGCGTGGTCTTTTATTTTTCCAAATAAATTCTGCCTCTTTTTTACTTTTTTTCCCACAGTTCGGTAGAAATGCGCCCTATATATTATTGAAGCCAGTCACGAGATCTGAGAGAGTTTTTCAGCCTTCCTGGTGTTTGGAGGTCCATTCTAAACAGTGGAAATGGAAATACGGGTGATCGCACAAGTCAGTTTCACATTAGCATTTTCTTGCTATAGTTGCTTTTAAGATGGCATATTCTTTAATACAAAAATTGTTGATGTGAAGAAGCTTTTTTCTCAACAGACAAGGGATGACTGACCAGCAAGGGAAAATTTACATATCTGACTGATGAGGCACCATAATCTTAATCTCGATTGCGAATGCTGAACAGAAATGCCAGAAGCATTCTCGTCCCTCTCCCTTCTCTTCACCCTCCGGCTTCGTCACTTTGGCAATAATTTCACCGAAATTTTACTGGACTCCACCTCTTACTGTAGTAGCATCGTTCGATGCCTTGACAAGGCAGACATGAGCCTGTCATCAGCTGGAAACATGCAGAGCCCGAAGGTTTTGAAGGCTCAACCTTAGAGGGCGTTTCACGTAAAAATCATTAAGTAAATTCGCACACTTCATTTACTTTAAAATCCACTCAGTAGACACACTATTATTTAATTTGCCTAGCTTTGTAAAGGTGTTTTATTGGCATAACATTGTGCACAATCTTTAATGGGACTAAATTCAGTACTGGTGTGCAAGAAAGTGTGTAATGAGTAGAGCAAGGCATTCGCTGCACAAATTTCTACTCCAACTCACCAAAACCCCAGCTTTATGAGCTCCAAAGACTACTCAACTCCCTTGACTATCAGGGAATTTCAGCCCGCATCACAACCCATGTGATCAGCAAGCATTAGTTTTAAAATCTATCTATTAATGAACTTTTCATAGAAACGTCAAGTAAAAGTTCAGCAATGTAATTTATAATATCTAGTAATGTATTTTTATTTATTTATTGGTAGAGAGGTAATTTTCAAAAGTTTAATAATAATTTCTTAAATTTTGGATTATGAAGGTTGCGACTTTAACAGGCAAAACCAAGTTTGGCTTCTCGATGATTACTTTGCCACTGATATTCAATAAAATAGATTTAAAATAAGGTAAATAACCTACTTTGACCTAGACCGCCGCCTAATTCGTTTACAGAATTCTTATGGATTTAATTGAAGTCTAGGTATTCCAAGGGCTTAATATAAATTTCACAAGCAGCTCCGCAGTGTTGTTTGGAACGATTTCTTGACGCTACGTAAAAATTTGAATTTTCTCGGTTTGAGGGCTCGAAAATAGGTCGAAACACTCTAGTTTCTAGGTAGGCAAATGTAATTAGAAGCTGAGAGTATCATTAAGTCTAAGTTATCATTCAAACCTATGTTGGGAGTATTTAAGAATGACTTTGAGCAAAATTTCATTTTATTAACTAGGAGAAGCTGTTCGAACTGAGATTTGAGTCTTTAGAAAGCGAAATGTTGATAAAATGACAAAAACCATAACCCAAGAAGTTCAAACCACTTCATCGAAACCAATTCTTTGGAACGTGAGCTTATCTTGTGCTTTTGGAAGGAATGCTCATTTACGATTTCTGTTTCTGCTACTAATAAATTTCTCCCAACTGTCATGGACACCTGTCTTCTCAGTTTCCGTATGACTATTACCTCCAGCCTACATGTCTTTATTTGTGCTGACTTCTGAGAGCCACGAAGCCTTCGTCTTTTCATTCGTTCTGAAAGCTGAGTTCTGTTATGCCTAGATTCCATTCATTATTGGTCCCGCTGTTGATTACACTCACATAACTGGAAAATTTGAATCATTTTGAAATCTGATGGGTTTCGGATTAGTCTTATTGATTTCCGATTTTTAAGTTGCTATTTTTTACAACCTTCTAAGTTTCAAGTCTACAGAAACTCAGTTAGCTGAATGACACAAGTAATCTCAACATATCCTCGGACTCCTGAAATCCTCGCCAATGGTTAATTTGATTTTCTCCAGAAACATAAAGTTGGAGCATTGCCATAAAGGGAAAAATGTCATATACTTTCCAGAAACTGATATGGAGACGAAAAAAATTGTGGTTGAAATAATATGATTGTTTTGCGCCTACTTCTGCATCCCTTGGAATCGACAGTAGCAGTTTTAGTGGAAGGAGCAATGGAAAAGCTAAATTCCCTATTTGGTTTGTCATTGAACGGCTAACTATGGCTATTTGAAATCATGGATAGGATATTCACATTCACTCAAACCAGTAGTATGCATAGCTTTTGTTGGGAAGTGTGTCTTGTGCTGCCTCAAATTATGATACTCGAACCAATAGTATGCAATTCTAGGATATGTCAGTTTACCAAATCACGCAATCGTATAGGTTGGAATGAAAAATTATAAATTAACACCAATTTTTTAGATATGAAATTCCTTTAAAAAACGCTCATGAGAATGGGAGGATTGTTTATTTAATGTTTTAAGACAATCGTCCATTTGAATACAGCCAGTAGTAGTGGCTTGTATGTTCAAGTCAACCAGCGCATATTTAATTTCAAAGTGAAATGCTTTGATAGGTTTTGTGTGTGACAATTAAATCTTTTTCCAATCTTTTATTCTCGTCTTAAAATTAGGTTCAGTTTCATTCAAACGTAGGCGTGGTCATGCCTTTAGGTAAAACAATTATTTATGAAGCACCCAATAGACTAGTTTCAAATGTCAAATTCTCAATTCAACATTGCTTAATCTCAAGACTGATAAGATCTGCTTGTAAATATTGACGTTCTTCGACTACTCCATTCAAAGGTGCAAACTGAAAGCATTATGATCTTGTAAAGAGTGCACTGCGATTTAATTGAAAATTTCAGTATGTAAATGCCTCCTAAAAAGGCGACTGCTCGATAATATAATCAAGGTTCCACTAACATAAATAAATGCGTAGAAAATAGCCATTTGTGTAGACTATGGGGACAATCTACAGTCATTTTAAATGGCACCAGGGGTAAACTATCGTAATACTTTGTCATCATATATATGGTATTCCTCAACTGATCGTGAATGTCCGAAGTAGAATTCACTAAGTAGACAATTTGTACTGATTTCGTTTCAGAATATGCTGTCAAACCTTTTTTAACTTTTTTCATTTGTTAAAAAGGTGTGACGCCCGTATTGAGTCTACAAATGCTGTCTGATTTTTCGAAATATGAGGGTCGTGAAAGCCAAATTAGTGCAAGTACTTTTAATTTCAACGGGGGAAACTTAGGATGCATAAAAATAGGCATTTATGCTGAGCACACAGAAGCTAATCGCCGTGGCATCAAGGAATCGAAAAGTGCTTTGCACCAAAGCCTACACCAAATGGAAAATTCTCGAATGTTTGAGGCTATTTCACCCTGACCTTTAACTTTTAGACAAAGTGAAATGCCCTCTTTGGATTTTAAATAGGTTTTTAGAATTACTAGAAAGAGGATTATTCTCATGAAAACTAATATACTATAAAACTTTATTAATCACTGTTTACTAACATTTCGAATTATTGAGTACTTATTTGTGGTACAGTTCCAAATGACTACTTTGTACGTTTGACTTTGTCAGATTGACTAAGTTCTTATTTATCAATCGATTGTAATGCATTTAAATGCATGCAAAGTCCTATTCCAATCCACTAGATAAAATGTACTTCGTTCAAAATTTAAATGATCCCGCAATTCCAATAAAGAAAAACACTCCTTTTATGGTAAGAAAGGCATATCGATAACTTTAAAAGTTCGTGATTACCCTATAACAAACTAAGGATACAAATTATTCAGTTACAGTTTAAAATTATAGTTATACAGAAATAAACTGAAGATGTTTTCTAAGATTGCAGATCTTTCATACAAAGCAAATAAAATTATGATAAAGAGTGATCTTTTCTAGCCTGGATGTGATTGTATACTTTTCAATCATTAACAACGCTGCCAGCCAAATAAAGCAAGTTCTGTTTTTCTTACACTAATTTTGCTTAAATTTGCTTTCCTTCTGTTTAACTAAAAGAGTCCTTAAGAGGCAGCTAGTCACCTCCCACTGAGCTCTATCACAACTCACCGCAGTCACATGATGGAGCCACACCCTGGACCAGCCTTCTTCTCTCCCCTCTGGCATCTATAGGGCTACGTGGGTATATTTACCTTAATCTATTCCGAATATTATTCGCGCACGGTTAAATAACTGCAAATACTTACTTCCATCCATAGTAACCTTTCGCTTTGATTCGGCTGGTGTTTTCGAGGCTAAAGCACAAGTAGCAACGAGAAATTCCGATGTTATGCGCGCAGCATTTGTGTCGTGGTGAAGGAATGCAAAACACGACCATAAATGTGTTCATTGGGAAAGCGCTAAAAGGCTATGCTTAGGTTCACAAAAAGCGTGCAATTCTTACATTATTTCCGACTAATAGTTTCATTGAAAATGCCATAAGAAATCATTATAGCTTCTAGTGACTTCAAATGAAATGAAATATTGTCAACCACAAGGAATAGTGACCTTTTAACCCAAGATATTTTTAAGTGTAAGTCTCATAACGTTTTTTAAAGGCTGAAATGATTAAGTCAAACGTGTCAGCACACTCTGATTAGCAGGCCTAGAGGAACGAAATAGGCAGTGCCAGAAAATAAGTAGGAATGGCTTCCATTTATTTAGTAACAGGCTAATATACATCGATAAACCATTCACTGAAAGATTGAAGGTTGAATTTCATTTTCATTATGTGCTGAATAACAACTTTTAAATATCGAGGTGGAACAACACGAAAATGAATGGGCACAAAACATTCCTTTTTTTCAATGTTGACCTTGTGATATATACTTAGCTAAATAACCATGGTTTTCAAGATGATAGGGAGCGAACGTTATTCGAAATCAGAGAACACGGAATTCGCTTCATGCCAGAAATTTGAATCTCAAATTCACACCCCAAGAATCATCTACATTAAGCTGCTAAATAGCACCTCATGAGGACTGAAACAAATCATTTGCGATTAGGGTATCAAATGTAAGATCAATCTAATTTATTCCTAAAAAGAGTCGAGGTCATTAAAGCATAAACTAAAAAACTTCAAACGCATGTTTATTGAAAATGCTTTAAGTTTAGGGCATATTCAGTATCGACGCATTTTGAATTTTATTTAGATTTAGTAACTAATCGAATGAATTCGAGGATTCAAGCGAATAGGGAAGCTAGTCAAAATTGAAATGCATAAGCTTGACTATCACCGATCTAAAACAGTTTAGTTGTGAATTGCATGCTGCTACATTCGGATTCGTTTATGGGTTTTTGATACATTGATAATCTGACTTGTAATTTAAAGGTCTGTCATGACACTAAAATTAGGCTTCTTGGTTGAATGTGTAAAAAATAATTCAAAGTTTTATGAAGATTGACATTTTGGGGCCCTACACAAGGCCCAAGCGCCCCCTCCCTTGATTTCTATCAGCATGCGAGTGGGTCGGAACTTCGCTCTTCAGTTTCCTGGATTCCCCCATTCGACCAGTGTCCTGGGTAGAGATCAATGCTATTACTAATTGATAAACACTGGACCTTTCCCCATGCTATATGCCCAATACATACGACGTTCACCGGGTTCTCCAAGTAATCCTGTTCTTTTCGACCTCCCTGGTATTGCTGAGTTTATACTCGGCTAACAAGCACCTAGCCATACTTCCACGCTGTGTGCTGATTAGGGCCCATCTCCATCATTTCGCATCGATAGTGGGCATACTGGATACTGACGGACACTGGGAGCGCACACTGAAGCGCACACCGACCCAATCGAAACCACGCTGCTTTTAGTTTTGGTCAACTAAATCTATGCAGTCGCCTCTTATTAAATAAAGAAAAATGCCACCGGAGGTACGAGATCCCCCATCAGTCAGTTCTAGAAACCTCTTGCGAAATGCACAGGCGTCAACCTATACTTTCGGACGGTAGGAAATTAAGAAATAGATGTGCATAGTAAATTTGCCATCTTCGACCCAGCTGTGTCTCGGGCATTTTGATAAGGATAACTTCGTATGCTTCGTGTTTATAAGCAGAAAATGTGCATGCACTCCTCTTTTAGTAAGGTCAATATTTATCGCACGAAATCAAAAACAATCTTGCACCATTTTCATAACTTATTTCAGACGACCAAAACAATTACATAGTAGAATGACTGAAATATTCACTAGTAATAGAATGTTGTGCTATTTAGACTAGAGTACGTCTTCGAATATTCATGCATCTACTACTTTCAAGCACTAGTTCTTTTACATACCACTATAAAGCTGATAAACGAGGCTTTTAGAGCTTGGTTTCGAGAAGAAAATGCTTCAGTTCAGCCTGTGCAACCGGATTGGGTTCTAGGGTTACTTGAACAGTGAAAAGATTTTTATGAAAAGGGGAATGTCTGGCTAGACACGAATCCATTTTATCCTAAGTTTCGTTGCAAATGCAGCAGTGTCTCTGAGATAAAGACGAATTTTGTAAGTAAAAAAAATTTATAACATAGAAAGCTGTGGATATTCTAAAGGTATTCCTACCGATAACTGGTGTAGTTGGTAAATACAGAGAACATTATTAGTTCAGTAGTTGCTTCAAGATATAACTGTATTAAAGAAACCATTTATAAGGTAAGAGAAGTAATCTTTAATTAACTTAGAGCAGATTTCACATCTAATTATGTCAAGGCCTCTTAGACGTTATAAAATTCAAAAGGGTCTTTGCAGTCAAATTTCTTACTTAATTTAACAATAAAGATAATGTGAACAAACTTGCCAGTTAAATGATGAAATTTCCTTAAATGGACGTTTTATTAGAGCGGTTGATCGCTAGCACACTCACTAGTCTAGACCTCATATCCAGAAAGTCACAAGTCTAGATAATTTGAATGGACAATTTCCTAGACCAGATAGCCCCATTTTTAAGAATAGTTTTAGTAGTTATTTTAATTCAACACTAACCTCATCAAACTTGCCTTGAAATTAGCATTTTTCAGAGATGTGTTAAAGTAGAAAGCAAAAACTAATGGTTCTAACAAACCTAGCTTAATATTAGCAAATTAAGGTGGCCATGTATTGGAAAGATAAGGACAGAGTCCAGAAGATTCGTTCTGAAACTGCAGAAGATGTTCTATTCATTGTAGTACATCGTCTAGCCAGATAGCCATAAAAGTCATCCTCTACCAGGTCGCTGCCTGTATGATAAATTTTGGACATTACTTGAGATTAGACTCGTCTCCAGACAGCTATAAAGGCCGAACCAAATGATATCTGATTTCCTCCTGGCACGCAATGGTGTCATCAGGGCAATTTTTCATTCACCGGTTTCGAAAAAGCCTGTCGTTCCGATTTCCTGTCATTTAACACGGTCTCGCGTTAGCTGTGTAGAATGCAAGACTGTAAGTACGCGCGCATGCCCACTGCAAGCACTGACGCACGCACCGAGGGTGCGACCAGCCAATGGGTGCATGGCCGATGCGATGCTATAAGAAAGCTGGAGGAGGTGGCCAGATGGCATAGTATAGGACACAGGCAGAGCGTACGCTCATACATCGCTTCTAAGCCTTTGATCACAGCAAACGCTATGTTTCTTGTTCCAGACGGAGTGAAACCCACTGACCTCACTCTGGGCGGTGTCTTCGGTGGAGCCACCCTACAAGCCGGGCAACCGGACAACACCTTCCTTAACCGCCTCGTTTACCTCGCCGCAACGGGGTACGGACTCAGGGTAAGGGGAATGCCATCTCGGTAGAACTAGAGGCACGCAGATAATGGACTTGTGGCAAACCGAATAGCTTAAAGTGCTAGCTTAGCGTTTTTAGCTTAATTTACTCCTGGTGCTAGAGGCTAGTGATATTTTGTCTTCAGAATGAGTCACTCTTTGCTTCCACTACAGAAGTCATTAAAAATTAAAGTGTTCGATTAGGGTTTTAAATCATCTTCTACTGACTTACAATTACTTTTTGAAATGAATGTTGCCAGTGCTAGCTGAGAGGAGGTTCTTAAAAACGAAAATAGATGAAACGACACTGGTTCAGAAAGAAGAGGGAAACACGTTTCTAAGAGATAATTTTCGCATTCACATTCTGCTGTCTACTACTATAGTGCTGACTCTGTTAATGGCTTTACTCCTTAGAAATCCAATTTCACTATTGATTCGAGGTAATAGGAGCTAAAATGTTATCTAATAAAGAATTCGAATTACTGTAAATAAGCTTTTGAAATCCATTTAACTCAGTGATTTGAAACTGGCTGAGAAACTCACTTTTTGCTTCGCAGTTGATGAAAAATGAACTCGGTTCCGATTGGAGGACTTTGGTTTTACTTTGTAGAAGAGGAGCCTGCAAACCGCGAGCGAAGTTGTCAGCTCATCTGTTGCAACCACCGCTAAACGAGTGAGTTTAATTTTTTGCTGCATTGCTCTCACCACGAAATTAAATGGACTATGCGGTATTAAGCCGCCCCCTTCCCGACTCCCTCCTCAGCACGCCACAGTTATTCTTCCTCTTCTCCCTCTCCTCCTCTGGTAGAAGTGACGGAGGTTTGTTGTGCATGTTGACCGTTTTTTTACAATTCAAGAGGGACAGAAACAGGACAAGGAGCCGCATAGAGTAGAAAGCTTTTTAAACGAGTCATTTGGAAAGTACGTAAAAAGCCACTGCAGCTATTCACTCAAACGTCTGGGGTGGCTTTTTCTGCCTTAGATACATTGATTGAAGAGAACAAATTTTGTTGAATAACTTGAATCAACGGTTTAGTAATGTCAAATTCTATGCAAAATTTCGGCAGTAAAGACTCTTTGATGGAAGTCCTCTGGGCCATCCATCTTCGTCAGACTTCGAGTCGCCTGGAGTGACAGCTGTGATCGCTGTAGTTATGCACTTTTCAGCCCTCCCAAAATCCAGTCTTCTCAATTTATACCGCTTTTATTTCCTAACAGAAAGGATGAATTCCACCTACCACGTTTTGGCTGAGTGACATCAGAGGTTGAACAAACGCCCGGTTTTGATATATAAAAGTCTTTCTAGAAAGAAATGTGAGTGACAGAGGAAATAATGCTTATTTAAGCTTGAATTCTTTATCAGAGAAGGTTATTACCCTTGGCGATAATCAAGATACTGTTAAATCCTAATACTTTAATATCAAGATCTAAGATCTCAGTATTTTGTGGCTAAACTACTGGAATGTAGTAATTTATTGTTGGTTTCTGCATCTAAATAGGGTAATGGAATGTTTTGTTTTCAAGGACAGGAACCCTAACGAAGCGTTCTCAAAGCTCTACTCTCCACTTTGAAAAATGGAGGTGCTCTCCTGGATGTTTGCATCATCTTTTTGTTTGAAAATCATTTTAGTCAAAGGTGCCTTGAGATATCATCAAGATTTAATTTCGAAGAGAGGAAATAGGACCAAATAAGAAACTTGAATTGTGCAAAGTTTAAAAAGTGGGCATTTTGTGTAGAGGTTTTCAGGATCTAAGGATTCCACACACTAATTAAAAAAATTTCCGTCTTGATACTTATTAGTTGAAACTAAACATTTATCATACTTTGATGCTCCTTCATCAGCTGGACTTTTCCCAGAGGATATTTCCTGCTTTTAGATTCAAGAACCAAATGCTCAGGAAAGGTTTTTAGACTCACACAAGGCAACGGTTCTTAGTAAATGGACACACAGAGAGCAGTCAATGCTGTGGCTCGCATAGGAGTGAATAAGGATTGCAGATAAAATCTCCTCCACTCACCTCTCCTCTCCACTCTCTCCCCCTCTCCGTCTGCTAGCATCTGCAGGTCCTCATAATTATTGCCTTTGTTTACATTGATCCCAGCCGAGGGTAGAGGGCATGCCGGCGGGCACGTGCATTCTGCCCTCGAGGGTGCTGCACATCCGTGGACTACCCGCCGACACGACGGAGAACGAGATTGTGCGCCTCGCAATGCCCTTCGGTCCCATTGCCAACCTCGTTCTCACCAAGAAGACCGGCCAGGTGATTGCCCGAGATCCCATCTGAGCCCATCATTTTGATGCGCCGAGCTTAGTTTTCTTGGATGATGATGATGATGATGATGATGATAATGTTTGCCGTAGATATGAACTTAACTGCGCTTACAGAAAGGTTGGAGAAGAACTGGAGCATTGAGTGTGATGTGCTCTAGCTCCGGATAGGAAACCGTGTCGTCAAACTGTTTACCACAGAAGCAAAGTGGTAAACCACGACGAAGTTCCAAAATCTATTTATTTTGTATTTTCCAACTTCTATAGCTCTTAGGGTGTGAGTTAATGCTCAATTACTTTTTATTTGGAAGATAAAGATTTTGCAAAACCTTTTGTTTACGTTGCTTAACCACATCCATTCAATAAACTGTGATTGGGAAAAATAGTGAAGATTCAGGTACGGAGAAAACGAATATTTTCCTTGAAAATAGCAATTTAAAGAATTAAACAAAAAATATTAGTCTTTTGGGATATTGAAAAAATATATCCCAACAGGAGTACAACTGAAACTCAAACTATTTTTCCACTATTTAAAGAATATGCTGTAACCTTGTTATAGGTCTGTTAAGTTATTTTCCCCAAAAACATTTAAAATACTTGTCGATAAAAAACATTTTTTCTATTTTGAATGGATAAGCAAGGGACCCTAAAATAACACTTTTCTGTGATTCACATTACTAAATAAAACCAGTCAATCACATTTCATCTATTGAAGAGTCGTTAGGGTATATGGGAAACCTTACTCGAGTTTTAGAGAAGCGTTTTGGAACTGTCATTTCTAATGGGCCTGAAATTTTGACAGAAAATTTTGCATCCAGCTGCATCGCAGGAACGAAATGACCTTGTGAGTGTTTCTGTCAGGTGCGGCATTCCTTTAGGTGAAGAGAGGCCTTTCACTTACTAATTTACCAGCCTGCACACTTGTGTTGATTACAGCGATTGAGCTATTTCCGAAAGCTTCCTATTAATTCAAACTAAGATAAAGTCCCATACAAAAATTACTTGTCTCATTTCATCCCACAAGAAGAGTTCTAGGTGGAATCCTGCAGTCAGTTCGGATTATTCACTGATACTCTATATGGTAAATCACTTGTTAATCAAATATGGCTTTGTAAATCAGCATGTTACCTCCTTATCGATGATAAAAATGAGTTTCGGAAGGTTTAGAACATGTAATTAGAATTCAGGAGGCCTCGGTTGTCTTTTATCAACTGATATGGATGATTAGTAGCAAAAGAAAATGAGTAAATTACGCTTAATCCACTCGCATGGGATTTCACAAAGGCACCTGACGTTGAGTTGCTGGAATTTTCCAGAACTCCCACAACGTTTGCGGTTTTCAGTTTAAAAAATACGAGAAATACTATTTTCTCGTAGAATTTAGATGTTAATTTGATTGAGTTTTTCATCTGATAAAAAAGTATTAACAACGGACCATTTTGAATCTTTGTAATGGTTCTTTGTTCCGAAATCATAGACAAGTCAAAAAACTCCTAGACTATAAACATTGAATGAAAATGGAAAAATTATCTTCGATTGTACGTTTTGATTAATTTTGTAGAGAATGAATGTTTGATTGATTGGAAAAACAGCAAATATCGAAAACTCCTTTCCTTCCCATTAGAAGTTAAATTTTTAAAATATTGATAAGTGTGGATTACGCCAGTCCGGTGATATTATTTTAATATTGAAGGAGTTTTACGATAGCGGTAATTTTGCTAAGGGTCTATAACCCTAAAATTAATGAATTTAGTGCAAAACGAGTGTAGGTGCACACACCATTACCTATCCTCAAATGACCTACGACTTCATGTTTCCATACTTTAAAACGAATACGCTCATTTAACCAATTTAGAAGCTATGTAGTGAAGAGAGGCTTGAGAATTTCGCTCTCCATTGGTTAATCATGTTTTAAAAGGAAAAGCCTCTAGGAAAACTAGGCGTTACCCCTGCGAACACCAATTTATGTACACCAGTTCTATCCAGCTACCGGAAGATATAATATCTTAAGTGCACAAAGAATGCTGTATTGATAACGGTTCATGAAGACACAGTAACTATTAAGGGCTCCTAAGAAAAATAATTTGCTTCTGATATTCAGTTCTTTGCAATGAGGATTATTTTCAAAGGGTGATATCGATTGTAGATGCCAGAACAAGGCATCAAATCGAACATGCATATTTGCCGCAGAGCCTTCTCAAAAGGTCAATCCAACACTCCTCAATGTTTTCAGATATACTTGAAACGACCCCCTTTTGGTTAAATGGTGGTTTTGTGGAGCATATGTTTTTGCATTCATATTACGCTAACGTTGCTATATCGTATTCGGAAATCTGTAATTTTCAAACTTTACACATTGCCGACGGTTTATCCAAGAAGTTCATAAACTTCTTCTGAGGAACTTAGAAAGATTACGATTTCGATGTAAACTCTAAGAAATAAACCTGACCCATCAACGAAAGTTTTATTTTCCTCATCCACCAAATAAGCGATTCCAATCTTTAAAAAGCTAATATTAATTTAACTTTATTTTCAGCTTTAGGAGCAATGAAAAATTATAAAACCTGACTAAACAAAGCAGCAAGTTCATCTCTTAGCATATGGTAACTTTCCTCAATGCCTTGACCTCACAAGCCTGAAAAAAGGTATCCGATTTCTTCTATTAAAAATTGTGTGGATGTGATAGTGTTTGACCACCGATTACCAAAGCTTCGAAAGTACGTGAGATGCGTCATCTGAATTCATTCAGGATCGTCGTCTAAAAAATTAATAACTGTTCTTCCTTTCAGGCCCTGATAGAAATGACCTCTTTCGACGTGGCTGCCAAGATGCTGGAGTACTACCAGTTCTACCCGCCACTGTTCCGGGGGCGCGAGGAGGCGGCCATCCTGCAGTTCTCCAAGTACCAGAGCCTCGAGCTGACTGGTATTAGTCGGACCGTGACGGAGGCCATCGCGCTGGCCAACGAGCACTTCTTGCGCTGCGTCGCCGAAAACCCCACCCGGCCACGGGTCCTCCGAGTCTTCCTCGAGCCCGCCCCGCACATCCAACTCAACTACATGGACTACTTCAAGGCAAGCGACCACACGTAACCGCAATCATTTATTGGGTATTCAGGCTCTGCGCTATACTTGGATGGAAGAGACCCTGGCACAAAAACGGCCTCAAACTTCCACTAAAGGGCTCATCTCTCTGCCCTTCAAAAGTTTTCTACAACAAAACTCTAGTTTTAAATCATGCCTTGATGACTAGAGCCAAATAATACTATACTAGACTATCCCATCAATTAAACACACGATTTCGGAATCTAAAAGCCTTAATTAGAGACTCGTTTAGTCAAATTTGAGGCAGATTTCCAATTTTATTCGCTGTTATGCTTCACCCTGAAGGCAGCTTCAGGAGTGAAATGGCCTCCCCTCGTTCTTTGCACGGTTGGTGAAAAGCCACACCTGAATCCTCAAATTGACCAATTTGCTGTCATCGTCAAATGACAGTGAAAACCGCACAATGCTCATTTCGAGCATTGCAACTGAAATTAGCAATTCATTCATTGTGGTCAAAATGTATGAACTTGGAAAATCTCCTATGCAAGAGAAGTTTAAATAAATTCAAAAGTTTCGCCACTTTTTCGAATAAAATGCGTTATTTATTAAGCCAGTTTCTATCGAAAACAGGAAATATTTTATCTTGCATACCACAGAAATGCAAAAATATTGAAGCTGCCAGTCACGAGGATGCCAACCTCTCACCATAAAGTCATGTTTGATTGCAAAATATTCTTTAGAATTCTGGCAAGAAGCAGTAGTGAAATTTTACTGCCCATAATGCAAGTAAGATGTAGGCACTGGAATGGTAAGCTTTTCAAGATGTCCTCTTGACACTTCCTATTTAATAAAATGAAGTATATTTCAAAGTTCAGTTAAAATTGCACCTATTTTAAATGTGATATGGTCTAACTTTACCAGATTTATTCATTTCAAATGTGAAAAGACTGAATGAAATGTCATTGTCTGACACTGTGCATTTCGTATCCTATCCATTTATATTCTACAAAAATGTTGATCCATTAAATCAATGGGTTAGGAAACGTCTGTTTCTGTGTCATTTCGCAAGCATTGATAGTAATTTGGGGGCTGCCACGAAATTTTGAGGGTAGCACCACTCAATAAAGTCCAGCTAATAACTTATCCCTAAGGCGAAAATGCCAATAATAACGGTTGAGTGGTCAATTATGTAAAGGAACAAGAAGAGGTGGTGTGAGGGGCAATCTTCCCCATCTAGAGGCCATAAAAGTGCACTTCACGTGCTAAGGAAGTGGGGGGGCGGGGAGAAAAGGTTAGCCTTGTCAATAAATAGTGACCTCGCCCTCTCCCTCGTTACCTAGATTACGAACACAAGCGTGAATTCCCCAAACCCCCTACCAAGGTCACACAACTGCCTGATGGGAGGGACGGCCAAGGGAAAACCCGGGCGGGAACTAGCACTTAATGACCGAAACTGATTTTCGCTTGATGGGTATGAACTAAACATCCTAAGCCTATACAAGACTTGGGGAATTTTCATTAGGAAAAGAACTTACTATTTTTAGTTACCGATGTAATCTATTCCTGAGCTCCACAAACAGCATTTTGCGGACAGTAAATGAGAGTCCACTCTACGAAAAGTACATGATGAAGAGGGTTTCGCTCCTCAGAAAGTATGTCCTAGGACTTATAGCCGCTGGTGAACCCCTCCTGAAGTTAGCGAGATAAACACAAGGAGAATGGGCGAATCTGAATCATATCGCATAATCGCCGGAAGTAATTTTGATTAACATCTCAAAGCGGGTGCAGATTTCGGAGTTTTAATGGCCTGACGCTTAGAAGTAGGTTGTTTTTACGACCATCATAATGACCGCCTTAACACAACCTTCGTTTGATTTTAATTCACCTGAGTTATTTCTAAATTCTTTTCACACGGTAATAGTTTATCTCATTGAGATAAGGATTTTTATATTCCAAAACTACTGCGGTACTTTAATTTCCTTTTATCTGGTTTGGGATAGCATATTTCAATGAGTACGCTCCGTCAAGTGATTCAAACTCTTGGGATCATATCGTTCATTATGAATCTGCGGTCTATAAAAAGGTTTTGAATGTGATATCCTCGTGAGATCAAATTCCAAGCCAGAAGGTTGGCTATTTTCTTAACAGAAACCACTAATCTTTCGGTCGGTTAGGATTAAAAGAAAAAATATTTTAAACTGAAGCTTATAATTGATAAAAAGGTATTTCAAATATATCTTTCGACAATGAAGTCCTATTTACTATCTACTGTAAAATCGGAAAATTATTGCGCGGGTGCTAGAAATGAACAGTATTTTGCGGTATTTAGCGATTGCGGGAAACAAATACCCCATGAGGAACTGAAGATAATCCGAAGGTGTGGTGAGTATCCCGATTGCCAAGAAACTAGCATACCGCGGCACGACCTATCAATTATTCATGCTGATGGGGAGTAGTCGATGCTCAGCAGATTGTACTGAAGCATTAAAAGGGAAATGTGATTCGTGAGTAGGGAAATCTCACTTTGATGTCCCTTTGGCTGGGGAGGGACCGGATCTCGACTCAGCTCTCCACGACCAAGCCTCACGACTTCCTCCAATGGCGAATTCGATGCCCCTAGGGGGAATTCGACTTTTAGAGATGTAATTTTCTCTAGCCCACTCCATTTAAAGACCGTCATTCAAAAAAGTTACTTAGAAATTGACCTGGAAAATACCAAATTTATCGACAGTGTTATCTTAATTTTCATTCAAGCCATCCATTTTACCGGATTCAAGGACTAAGTAGATGCCGGGGTTTTGTACACTAATGTTGTTTTATTATTCCTCCTTCCCCTATTTTTTTTTTGAAATTTCAAAGTCATTTTTGTCGAATACTATTACCTCTTGCAGATCTTCTACCGATACGGAGCGATTCTGAGAATTATTGTCTTCAAGATGTCAGGACGAAGTCAGGCTTTCGTGGAGTTCCATTCGCCCATTTCAGCGCACGTTGCTCTTCTGGTAAACCCTCGTTCCACAATTTCACTGCTTATTTTTATGCCAAAGTCATACGCAAACCTAGTTGCAATTAAATAGCTTATTTCGGGCTGCCAAATACGAAACAAGGCATGAATGTGATTCATTGAACACATTTAAAAATTTCAGGTATAAGCCAATGGTTAAAGTGGTAATAATCTGTACATTGATTTCTATTTAGTGAATCTTTTAAAGTCGTCTAAAATCATTTTGGCTGTAAGCGTTTTCAACTTCGACTGACTGAACCTTCTTTCTGGGATTCTACTGATATTCGTTCTGCAAAGACCTTCATTGCATCCTGTCACGCAATGGCGGTTACTAATTAATTGAAACTGGGACATAAGCGTACTCCAAATATTGTATATAAATAAAACTTTTAAGTTTGGTTACAGAAGCTCATTGTTTCTAGAGGTGGTGAGCTCCCGACTTATTAACCTTTCAAGATTACCATTCATTTTTAAGGCGTAACTAAATGGAAATTATACAGTTAAAAGCATTTTTGAGGAAATGATTTCTTCGAACTAGAAATATGTGTATTGTGCAAACTATGCTGGCATTTGGAAGAGGCCATTCGAAAGTAAAGTAAATGAAATCCATAAATCTGCAGGCCTCCCTTCTAGTGCTATTTCACAAAATAGCATTTATTTCCTTAAATAATATGAGGAACTATAGAATGTTGCGAAATTCTTTGTAAAGGAACTAATATACGAAATTATTACATTTAAAAGCACTTAAAATTTGTACTGTATCGTCAAGCAAAAATTTGCGGCTAATTTGTATAAAGATCGGCTTTAAAATCACTATTTAACACAGTGTTTTCTTCAGGCAAGTACTTTCTATACTTCGCGGTTTTATAAACATGCTTTCTTTTCCCTTTACTTAATGAAACGCATCTTGATGTTGTATCCCCATGAAAGTTGGAAAAGTAGTAGAATGACCACGAAAAGGGTTGTAGCATTAATTATCTTCGTTTTGCAACGGCAGCAGCAGCAGCGGAAGGGCTAAATTGAATACATTATGAGCAGGACCCTATGAAAACAATAACTTCATAGTAGCCCATTTACTCTATTAGTGAGAATATTTGCCCCTAGCGTAGTTGAAAACATTCAGGTGGTTGTTAGGAATTCTAGTGGGCATCTTTTTCTAATTCACTTTTTTGTAGGAGCTACTTCGTTTCCTCTTTTTTGATAATTAAAGGGAATTTTTCAAATGATATTTTATGCTCTCTGGCCTCTATCAATCCATTAAAGTCAATGATGCTTATCAACTTACAGGGGCAGAAGACTTATTTTCAGGTTTACATTAAATAATGTGAGATTTGTGGAGATAGATCCCTCAAAAAATAGCAAAATGCGAAATTGGAAGTGTGAAAGCTTTCCCGTGGTAGAGACAAGGTAGGATGGGGAGAAGTGACGACAGCGGGGACCCGCGAGTTGCGTTCGATGGCATTATCACTAGCGCGCATCAGAAACCCGCTCATCACTCACCTCAAGCCAAAGCGTTATGCGCTATCACCTCCCCCTGGGCATTATTCAAACCATTCGGTCTAAGAAGCAGCAATCTAGTTCTACGGCGTAAGCTACCTCGATTCGGATATTCATTTGCAATATAACTCTGACTATAATCCAGGGAGTATGCTTTAAACTTGATCCTTTAATAAGATGGTATGGACCCACTAACACCTAAACGGTTTTCAAAAAATTGAAGCACAGGGTTTATTTCCAGAGAATTCCGCCTACAGATTTTTTTCTCTACTGGGAAAAAAGCAATATTTGCTCCTAAACCACCTATCATTGGAGTCACTTTGTGCTTCAGACATTATCAACATTGCACTTGTAAAGACTTGAGTAACCTCTGCATGTCATACACCCTATCGCGCGCATTAAAAATAATTTTATCTATTTGTGGAGTAGGTGGAGATATTACAACAAACTTCTTGCATTCTAGACTTGACAAGTAAGCTTGTGAAAAGTCATTCGATGCACAAATTTGTAATATTACCTGATGTTGACCAATTTAGTTGAAAGTGGACCAGCTCAATTGTTTTTACCTATACTGTTGAAATAAGCATCTGGTTTCAACTTCATCGCATGAATTTTGTGGCCAAAGAAGAGACTTTTAACTATTTTGCGAAAATCTAATAGATTACCTTTTATTTGCTATTTCTCCCCGATGGCATTCAAAAGGCCTTGTTTCTTTCTCGAAAATTGCAGAACAGCACTGATATTCTTGTTAAAATATCTTTTTATCAAAATTATATGATTAGTGCTTTACTTTCTCTCCATAGGGGATAGATCGGAAATTTCGGAAAATGAATTTCTGTCACTCCGCTAAGCACGTACAATTGTCATCTAATTGTCTAAATTGTTATTCATTTGGCTTCACTTTAAAAATAAAAAAGAGGACTACTCCGACAATTAGACCTTCACTCTGCTGATGTTATCATTAAATCAATATAGATCAGGTAATCCATTCCAGTTTGTCGCTAGTGGGAAAAACTCAAGCTTAATTTCTGGCTTCTGTCAAATTCGATGTTAAAATAGCGTCCACATTTCAAGTTTTCTCGATTCTTTTAATGCCTGTTCATTGGCTCTTTTGCTAACTGCCTCAAAGGGGTAGGGTAAATTAACAATATTTTCATCAAGGGAGTGTAGTTTACACGTTTTACTTTCAACTTAAGAGAAAATGTACGTTTCCTCGCATGTATAAGGCCAGGACACTCTCGACTATGGCTAATGCATTGCCCAAATCCGATTAAAGCCCTTTGGGAATTGGGCGGCGGATTAGCACCAGATGTAAGAGCCATACATTTCCCCATGAAGAATTTAGTCAATCTACTATTCAGCGTGCATTATTACCATATTCGGAGGATTGTAGTTATTTGAATGGCCCTCGAGAACATGAAATTTTAAATTTCATTTAACCCTGAATTCTGATGTAAAGTATTTTTTGCAAAAATTGCATTTATGAATTAGTGTTAGTAGAAAAAGAATTAGTAAAACTGATATAGGTCAATTTACAGTTGATTGCATGTTTAATAGTATCGAAATTCGAAAATAGATATGTCTGTTTAGAAACGATAGGCAAACTGAAAGTATTTTACACTCGCCAAACGGCAATGTGGCTTAGCTGCGACAGGTTTTCATAAATCTAAAAATTAAGCAAAATGTATATATGGTTCCAGTTAGCTATTTATCAGTGACATTAACTATGAAAATCAGGAGTTTCTATATCATAATGCCTCCAGATCTGTGGAAGCAATGATAAAAAATTTAAAGTTTGGTTATGTCAATTATCAAATACATCTATTGGTCACTTGAGGGTTTGTAATAATTCCCAAAACCCCAAAATTTCCATGAGGTGAGACACTAGTTTGATGTAACCAATGAATTGGATCGCTGAGGAGCGGATATTTAAACAACTAATCCCAGGAGTATCGTAAAATATTAACTGATTGTCTACTGCCAGTTCTGCATAACGCTTACTCACTAAGTCACTGACATTAATTTTTAAACCAAGCTTCTTCTTGTCGATGGGGAATTCGGAAAATATGAGTACAGTACAGCACCATTTGCAGCGGGAGTAGTCTTGTTTTCACTCTTACGTTCCAAATTTTTTCGCTAGTAGGCGACAAAATTTTTTAGGAATATATGGGGTGCTATTTACTATGTATTAGAGAATGTGTAGAAAACTAGACGATTGTCATTGATTAGCCGATTATTTCACGAATTATTCTGAAGCAGTTAGGTATGAACGATTTTCCGATATCTAGGCTAACGAGTATGTGTACAAAAGGTCAGTTTGTCTAGACTTTGGTAGAAAGCCCAATCATCTTTTTTGGTGTTCATGTGAGGAAAATACATCATAATTTGCAACCTCATGAAATTTTCTATCTGTTGATCATCTCCAACTCAAATGACTTATTCAATGTTTTAAATCTAAGCATATAAATTTGTCATTCTTCGCTTAAGAAATTTCCCATGTCGCAAGAAGATCGTATTTGGTCGATGTACAGTCAGTAGTTGTAGATTTGTAACTCTGTGTGAAGGCGGGCTGCCAATTTGTGCAGGTCCTTAATGTTCTGACAGGAACATTGCATTTTGACTATTCGCAGAGCACAGCTTAGGGGCAGAAAGTTTTTCAGTTCCCTTGAAGCCTTAAACGAATTCCTGGACACGCCTTAGTCCTCCTTACAAATACCGTTTAGGTATTGCAGTCACATGAACACATAAGATCCCTAAAAGGCCTCTGTTAATGTAATCTTGCTCTTTGATAGAAATCATTAACCAGTCTTTAATCGTCGTCTTTTGCATTTATCCGAGCAGGATTGAAATGTTAGTTTAAATTAACTAACTAAACTAACCGTCGATAACTGACAGATGGACCAGAATAAAGAGCGTCCTAACACCTATTCTGTTAATTGAATCGCGGCGAGCTGGCTAAAATTCGTGGTTTTTGTGAAAACACAAACGCAAGCCTGTGGGCTGGTATTTGCCCATCTCCTTTTCAAGGAGTCATCAAGTCCGGCCCTCCCCTCCTAAAGGTCACCGCGCTGAAAGGCCACTGTAACCGCATTCCCTGCCCCGGTGCGTGCAGGTTCCATTGAGTAAATAAATAATGCACCTCCTGACATTTTGTTCAAGCACCATGGAATTCACCTAGAGGGGAGAGTATAGAGCAGTTGCCAACAACAGGTTTCATGATTCATAAATAACATGCGAGAGATGCCCGGGAATCTTAATGAGAAAATAGAAGCCAATATGAAGTTTCTCACAATGCTGCGGAGAAACTGGACTGAATAGAATGACATTAGTCACAGGTGTGGAGATGAGAAACCAGGTGTTACAAGCCCTGGTATTTCGCTACTTGTTCACCTAGGCCTTTTGTGATGCGCCTTGGTCAAAAGAGACCGGAGTTATTACGATGAAGGTACTCACTATCTAGGGAGCTTCATCTTTCACGAACAAATAGTTAAACACATTTTTGTTGGTTTTTGGGCATCAGCGAGCTATTAAAAAGGGGTGGCACTGCTTATGGAAGAGGAACAGAAAATCCTACTCGTGAAGGACTCAAGAGAGAACGATAATGAGTTACGTTAAATGAATTTCAACAGCTTCATTCTATGGTGGCTGAAAAAAATTCTATTCTGAACAGACGGATTATATTGCCAACTCTTGAGATCTGAGCAGGTTTATAAAGATAAATTGAGTCTTTGGGCTATTTAAATTATTAATAAGTAGGCAGAAATTGACTAAGTAAAATTTGCTAAAAATTTATCATTTCACAAAGAATGTCTGTATCACTTTAAGGAGGTACTGTAATTATTAAAATAGAGGTCAAATGGAAATGAATGGTATTATCAAGGCCATAATTAGCATTCTACACGAGCCTCGGTCCTGGCAGCACGACTTCCTGGCTGCACCCCTTCCGTTGGGAGTGACGGAGTCTATTTCTGCCAACTTTCCCCAGCTGCTACACTGTGGGAGTCCGAGTGCAAAAGACCCTAGTCGGTTTGAGTCCTCGGTTTTAAATTTGCGCATTTTAATTCGTGTGTTTGTGGAATAGTACATTATTAAGAAATCGTAAAAACGTTCATCTTGGAAATAAAAACTTAAACCCACTTCGTTCATGTTTCCCATTATTAGCTTCAATTTATAGTTCTCGTTAAGAACACCTAAAGTGTTTATCACTAATCAATGAACCCTAAATTACTAAATAACTATCAACTTTGCTCTTATTTAAAATAATTCTAACTTCGTGGATTTATTCTCCTTGTCCTAATTCCTTACCAAACTCAACACTGGTGCAGTAATTTTACCTGGGATTTTTAAGGCCGAAGAGAACATTCTAAGGGGCGCTTTGGCAAGCACCTCGAGTGAGGCTTTTGATTTTCATTTTCACTCAAATATGGCCCCTTTTGAATGAGAGTCAGGTTAATCTGATAAATTTAAAAAAGTAATGATCAAACACTTTGTATGCGAGGGCAGACACCTTCAAATTGATCCACCAATGATTACAATGCAAACAAACTCATTTCACAGATACTCTCTTCCCATTTATAAGGGTAAAATTCCTAGTTTCAAGGGTTCTGATGCGATAATCCGTACCGTAAATTTAACGTGTCTTTGAACTGAGAGAAAGTGTTTATTCCTTGCTGGTAAATTTAATTTAAACCAACAAAAAGTGAGCTTAATTAAAGTAACCTCAGAGTACACAACTCAGTGTTTAGTCTGTGCCTTTTTACAGTTGATTGTCCAAGCACAGAAAAGGAAGACAAGGTTGTATCGATAGACGATTGTAGCTGATTTGAAAAGATAGATATTAGTTGATAGCGTACGGGCTGATCAACAACTCAATCCTATTTCCTCGAAGGTTTTACCTATTAAAATATTTAAATTCTTGTTGTCAAGTGTCTCGATCAGATGGACGAGTCATTATATTTGGTCCTCCTTGCAGGCCATGAACGGTCACCTTCTTCAGCAGTACTCGGCTACCATGAGGATCGAGTTCTCACGACAGGCCTCCTTAGAACTGCGTCAAGACGACAACACGAGCCGGGATTTCGTGGTGCAGCCACTATCCCCTCAGGAGGAGCAAGATCTCATCAAATCCCTCACACCTCTCTAGAGCCACTACCAGTCCACTTCTACTTCTCTTTCTCTGTGTTTCCTTTTGCCACGGACTGCATACCCTTATCCGTAAACAAGCCACTGCACACGCCACACAGAAAAATTTCCAACAATCTAAATACCCAAAACGGCAGATATGACTGAATGTAAATACGGTATTAACTAAATTTTGGAGCTTGTTTTAGAGGTTTTGTGGTGCCATGAGTCTGTTGAATCAGGGAAGGAGTCAATTCTGTTAGTAGTGCTAAAAGCAGAAAAGTTCGGTCTCTGGAATGGAGACAAGGAAGCTCAT
This sequence comes from Anomotaenia brevis, assembly GCA_030710315.1. NCBI lineage: Eukaryota > Metazoa > Platyhelminthes > Cestoda > Cyclophyllidea > Dilepididae > Anomotaenia > Anomotaenia brevis. Next base: position 1,364,808 of record JAUOZQ010000013.1, on the reverse strand, counting down.
CCAATGACTGCTTTATTGTTAATATTGTCCGTTTAAGCCTAGGGTATGTCAAGAGAATAATAATTGAGTCTTAAATACTTTGAATAAATAAATGCTCGATTTGGCTAGTTACATCCTGTTGCACTCACTTATGAGTGTCTAATTTATTGCATTCATCCTAGTTCAATTCCACCTGTCCACTAAATTTGTATTGATCGATTTCTTTTGAGATAATCAAAGTCGCTATTTAGTGTTTCTAAGATTCATTGGTTTGTTTTAAACTACTTTTTATTTCAAATTAGTTTGAGTTTAAGACTGCTGTATTTTCTATCACATTGGAATTGTTTATTTTTAAATGTTTCTGATGTGTGCGAAGATTTAGTAATGATGTATTCAGGCGTTTAGATGGGGTACACTTCACCAATAACTCATTTTCATACAGACTTTAATCTCAATAACTTTTATGAAAATGCCATTTGATCTAACCTTATATTCAGTCTTGGCAAATATTTATAAACCGACACAAGTCTACTTTTGGAATTAAATTCAATAGAACTAACCATAAATCAAATTAGGTTTGGAGAAACCGGCTATGCAATAGAAATTTCTTGTCACTTCGGTATTAATAGGCAGGGTTGATTTTGGGGACGCTGAAATGGGAGATAACAAAAAAATGAATGGACCACGAGTTCTGTCCACTCCTCAGTGTACTGTAGACTGGAGATAGTTTAGGTCGGTACCAGCATAATTAGCCTTACCAATAAACAAGCAGCTTGTCGGCCTACAGAAGTTAGCTCCTCTTGAAATCTTAATTCTATAAGGCACGTAATAAGTTACGGGTGAAAGAGACCTATTTTCCGAAACATAAATTTATTCAAGTCAGTAATTGAACCCTCCTATGGCCACTGGGAAGACTATTGCACTCTGTCACGCAGAACTTCCATAAAGCCATCCTTCACTAATTTAAGCGTCACGCAATGCCAAAAGGCATACGAATCAGTCGTTGCCTTAAGGGTAAGAGAACGAGGGAGGGGAAAAGCAAGACTATGAGCCGTTTGTCCAAGAGTCATGCCCGTCACCACTACATCGCTGCTGGTATTTCGCGCCACACTGCCAGAAATGCCACCCGTCTATGAACAAAGCGTTGGTGCTAATCGACAGCAATTCACGTTCTTCATAAAACAAGCGCACGCGGTGTATGCATGCCTCCCTCTCTTGCATGGAACTCGAAATCGACACTGAAGAGTGTTAAGCCTACGCGGTTGTTTATTAACTATTGGCAAGGATTTCTGCATTTGAAAGGAAAAAGCAAACCGTCTGGGATTTTTATGAACCCCTTCTTGTGAAAATAGCAAATATCAATTTGATGACTTTCACGAGTCATCATCACGTAACTAGAGATATGGTTTCATTATTGCTCTAACACAGCAGATACGCTCAATGGTGAGACATTTCCGGTTCTCTACCTCTTGGGCCTTGGTGTAGGGTGGAGTAACTATGTGACCTCAGCTTGGCTTCGAGCTATTGCTACATTCAATAGCTGAAAGTTATAACTATGGGTTCCCTAAGGTGCTGGTATTGTTGTCGGAAGTGCATCAAGTAGGTTTATGAGAAACGCATGAATAATATTTAAAAACTCACTATCAATATCTCCCCATACCCCTAAGCAAAATAAAGTGCTCTTTAAAAGTAGCTGCATCAATTTACTGAAATGGAAATTTCACCTCCGTAGATCCAGAGTATGCTGACGTTGGAAGTCTGCATCTCTCAAATATACATATATTATCCCTTTTTCACGACAAAATTTTCATGAATTTCATGAAGTCGAAATAAATTAATCAAGAAGATTTGATCAAATTACTTGCTTAGAATGATAATTACCTATTCATTTAGAGTTCGATAGGGGTACTGAATGAGGTATCACTAGAAGGGAAACAGTTCGGAAAAAGACCACTGTTCAGAACGCGATTAAGAGTGGCCTTTGATGAACAGAACTATCTTTAGGCCGCAGGCTCTTCATGCGTAATCCTTACTGAATCCATTCTAGAGTTGTAGAGTTGAAAGGAGGACAAGTAAGAAATTGGTAGTGCAAATCACAATATCAACTGATTGACCACCTCCGAATCTGGTGCAAAGAGAAAGGGTCATTCTCCAGACTCCCTGGTATGAAGGCGACTGGGCTACTAGTTGGGGCTGTGTCCTTGTGCAAAGTAGCAAATGTATGGGGAATACCGTAGAAGCAAGCATGGAGTGATTAGTAATAAATTATTGACGGCCTAGGCCTGGGAATAGTGTGAGTATCCTAGCAGTCAAAAGTTAAGCAATTGCATTTGATGGGCTAGGACTCCTTCCTCGTAGAACTACCACCTGCCCTAAATATTCGTTGAAAACTCGTATTTCAACTCTTTTATAACACATTTTATACCTTGAACTCACTGGTTGTTATGGTAAAATGCAAGCAGCTGCTCAATAAAAGCACCTAACTCCTCCCACTGCTATGATCCACATCTGTTACGCAAGGATCTTAGTATAGACCTGGACCCAGAGAAGGCTTCGATTAGGCAAAAACCACACTCCCACGTCTGGGGTAGAACAGAATAAATTGAAGAAGTAACTGGTCAACAAGTCTACCTGAATCAATATAAGTTCGAGATGAATGACGCCGATATCATATTCGTTCCCAATATAATATTAAGTGAGATTTTATACCATTTACTTATTTATTTTGTCTCAGAACTAACTAATTATTTTACTTTTTATTATAAAATGGGTTTTAACTTTCTTGGATGCCTGAAAGATGTTCAGTAACTTGTTGGGCTAAGAAATGGGAGGAAACATAGAATAAAACTTTTCTTTAACAATGGACAGAATTTGTAACAGTTTAAACGTTTGCACTTGGAACCTTAGGAAATTAGTGGATACATTTATGAAAACACGATTTATTTTTGCTTATTATCAGCTATTTTCCTAATCGGATATTTTAACGTCCCTGTTGTGCCAGAATCAGAAACACTATCTAAAACAATTGCAAAAAATTCTGCAGCTTTGACTGTATTTGCAGATCCATGTTTTTTGCTAGTTCGCCAAATTACATTGCTTTGGCCTTATAAGTTTAGCTGTTTTATCCCGTAAAAGCTCGGATTATCTAGCCTTTCAATGTAAGTTTCTTGAGGCCTTACCACTTTCGCTACTGCTGACAGATCTACCTCATTAGTCCGAGTATCGAAATGAATCCTAACGACTGCATTTTGACAACGTGGGTGCTGCACCCGTAATCGCGTGTGATGCAGTTTCATTAAACCTCAATTTCAAATACTGTCCATATCTGTCACAGCGTTAATAGTTAACCTTCTATAGTGGCTTGTTAAAACAAGGCGTTTTCTTAACTTCAGTCGGTTGGAATCATTCCAAGAAGCTCATAGGAATTGCTACTCGCTACGAGAGAGATCTATCTGTCGCACTTTAACGGTAGCCAGGAAGACGCACAACCCAGGTCCATTTCGTATTTTAAATGTTCGGAACACAGCATTAGCGTACACAGAAGTCAGTTCGGTGAGGCAACGCAAATAGCTCCTTAACTTTCATTCTCACATAAAATGAGGTACTGCAGCAATGCAGTAAAGTTTGCCTGTACATATATCGCAGTGACGCCTGTCAAGTTTGACAGATTAACCCTGCGCAAGTCATTTCGGTTATATCCGACATCAGTCGATAATTAACTGACTGAAACCTTAAAAAAAGTTCAGTAAGGGTTCTAGTATGTTAATTGAACAAAAATTAATTTTATTTTAGCAAGACTGTTCTCACATTGTGGTAGATTTACTTGGGCTTCTTCTAATTATATTCCGATGTTTTACTTGCCATACTTATATACTTATTTACTTATATGCAATCACGAATATTTATATTAATTAGTATTTTGTTTACTCGAACATATCAAATATAGTGTTGCTAAAGGAAATCAAGCAGAAAAAGCAAAGCCTAATTTCGAGAATTTAATGAAGAAATTCAGGCCGGTGATGTTAAATTTCAGGTGAAATTGCGATAGTTTGGCAAAATAGCAGAACTGATTTGAAGGTATCTCAATCGGTTGGTGTCTTAAATGCTAGTCTGTGCATCTGTATGCAGGTATTCACAATCGGAGTAACTGAAAACTAATGTATAAGTATGTTAAATATAAGGGAGTGCTATTTCACGGAATGCAAACAGGTAGACAAGAGAAAATATATTTTTCGAAAGTTATGTTGTAGCGATAGCGTCCTCAACCATCCACGGAAAAGATATTAGCAGTACAAAGGCTCCTTTTTTCTTAAACTATACTAAATATCAGTGAATAATAAAGATCAATCACAATCATCATTAAGAGTTGACTGAAAATCACTGCCACGCATCTTTTGGATTCCTCAAACTGTTTTTTCTTATTCACACAAACGATCTAAACTTAGTCTAAACGATCAGACTAACGAGGGAATATGATAATAGAATTAAGTCTACTATTAACTGTGATGTGGTTCACAAATTATTAACTTCTAGTCTCTTGAATGTGTGAAAATTTTCAGTTTGGCAAATTATGGAGACATTTCGCGATAACATAAGCAATATGACCTTTCGCAGGCTTCCCTAGAGAGCTCATCATACTTTTTGGAATTAATCAAGTCGTAGTTATTCAGGACAACAGTAGCCGTTTATTAAATGTATTCAGAAAATCTGAAGTAGGAAATATTTATCAAGATCACTGTAAAATCTGGTATTTTTCAGTACTGTTAATCCAAAACCTATTAAAATTATATCATTTAGTTATTTTGTTGTTTTATTAAAATTTTAAAACTGCGTTTGATATCAAGGAATTTGATTTTTGTTAGTCTCAATACGCAATAATAGCGACTATTCAACCAATCATAAGGTCATATTTTGTCGCAATGAGATGACCGTTAGTTCGGTTATGCGAAAGTCAATAGTTGTTGCCGTCGCCATCGGGCTATTTTTCTTATTTTCCATATGGCTAACTTTTCTCAATAATTACGTTATTAAGGTATTGCTGCATTGTTTTTTTATTCCATAGGCATACCCATATCCACTGTCTATAACATTTACGCATTTAATACTCAAATTCTTCTTTGCTTGGGGGCTAAGGGAAGTGCTCTCCAGATATAAAAAGAGGAGCAGAGTTGAGCTTCCTTGGAGGGATTTTATCTTAGAAGCATCCCCGACTGGGATCGCCAGTGGTTTAGACATTGGATTATCCAACTGGAGCTTCGAATTTATTACTGTCTCACTGTACGCCCGATTTCGTCACTCATTCATAGGTACACTATGACAAAATCTACATCCATTATTTTTATACTTATATTCGCCGTTATTTTCAAATTAGAGCGATTGGTGCGTTTCCATTCTTCCCCAAATTGATATCTTTTAGAGCGTTCCTATAGTTGCAATTGTTTTATCCATATCAGTTGGGCTGTTCATGTTTACTTATGAGTCAACTCAATTTGATTCCCGAGGCTTCATTCTTGTATTGATTGCTTCCGCCCTGAGTGGAATACGATGGACAGCAGCGCAGAAAGTAACACAACATTCAGCTTACGGTATTTATACAATTTCTCTAGTCATATTTTTCCTTATGAATTCGCTAGCCTAATGGCCAATCTTTGGCTTGAAATTTCCTAATTTGTATACATTTTATTAAGGATTATCAGACCCTGTCGATGTGATTTATCATACTCAGCCCTGGATGGCACTGGTTTTACTGCCATTAACCTTTTCTTTCGAAGGTATTTTAAAATTCCAAATTCGCTATTGCTCATAATGTTGTACCACTATGCTTTTAAATAAGGCCACTTCTTTGTGCCAAAATTTTTAAATCACCCTTTTCTTTTCCCAGGGGACGAATTTTTAACCTCGCCATTTCTATTCCGTTCCCAAAATTACCTCAATATCTTTCAAATACTTGGATACTTCATGTTTGGGGCATGTCTGGCATTTGGCTTGGAGGTTGCTGAGTTTCTCGTTATCTCGAATTCATCGGGACTTACTCTCTCGATAGCTGGGATTTTCAAGGTAATCGGGTTGTGGTAATGATTAAAATAACTTTATAGGAAGTAGTAACCCTTTACCTCGCCGCTACTCTCAATGGAGACAAGTACAGTGCTTTAAATATCGTTGGCTTGGTTATCTGCTTAGCCGGGATTTGCCTCCACCTTGTGATAAAGTTTGTGAAGCGTGAGTTGTCAGTTCGGGCTAGTTTGTCCTTTTTCTCTTTTTTTCACAAAATTGTTTCGCTTTTGTAAATTAATCGATAATTACTTTAACAACTTGAATTTCGCTGGTCTATAACCTTTTAACACGCTTGTAATTTTTGAAGAATCTTTATCGCGTTGACTCTCCTTGAAATGCTTGCTTTATTTGGCATTATTTCCTAGATCATCGTAACAAGTCCCTCTCTTCTTCATCCGCCTCCGACGCTGTGAATTCGGATCTTATGCAATCAGTTCAATCACCTTCAGGCTTTCTTACAGCTCAAAAATGACTCTTAACAATTCCACCCCTTCTAACTCTCTCCGGCTATCTACAACTCCTCCCTTTTCTGTCTTTCTGCCCGTTCGATATCCTACTGGGTTGATGTTGCTTGATTTCCGACCCCGTGTGTACGCGAGTTTGTTTGTGTGTTCTTGTAGACTCCTCTTCCCGATTCCGGTGGTCTGCGGAAATGCAGAAGGGCAAGTCAGGTGATAGCCGTCACAGACAGAAGCGGTTCGTTTCGCTCAGCTCTGTAGAGCCACGAAACCCGAGAGCCCCGTCATTCCACTCTCCGCTGTCACAACTCCCTGAAGTGTTTCATTAGACGTGTGTGGGAGTGAGAGAGAGAAATACAAGCAACAAACCCGTGAAATAGTTACTCTTGCTGTATCTTCTTGGTATATCTAACACGTAGTTTTCGAACCCAATTGATTGGAGTAGCTGTCTGTTTTCATCTTATGGGGGCCACATTTTGGAAACTTTGCCTGCGATTGGCTGGGAAGCACCTACGTTGCCACGTCACTGAATCTGGATGGAAAAATGGGAACCAATTCAGGCACTTTGCACCCGTTTTTCTTGTAAAAATGGTAAAAATTATTATTAATTTAAATATCACACAGATTTATGACCGCCGATCTCTTCCTGTATTGTCGTGGCCTTATTAACCAAATTCGAAATAAAGTTCATTACCTTCATTTTTTCGAAATGTATTTTATTCTATAGAGAATTGGGTACAATCCTAGTTTTGCTGCAGTTTCATTCATTTTCTGGTGAATTTAACGAAGTTCCCTCCCCCTAAGTTACTAGTTGTATCTCCAGGTGTCGAAAGTGATACAATTATTTGAGCAACTCATTCGAATTACTAATATGTAACAAAATAATACCAACTTTAATACTTTCTAAAATCTGAATTGACAGATTATTCTTGGGGGTTCATGGGGGAGGCGCAAAGAAAGTCCAGTTTGCGGGAGTGCAATCTCATAATCAGCTAACATTTTGCCACGTTGTCTTTTACGCAATCCTTCATATCAGGCTATGATCACAATTTTTCCATGGGACAGAGGGAAAATTCGGTAGCGAAATTATTGATTCGCCTTTACGGATTCATGGCTACTGCACATATGGCATGCATTATGGTTGTCAAGCAACACTCAGAACACCAGGCAGAATGTTTCATCGATTAGCTCCTGGACTCGAGGTTATTTATTTGAATTGCGATTGGCATGTAAGCAAAAGGAATCCAACCAAACCCCCGAGGAAAGAACTCTACAGGAGGTTGAGTACGTTCTAATAGGTATTACAAAGACGGTAGTCTGTAACGCTTCCTGAGTTGTTTTCTTGCCTTACTTTTTAATGTTGGATGTAGATACGCTGACCTCACTTTCTAATCAACCTACTGACTTATATCTGTAACACAGACGAGACACAACACCCTCTACCACTTACGTGTGCATCGGCAGCTCGTTATCGCAACACCAAACTCGGAAAGCGTCTTAAAATGGCATTTTGTGGCTCACGTAAATGCAACACCCGTTAAGTTTGCTTGTTAACCGGTTCAGATCTGAGAACAAATGCCACATCCCAATGGCGGGTCCACGTAGATGGTAGGAAGCACTGCCAGTGGCTGCAAACATTGACCATTCGTTCGATGTTTCAACAGTGAATCCCCAACTCCCAACCCATTCCGTTGCAAACCCACCAACAACAGTGTTTTTCAAGGGTATTATTGTAATTCGAAATAGAAAAGGACGGAAGATTTGGAAGTAGGACGGGTAAAAGGGGTCCCAGTTTATCACAGATGCAGTCGTCGTATTTCTTCGGCGTCAAAGTCCACTCTGTAAGGCGAATACAACATGAGTGCTCGATAAACGTAAATAGCAGAAGATGAAGAAGCCACTTCGCACTAACCTCAAAGTCAAAAGCCGACGAATCTCATTTGCCGATAGGCGCCAGTTGGACGTGTCGCCGTAGTAACTCACTTCCTCCACCTAGGAAAAGGAACCGACGCGATTAGAACTTGACAACCAGAATTGTCCCATCCCAATCACTGAAAAATCATCCGTTAGACACTGGATTCTTTGCTCCACTGCAATTTTAGAACGTCCCAGAGCAATTCTAAGTCCTTTTTCCAGACAATGTACTCACATTAAATTCCGTATCATTGTCAGTGTTGAGCTGAATTTCCAATCCGTTCATGTAAATTTTGGTCTGTCTAGCTAGTTGGCTTGACACACTAGCACTATCTGTCCCTTCATAATTAATCTCCCCGCGTAAAGCCTTTAACCTTATCTAGTTTCTTGCCCGTTGGAATTCAGGGAGGTCGATTCCTCTCCGAATGATATGCGTACTCCACACCTGCTATCAATACAATCAAATTCCCACCATAGAATCGAGTGTGACCGATTACTTTTAAACAACCCGCTTTCATCAATCCTATCAGTTCTACAAGTAGTTGTCTTCATTACACTTGTGTAGATAAGTAAACCTCCTTTATTTAACTACGACACATATTGCGTGCACGTTTAACATTGAAATGGACACCAAAACTATGGAATAACTTGGGATTACTATCAACAAGAATTCATTATCGACGCTTGTTCAGTGAAGGCGTGTTCACTTGGTAAAAGGGGCGCCCCTTCCTGCGATGTGCTAAGTCCTAGTGATGTCTTAGTCACCACACTTCCGACCTGGGCTCCGAGGTATGCACGAATGGAGTCTGGCTCCACTTTCAAATGTAATATCCGAAACTGAACTCGTCTGGTTTTAGGCCACGGCTTGAGAATGAGACGGCATTTCCTCTGTTCTTTTTTATTGAAACTTGAATCGCATATTCACCACGAGCTTACTATGACCGTTACCAAAGGAAGGCATCTCACCTTTTCCAGGTTGAGAAGTTTGCTGATCTGCAAAATACGAGCAAACTTTTCGCGGCAAGGCATGGTGCAGAGGGCGGAGAAGAAGTTGAAGATGCAGCGCAACTCCTTGTCGAACTGCAGGGCACCGTACTGAAAACGACCACAAAGTTGACGTCCGCGCAGTTACTACTACCTAAGCAACCAATTTACAGACCCATACGCACCCTGTTGTAGTTCTTCTGCTGGACGAAACGCTCCAGTCGAAGGAGGACTTCGTCGGCCAGGAGAGAGACAAACTTCTCGTAGTTTCCTGGTGAGAGCGTCGCCTGAGAAGGATGATTATAGAACTCTCCGTTGTGAGTAGGTTTCAGCTGATTTAACAGACCTACGCATTCACGAAGTGGAACGTATCCACCATTTATAAACAGTAAAAGCCACTTCGGAACCACAAGCACTCAAAACAATAATAAGGAAGTTGAAACATTCTTGGGAAATTTCTGCAAAATTAAAATCACCCCAGTAGTCCTTTGATGGATGTTTAGAAAATATATATAGCAATACACCTTTTACCTCTAAATAATCCAGAAAAATTAGTTGCCTTGTACCATAGCATAATAGTAATTAAGGTTGCGCATTTTGAAGGACCTGTCACACAAGTAAAACTGTCGCTATCTACAAACTCAGTAAGGGTAACTATAAGACGGAAGCTGCATCACCTGGTAGGTTCTCGTCACGTCTAAATGCCCCTTAGCAGGCTGGAACGCGTCACCCACTTGAGAACAGGTAAACAGACTACCATGTGTTCACAACACCGCACAGATGCTATGCTACTACCACCACGTTCCTCAATAAAATTTCTCCCATGCAACTCTAACTCCCATCACGGAAAGCCAAGATTGTCTTTCACGAATACCGAAAAATGAGGCACTTCAGAGAGATGTGTGGTGTGCACCAAGTGTCGCACTTAGCCACCGTCGTGGACCAACAGCAAAACGAGCGTGGTGGCGGCAGCAATAGATCATGCTGGTAGCACTGTACTACAGGGTTGCTGGAAAAGGTTAAGTACTGTTGATTCAACGCCTCGTACAGAAGTTCACATAATTTTCTGGTATCTTAAACGACCATAGTCTTCGACGAGTAAAACGGCATGCGTTTCTACTGGAAGTGAGGTGGTCGGAACTGGACCCAACCCATTTCCTTCAGTCCGGTGTCTAAAACATCTCCAATCACTAAGGCTCCTTAGTCGGAGTCACTATAATAGGTTGTCTGGTTTCTTGAGAGGGCGTTACCACAAGTTTCAGTGCACATTATGCCTTTCCAAATAGATTGACGTTTTGGATATTCACTTATACGTTGTTGCATTCCTCCCAGAAATATGACACTAGTGTCAACTACCATGCTTTCTCGTATTTGAAAGCATAGAACATACCGCATACATGCCCAACAAGTTTCCGCAAACTTAAACAGTTGCACTACCACTACCATCTTTTTAAATTTACCATTTTAGTTTTTCAAAAAAACTACAAGTAGCGGTTCTCCAGATTATTGAGGCGCTGTCGTTGTAAATCAAATTTACCGCTCAAACTGATGTCGTATAAAAACGAAATACTCACTCTTATAAGTAATAAATACACGCGGCGTTGTTTCAGAAGAGCGATTTTTACACGACTAGTATATGGCTACAGAATAACAAGATAGCCTAGAAGAGTTTACAAACTACACTAAGCCACTGAATGGACCTTCGAGTTGTGGCACGGACTCACCAAGACTCCAAAGGAATGTAAACCCTCTTTTTTCTATGTGAAATAACAGCTAGATATCGAGACACATCAAACACCACAATTTGCTAGGTGAGTCTTGATGGCCTATTGTGTGCCTTTATGCACAACTCCAGCTCGCTTCTTATTGCTTGCATGCATCATGAGTTAAGACCTATCGCTATTCACACACCAATGTCTTACTGAAAAATATAGGCGACTGCAGCGATGTGTGAGATTTCCGTTTACGTAGTAAAGGAGAAAAGGCCTTCTTTGCTCAGTTAGCGACAGAGAAATGGAGGATTTCTTGTAATCGGTTGAGATGGTTTATATCACTACCCCAAAGGACTCAGGGTTCCGATGAGGAATAGCGTTTGCGGGTCGTCTACGTGGTCTATCCCTCGCAGAAAAAAAGCTCCTCGTAATGGAAACTCAGAACAGGTGGACTCATTAAGACGTAGTAGCACTGTTACACATGAGTACTTCGTGACTGTTTCAAAATCCAAAACGATTTGACATGAAACCCGCGAACATAATAGCGGTCTGCATCAACAACTTCAAGCGTACTTTAGCTAAGCTCCATCAAATCACTGATTTTGTGACTGCACTACAATCGCACCCGTTTCTAACCACAACTCTCAGATAACTAAAACGATACAAAATAGAGAAAAGCAGGGTAAAACACACAGTTAACCTAGTTATACGATGAATCGACTGACCATGCAAGGAAATGTTAAAACTTAACGCGTTGGTTCTGCATTAGGTCACCTCATGATAACCCCAGTCTGACTTCAGGCTTGTGGAAAAGTCGTAACACTCACGCTGAACGGCTTGAGCAGGTTCTGAAGGCCAAGTAAGAGCGACTCTACCCAGGGGTCATTTACGGCGTACTGCTCAAACTCGTCCTACAATCGAAAGAAACGATAGAGACCCTACAAACAGCTACCTGTCTGCTTCATTCCCTCCTTTCGTACCTCGGAGAGGTCGCGTTTCACTGAGTTGAAGGCCTGCGTGAGCGTGTTGACCTGGGGTCTAATCACTCTGCGCAGCTTGTCGAAGCCGCCATCAAGAAGGCTCAGGAAGGCGCGGGACAGCGAATCGATCAGGTCCGACAGACAAGCCTACAATACAAACGGGAACGAAGACATTTAAAACAGGCATCATTCACTGCGTGGAGATGGGAGCCTTGCCCTTCTGTAAATGAAACACCGCTATTAGTCGATGTACTAAAGATATACTAACTGACAAAATGTCGAAACAAACATTTTCGGATTTACGGGCTCGACATATTGTGTAGATAAACTGTTTATTGCGTGTGACGTCGTAACTGCTGAAGTTGTAAACAACTTGGCTACAGATGAATAAAGTGCAGGAAAACAGCCTTCAGCAAGATCTTGTTTTACTTGTCACGAAAATGCCGAAAATCATCTGCGTCCTCGTCATTGCTTTCAGTTAGGTTGTCGACAATATGTAGTAAAAGTATCAGAAAGCGGGAAACATTGCGCTGAGACTGACGCCATCTTAAGTCCAATAAGGTGGTGAAATAAGGACTAGAGAGCTAATAGCACCACTAGCCTAGCACATAAATACTTTGCAACCCCATTCATGGCAGTTGAGGTTGTAATAACGTTTAAGGAAAATATATGACGATCCATAATCCATAGCTGAGACAACACGAATGAATCAGCACCCAAGGTAGCTACTAAGAGGCATTTAGAGCTTTACGACGCCTTGCTTGTACTTTGTACTAGTTTACGTCACACAGTTGCATTTAAATCTACCTTCACATTTGGTTAGGTAGCATAGAAACTGAGAGAGACGCCAGAAAGCGAGGAATGAACCTGCAGTTTGTTGAGATCGGACTTGCGCCGGAGGCCGAAGACCTGGGTGATGTACTGCTCGAGGGCGTCGCGGAGGATCTTGAAGCAGGAGAGACAGGCCTCGACTGAGTTGAGCGCGAAGAGATACTGCGTCTGCGGGTCCACCTGTACACCCCCTCCGCCGCCGCCGCCGCCACTCCCGGCCCCGTCAGCACCGCTCGCGGTGATGTCAGCGGCCATCTCGGGACTCGGTGTGCCCAGCAAACCCGTCGCTAAGCTGCCACCTGAAGTGGACGGGAAGTGTCTGAGGGTAAGCTGCCCTCATGGCCAAAGCGAAACTGAATCCAGTCGTTCCAGAGCGTATTGATGGGGCTCACCAATTACCTTATTAGAAATTCATTGAACTGTATAATTTATTCGTATGAAAACAGCTTCGAAGACAAAATTTACGGAGTAGTAATGAGCGCTGTCGATGATAGGATAGTCACCTCTAGCTGTCTCCATCTACGTGTCCGTTGACATTGTTTAAGACATTTTTAAGAAAAATCGCTTATTTCAAGTTAATTTCTCCACTTCAAGAACTTGTTCCTATCATCAACCCAAGAGAAAGTCACACAGATGAAGATAGAGACTCAGAAAATGGGTTGACTAAAAAGGTGAAGTTTGGTGACAGATAAAGCTAAAATGGGCGTGCCTCAAGGTTTGCCTCTGAAATGCACTATATTAGCTGGCCTGGAAGCCATTATTAAAACTTATGGCGTCATATCGCTTAGTGATACCATAAAACGACCTATTAACTAGCATGTATCAGCTGTGTAAAACGCACTGAACACAGTTGATGCTCAATTCCTAAACTCTCAAGAACACAATCATACAGAGTAGAGGTACGAGCCACATGACGGTCAATGGTGAAAGTATTGACCAAGGTGTCGTAACTCAAACTTATTGGTATCTGATTATCAAATTCCCACAAGATTTGGATTGATATGCCAAGATTTGGTTATGCTTACTGGCACCTTCCTCCGAGCTCCCCAGAACCGATTGAATCAATCCCAATAACGACGACCAAAACATCTGACGTCTTAATTCGTGTTAAGAGAGCATAATTATTAGAACTGACAGCGAAATGTGTGAGGGACCAATTCCATTAGAAATCACTATAAAATAAAGCCAACAAGAGAACTGAGGACTGTTTGTGTGCCAACTGGGGATAATCTTCCCACAATACATGGACACACTTCAAAAAGGAGGCTGAAAATACGAAAATGCAAACTTCCCAGATGCATGTTGCACACTTTGTACAAATAATTTTGGGACAAAAATTTTCCTTCAAAAACACTGGAGCTAGATATAGAGAACTCAATATGTTCTTACAGAATCACGAAAGCCTACCATGATGCTTTTACACATACATGCCGCACAAACAACCCAATCTAATCTACGCCCCAGTGATTATCTCATACAAATACGTCCTCGTTTTAGTAAAATAAGCTATCAATACCCAAACGTCAGCATGGGTAGCAAATCTGAAATAGTACCACTTGATGCACAAGGCGCGAATGAGCAGGAAAACTCGCGACATCAATTCAACTAGGAGGAGAGCAGATGTCTGGGACAGATGGGGTGTCGGCAAAAGATGAAATAAAGTACATATGGGGAAGCGACCGTAAGAAATTAAATAAAGACCAAAACTTGTTCCGATATAAATAAGAGTCATTACCCCAAGTAAATAGGTAATTTGTATTTGTCGGATACATGGTTTTCTGATATGAGCAGCACAGACGAAGCTTTTTTACATCGAGCTTGCTGAACATGTCCAACCTGACAGCATCATTTTTACTTGTCTCACAGTGAACTTACCCTGTGCTAGTCTAAAGTTTGGCTGTAGATGAGAAAATGCCTCTCTGCCAATGGGCCTGTCCATTCACCGTAAGTTAGAGGGAATCGCATCCCGATTTCGAAGGTGAGCACTTACTTCCAGCGCGCTTGTGCACAAGATGGTAGGCCTGCTGAATCCAGCCGGTGGAGATGCAGCTCTTCGTTCGCACGGAGAGGGTCTCCTCCAGCAGCTGGTCGGCGAGTACCGCGTTGGCGTGGTTGAACATCACGCACACCGCATCCACACTGCCCGACGAGATTGCCCGGCTGTTACAGCATGAAGAAAAGAGAACGTTTAGTTCACATGCTACAACACAGCCCCGCTAGGATACAAATCTGAGTTTGCCCTCAAAACTAGGTGGAGAGATTAAACAGTCTTTTGTCCATCATAGTCCTTGGGGACCTCGTCCTTTTACCCATATTTGAAAATGCCTTCGAGGTTCCATAGATTCGACTGTTACCAACGGAGTAAAAAGCTGCCTCTAAAGTACATACTAAAGGTCCACCATAGAGCGTAAGGATAAATAAAGATTTTAGGGGATTATAACTCCATATTTAACAGCTTATTTGTGTATCTTTTAGCTGAATGGACGATGGAGAGACAAAACTACGCAGTATCCGTTTCATTAAGTCCGGTTTCGGGAGAGCTTTCAAGAGGGTGGAACAAGAAGCAGCAATGAAGATGTATATCATAAATGAAAAAGAAGTAGCTTAATACAAAAGAAAGTAAACATTTGAGCTTGGGCGCACGTGACTCTACTCGTGAGCAATAATGATTCGACTAAAATTATACGCGTTGAAAAAATAAAATAAGCATACTTTGCTATGAAACTAGTACGAAATCGAGAACCTGTGTTGTACTCCAGAAATGTTATACTGACTCACAGAGAAACAGTAAAACAGTTTCTGGTTAGCCAAAAACACTAACTTAATCCATTTAATAAACTACAAAACTCAAAATGTGAGATAGAGAAGCGAAAAGGCCAATGAAAGCAGTGTATAATGCAGAGAAAGTAATGCAAATAAACTGGGTTATGCTAGAGTAGCTCACGCACTCTCAAATCGATAGAATCGCTTCAGAGCCAATAAAAATACTCAGTGGTAGAACTAACCTGAGGCTCTTCTTCACCACGAAGAAAACGTCGTCAACAAGTCGGAAGGTCTTGGTACTATCGTCGAGTTCATCCATCATTATCGCCTGTAAGCGAACAGGTTGGAAGTTTAATGCGACTTTTGCGAGAAACCGCAACCGCGTAGAACACAAGTCACCTTACGGACTAATTCGCGGAGGAAAAGTTGCTCCAACGGTAGGTAGACGCTAACGATTTCTTGGGAGATCTTCGACAATCCACATTGGCGGAAAAAATGTCGGATATCGGCGGCTGCGAAAACAGCGATTAACACTCAGACGGACCGAATGTTACAAGAGTCCAGAATACTTCTAAATGGTTTAGGTGGATTCTGCAACACTACTTCTAGGTATAGCCACAGCTGCCTATTATAGAGAACCAGGATAAGCTATCTTGGTAACTACGAAAGTTGCACTTCTGACTATAGAACTGAAAAGAAACCCAAACATCCCGATCTACCTGTATCCTTAAAGTTGGTGTCTAAGTTGTTATAAAACAGTTAAAATCTTATTAGAGGCTCATGCCTTCGATATATGAAAGAAGGAACTTTATTTTACTAGAATCTAATAACCTAACTAAACCTTATAGTTGTTACTACAAATCGACGATCCATCAAGAATACAAAAAATGCACTTGTAATTTCGATGAACTTACCAACTTGGTGCTCATTTTCGTTTGTCAGCATTGGGTCAGCCTGACAACACAAATTTAAGAAACTGAATACCGTATAATTGGCACCATATCACCAGAATCGTTAGGTCTTAGTGACGCGAAGGGTTATGAGGTAAGAAGGTTACGAAAGAGCGAAAAGATTGTGCAAATGTTTTCTACCATTTCTTCTAAATCGTGGTCTAGGCTTGGCTAGTTGTGAACAACGAATAAAAAATTTCATATTGAAAATAGTTAGGCTGAAAAAAACTCACAAGCAATCTCCGACGAAGGAAATTGAGAAAGAGTTCAATTCTTGAGTTGAACGTAACAGAATCTGCGATCAGCGATTCAGCAGAAAGGCAGAAGTCACAGAGAGACTGTTCTCTATTCTGGGCATTGGAGGCCGAATTCGATCCAACCGAACAACCGTTGCTGGTAAGTTCATTGCGAGCACGCTGGAGTAAAATACTTAGGTTCCGTTTCTCCTTGAAACTCTGAAATATGACTTCCGCGTGACCATCGCATTGGGTTTGGATAATTTGAATGAACTTCAGGAGGGTGTTTCCGCCTAAAACAGACGAGGCGTCAAAGGAATGACAACGTTTAAGCCCACCATAGTATTCCTTGACCACTGATTCGTTGGTCTGAATTGCCTGAGCTACGAGCTCAAGAAGTTGGGTTATCAAATCCACGTGGACATTCGGTTTGTCAAAGGACTGTGTCGTTGCAGTGAGAGAAAAATGATTTTCAGCCTTTTCCTTAATTTTATTGGCTACGTAGTTTCCATACTTTGAAAGACCCACGTCATACTCGTGTATAACGGGAAATATTTTGAATAGTCCTTGAATTGCTTTTTCGTTCTCAGATATAACGTAGTTGTCGAAGGAGGACGAAACAAGAGAAATAACCTCCGAATGAAGACGGTTCAATTTCGGCAAAATGGAAAGCCCAACGTTTTCTAGGTACGGACTATAAAACAAAATAAACGATTACCCTTCTCCAAATCTTTAACCAGTTTTATTGTTCTTTCATCCATATTCAGGTATAAGGATAAATTTTTAGCAGCTTCAATGGCGTTATCTGATGCCAGAGAATCTTGTGTGTCATCAAGACACTTTTGCAGTTTAATAACATTTCCGATCAATAACTCGACATTTTGAACCCGGTTCTAGAACATTAATAAGGGATCCCAGTACCAAATACCTTGGCAACATCGAGCTGGCGTACTTTCTCACTTAGTTGGAGGCCAATAGTCGCAGCATTGCCTACGATCTCCGAGAGACCAGATGCATTTTTGCTTAGAACAGACATTTTTGGACTGAAGACCATAAATATCAATAGGAACCTACAATGAAGTCCCCAATTCATTGAGCTTTTTGTCTAAATCTTTTCGTTTTGTTTCATATCTATTTATGGAATTTACTAGTGTGCTCTGAAAATAACTGTAAGCCACCTAAATTACCTCATACTCCTCAAGTTCTACAAGGGCTTTATTTAGCTCACCAACGCTACGTGAGTTGCTAACATCCACATCCATGACGTCAAGTACCACTAACCATTGACCTAGGGATTGCATTTATACAACCTTGAAAATGAAGCGACTAAATTAACAAAATTTATCATTCCTAATTCTTTGCTTCGATTATTTTAGGTATTTCTATTCATGTAGAAGAAATACGAGTGTATAGGGTGTGGCATTTTAGACTAAGTCAAGTTAAATTAATTTACTGTAATTCATGCAGTGAATAAGTCCTGCAAAATAATTATTTTAACATTCGTTTAAATACTCAGAAAGCGTTTAACGAATCATGTCAGTATTTCAAAATGGGCGAGATCCCAGACTATGATTCCAAATATGACGATGACAAATATTGCAAATTGAAGATTATCTGCTTAGGTGATAGTGCTGTCGGGAAGTCCAAGTAATGCGGAATTATCTGTATCTAGGGTCCTAGGCTAGTTGAACGCTTCCTTCTGAATGGATAGTATCCTTATTCGGTTGCATATCTGTGACAAACAAAACTGATTTGTATGTTGCATTCATCTGGAGTCTATCGTTTTAAAATTGCAACTTGTTTGTTATCTTGCCAATATGTAGTGCAAATATGAACATATGCAAGATTTGGGTAGTGTATGGCTGAAAACTCACTTTAACGATGTTCATTGATGAGTAGTCTTGCAACCATTGTTGTCGAATTATTGCCCCAATTATTCTTTCCTAGTCTTTTTTAAATCATAATTCTGACACTTCCATATGTCCTTAACTACACAGTCAATCTAACCAATTCTCAACATATGCCTTAAATATATACAAGCACCAGATGACCATAGGCGATCGTCTTGTTGATTTGGGTAATATGGTGAATTTAAGTGACCGCCTGTAGACATATGGGATACAGCAGGTCAAGAAAGATTCCAGAGCATGCATCCGTCATACTACCACCAAGCCCATGCCTGTTTGCTAGTATTCGATGTTACCCGCAAAATAACCTACAAGAATTTGTCGAACTGGCTGACGGAGCTTCGCAAATACCGTCCAGAAATTCCCTGTTTCTGTATAGCAAACAAAATTGACGGTAGGAGATGTTAATTTGCCGAGCTTTATATCATTCAGCTGATACCGAAGTCACCAACAAGTCATTCAACTTTGCCAAGAAAAATAGCATGCCCTTCTTCTTCGTTTCGGCCGCAAATGGAACAAATGTGGTCAGAATATTCACCGAGGCCACAAGAGCAGCAATGGCTTACAAAGAGAACTCAACTGACATTCTCGATCAAATCATGGCAGAACTTGAAGTATATACTGACCAATTAAGATTCATGTTATTAGATAAACGAAGATTCAAATGTTGCAAAATTTTAGGTTATGGACGACACTGGAGACTCCAAGTATGAAACTGATTCCGCACAAGAACAGTCGCTGGATCCCGTCGTGGATGTGTAAATAAAATTCGAAAAAAAGGATAAAATAAAAAAGACCTCAATGCTGTCCCAACTCTTGGAACACATAACCACGAAAATTTGTAATCTCAACTGTACTTTGTAGTTTTAAGTACCTAAATGCGCATATTTAAAAATGACTCAAAATTTTGAAGCCTTGTCTAGGTGCTTTAAGAGTAAGAATATCTAGAATGGCAACGGCGAGTATAAAATTTATTTAGTAACAGCAATACACAAAAATCTATATGGGCTTTATTTTGAAGTGAAGTCCGATAAGTGAAAAGACCAAGCACTTTAGGTCCTGCACAAGGTAATAAAAAGTGTGCAAACCTTCAGGGTCCCTAGAAAATGGAGCATATACTATACGACCTTACTTGCAATTGTTGATCTCGATCAATGAACCGATTTTAGACGTTGTAAAAGATATGTGTTCTTCTCCGCAAACGATTTCGAGTTCCTGCCTTCCAACGCGATCAGGCGTTGGCCAATTGGCATCGTCTTCATTCATTATGTCACTATCCAATATTATTCGCTTCAATTCTTCCATGACGGCTTTGCTAACCGTAGCCTAAGAGCGTTAAAAACCACCTACTAATTTACCTCCTTTCTAATCATTGTGTCGTTTTTGTAATTTGAGTTGTTCGCATAGCGGAGTTTGCCTGATAAATAATGCATTTGTAAAATTGACA
Organism: Anomotaenia brevis; assembly: GCA_030710315.1. Taxonomy (NCBI): domain Eukaryota; kingdom Metazoa; phylum Platyhelminthes; class Cestoda; order Cyclophyllidea; family Dilepididae; genus Anomotaenia; species Anomotaenia brevis. The sequence goes on along the minus strand of JAUOZQ010000013.1, from coordinate 1,344,593 downwards.
TACCATCGGGTCGGAATTCGAATTCCAAAAACTCGTGACCAAATTTCCCACGATGTCCAACGTAGTAGCGCAAGTAAAAGGCATCAGCCATTCTGGGTGTGTTGTGAGTGGCTAGAAAACTCAGGCTATTAGTAATAGCTACGCCTGCAGCTATTTTAACCAATGATAAATGCTCTAATTTTGTAGTATCCGCAACGATTTAGAGTAGTTTTATTTATATTTAATATTTGTGTAAAATTTTACGTTTTATTCCTGTCAATGCTGGGTTTAAGTTTTAATTCATTGAAACAAACATAATAAATGAAGTTTTTCGATTTAAATTTCTTATTATAAATATTACAAAGTCGGCTGATTGAAATTCAGTTACTTTCCAAAAGTTGTTGCAGTTTCTGCATCACAGTATCAAAGATTAGCTCAAAATCATACTTATCATAACTTTTATCCACTCAAGACTCTTTGAGATTTAAGAGGGTAGTTACCTTAATAACTAACATATTATTAGCCACATAATAATACATAACGTCAAAATTCATAGAAAAAGATGGAGTGATACTATATCTCCCACTTGTACGTTTATCAAAGTAGTATCGACAAAAAGTTCGAAATTATGACAATATATTAATCAGCCTTCTCATCCGATGGGCAATCTTGAACTGATCTCATCTGACGAATCTATAGAAGCCTTTGTGATGTGGTTGAATACAAGATAATTTATCATTTACCCTGATGGTCTTTCTTAGTTTAGCTGTATAGGGTAATCTTCGCAGCCTTTTTTGTTAATTTCCTTATTAAACTCATTTAATCTGATCGCTGAGACCTACTGAATTTGTTAATGGCCCTGTATTGATAGAGTGCTGCAAACTCTGCAGGAACTATTTTACTCAAACTCTTATTGAAATAGAATAATTTCGGACGGCCACTTATTTTTAGATCAGATTTTTATTCTACGAGATATAATTCGCCTTAAAATTTTCCAGTATTCAGGGACTATCCGTCGTAAGAACCAACGATTCAGTACACAACATTTTCCTAAATGCTGTTGCAAATCTTAAGTTAGATCGGAAAAAGTGCAATTTCGTATGCAAGCATTTGTAATTGTTGTTCAGTAAAAACGAGGAATTATGAGCTAATTAGTACTTTGGTATACTTTCCTTCCTTTTTCGATCAGCAGGTTGAATAAAGTACCTGGTCTAACTTTCATAATCCATCTCCTTCGTCAAACATTTTCTCTTCATTTCCTTCTTTTAAGTTCTAAGCTTGCCATGCTACATAATAGCCGAAACCTGTTAAATCTTCATCTTTGTCAATAGGGGGCGCTTAAAAGGTGGTATCAATTTGTTCTGGCCTGAAGTTTTGACAATTATAAAGGCCCTTTAAAATTATTGGTCTGTTTTGGCATCAAGTAGCATTTCGTCTTCGTTTCAATGTCTGGATTTAGATTTCCTGTCGGATTTGACTATTTTAGCTGCTTATCGTCTGCAGAAACGAGCATATAGCCGTTGAGTAAAATATAAGTTTGCTGGGTGACCACGCATTTTGGGCAATCCGTGTTAGTAATCCTGGGATCGTCCCTTAGTATGTCATCAAATTTCGGCTCAAACCTCTCAGAACTGCCGTCTCCTTCATTGTGCTCTAGGAGACATGTAAATGGATTTGTTATCATCATAAGCATATCAGAAATACAACAGCATTCATCTATTTCATGCCCTTTGATGGAGACTTCATCGCAGACAACCATATCGGTTTTCCCTTTTATTCTCATTTCTTCCGATAATATTGCAATTGCCTCCTCCATTTTATCAATTAATGCATTCTTTAGGCAAAAAGTGGATTAGTGCCGAATTCATGTCTTCTCTTTCAGTGCTGGGACTGTAGAATCTGAATCTGCAGGGCATTTTATTTTTACGAAAATTTTGGAAACTGCATGGTAAACGTTATGTTGCCATATGCCTCTGAAAAACTATATGTTGACTTACGAAGAAACTACTCTGCTGTACCTTAGTAACGCTCATGATGAAAGTCAATGTTTTGGTGGTCCAAGCACCATTCAAAAATGAACAGCTTCTCAACCATACATTGACGAAATTTCCGAACGATATGGAGTTTATTCTTTCGTTGACATAATTTTGTTTTAAATGTCCCTTATGTGTACCATTTATTTAAAAAGTTATTTTTTTCTAAATAACACAACAGATTAATTCAATATTCAGCAAACACTAAATATTCTTAAAGCGAGTATTTCAGTTTCCTTACTCTTTCATCAATCGTTATAATAGTCATAGCCAGCGGTCAATAGAGATTTTTGTATTTGTAAGCCTATTCCTACGTTCGATCAGAGCGCTCTTGTACGGAAATAAAAACTCACGTCCACTTTACATCCTTTTATTACGTCTACAAGGTTGATGATTTCGCAGGTCATGGTTTTTGATATGAAACAAGGCGTGAAAAGTGGGTTTCTATGATTCAAAGCTAACACGTACTTTACAACTTCAAATGATCTTTCTTTTTATGGTCATGATCCAGCCACGCTTAAATTGTTTTAACATGGTGTTATATGTAGTAAAAATAAGTGGTTCTAATAATAATTTATTATAATAATAGAAAATACAACTTTTAATTTACTAATTATGCATAAAGTCCGTGTTGAAAATAATAGTAAAGGCGCGAAATGTATCCCTGTCATATATTTGTGGTCAGACAGTTAAATAAAGTAAAGCTAGTTCATTTGTCATAACTTCCCCTGTTATTAACGTAATGAATACTAACGGTGCTAGAATTTGGGATAAATTATTCTGTATGTCGACCACTGCTTTTAGCATACTCATATATGGTTCTCATGCACGGTATTTGCTAATATTTGCCCATCATTTTGAAAATATAGTAGAGAGAAACACGACCGAGTCAATTTTTCAATACTCTGTTTGGTTAATGATTTCACTATCGGTACATCAAGAATTCTACCAATGTCAACCAAAAAGTAAAGTGCATTAATAGTAAATTGTTCTAAGTGATTGTTTAAGATAAAATTGGTGATTTAAAAACCAGAGAAATACATGTTTTATGTCGGATGTACCTGGACTTATTTTAAATGAAGCATCATCACACTGCAGCTGTAAATGTCAATGATAGGTGAAGTTGGTATCCTCCACTTTTTGCTCGTTTTCATCTTTTGCCTTTAACTAACTAGTTAAATGAAGCTTTAATTTTTGACTATATGTTTAGTATGAAGCAAATGTCAGTAAATGCCAATGAGCAAGAGGCGATAAAGAGAAAAAAGACATTTTGTTAGAGTAAGTACTACATTCTAAAGTAATCACGTAGTCAAAAACATATCCTCATCAAGATCTTTCAGTATCAATTAATGGCAATGCTTATTCCCATGACCAATAAAAGCAAATTCCTAATTATGTCTTATCAAGCAAAAAGAAATTCGACCGATTAAATGATTTATGCAAATTTTGCATAAATATAGAAAACAAATAATCCGAATATTAACTGTTACAATTTTATTAAACACACCTTTAATCATTAAAAGTTAATAAATATTTAAACTGTTCAATTTTTTGCCAGAAATCAAACTTATTAAGGTAGATTTTCACACATTTAACTATTTAAGATGATAAATTTGTGATTTTGTTCCATACACCTACCTCAATAGCGCTCCTTGCGAAATCTCTGACTTTGCCTACTCGAGGATGGAGTATGCTATCGGGGTCGCGTTTAATGATTTTGCGATCTTGGCAGCGGATTCAAGAAGCAGCAGATCGATAATAACACTCAAAGGAGATGTTGATAAAATGTTCTCTTTGAGCAAGCACACTCTTGTGGCTGTTTGCGGTGAGCCCGGAGATGCTGTAAATTTCACCGAATTTATTCAACAGAATATGCAGTTGTACGAGATCAGAAATGGTTACGAACTTTCACCATATGCAACAGCTAACTTTACGAGGAAACATTTGGCTGAGGCTCTTCGAAGCAGAAGCCCTTATAACGTGAACATGCTAATTGCTGGCTATGATTCTGCATCTGGTCCAAAGCTCTACTATATGGATTATCTTGCAACTTTGGTGGAGGTTCCATATGCTGTCCATGGTCATGGTGGTTTTGTCACACTTGCCATCCTGGACAGTCAGTATGATCCTTCTATGAACGTTGAAGATGCTGTTGGACTTCTTAGAAAATGCATGGCTGAGCTGAAGAAACGTTTTGTCGTAAGCCTCGATCGTTTTACAGTGAGGATCGTTAATAAAGAAGGCATTGAGAAGCTTGCTGATCTTGTTTAATTTTGCCAATAAAATCTTTCCACATTTCAACTCTTTGTGGGTTTCTCTGCCTCATGTGTCTCATTAAGGCTCATTTATTTTATACGTATGTATTTATATATTCCTCTCCGTATTTATTTGTTTGTAATCTCTCTGGGACGGTCGAATTTTTTTACACCCTTAAGCAGTTAAAGTACCTGCGTTGTAGCGATGTTGGTGTAGAACTAGGTTCTATGTTCACGTATTAGTGGGTTTGATGTTTAGGCAAATATCCTTTGTGGCATTGTCTAGGTAAAATTCCCTAGATTTATGCAATGGATGTTTAGTCTTCATGGTCGAACGTACAGTGACTTGGGCATTCTCATGCATAGCACACAGGGCCCGTGTGTTCAGTCACTGCATTTTTATACCCATTTGGCTTACTTATTGTTCCTCCTCTTCACACCGGCTGAGTAAACATCATCGCACCTTCGTATTTTTTGCTATGGTCGTTCTGCATTATATTTGGTTTCCTTTTTCTTCCCCGCCTTTTCGCCGGTTTCTGGTGCCAATAATTCTTGTATTTGTCCTACTACCTACCTTTGAAGTATCGTACAGCCCAAAACAAAAGCTGGGGGTTCCTCACGTTTCTTTCTGTTAATAAACAACATATTCTCAGTCATCATACACACATATGTATAGCTGGAGCATAGCGAGCCCAGTCGGAGAGGAGGCCAGTGTGCTTGATTAGGTTCAGCGCACTACTGACGGAAAGGGAAATCTTGCAGCTCATAAACAGCAGATGTGGGACACACACAGAACAAAAGTCGGGTGGGCTTTCGAAGGGGCGGAGCCGGTCAAATGAGTGCTTTTCCCAACTCAATCGCCTTCGCGGTTAGTAGCTCTGTTCACAGTCAAGTTCCTACGCTCAGAAAGATAAGCTTAAGAGAGTCACGGGAGGTCGCGATTGGGAGGTACATTTCTACACGGAAGCTAAATGCGATTGGGGAGGCGGAGAAACCTAAATAGCACGAATCGAAGTGGTATGGGTGGGGCGGGCGGACGAACCCTAGATACATGCTCAGTATCCTGTTTTTCTCACTGGTTTGTTTTGGGGCTTGAGCAAACGGGAAGATCGTTGCGTGTCTCCTTCTCTAGAGGCATTCAGTTTCTTTTCAGGATTCTGCTTTCCAAACGCTAATTCAAGCAGGCAGAAAGTGGGAGGGAGAACTGGTTTCGAAATTGTGTGCAGTGATGCTGTGAGCCACCGAAATCAAAATAAACGTTCTACTGATTCAACTTAAAGTAGTAGTAGACGTGGGGAGTGGGAGAAAACAAAAATGTGGAAAGGAGACACGCGCACGAGCTGCCGGCAGCCGTGGCAGGAGATCGGGGGGTCGGACGAAAAGGTAGAGGTGCTACAGGATCGAAAGGGAAGCGGGGCGGTGCGGTTAGCCGCGGGGCCGTGGCATGGCGGAGGGCGAGCGCGAGGCGGCGTTGGCGGCGCGGAGCGCTTTTTGCACCGCTTCCGCCGCAGCGCTGGCAGCCGCGCGCTTCTCCTCGGGCGAGAGCTCCACAACTTCGGGTGTCGCTGGACCCAACTTGCCGGCGTTGGTGACGAGGTTGAAGAAGAGAAAGGCCAGGCACAGGTTGAAGAATAGTACGAGCACCACCACGATGTTCGCGCAGAGCCAGTCCTGTAAATTAAAGGACCCTTCCAAGCGGAGAATCGGAGGTCTTAAACGATGAAATCAATCGTGTGGTGTTTAATGGTCTTTAAAGCGGTCTCAATGAAGCACAAACCATTTTGCTATTTACCGATAGTGTATACATTTCAGCAACCTTAAGACAGTTTTTGAACATTCTCGCATATATATATATATATATATTGTGTGTGTATTTATTTATTTATTACCACATAGGTTAAATTGTTTGGATGTTCTCAATTACTCTGGTGGCCACGATTAACCGTTGAGGCATGAATCCTTCGTTATCTCCAAAACATATTAAACGACTTCCAGATGGCCAAACACTATTCAATCACATAAGAGTAAATACCGCCTCGACAACTGTGTTGGGTAAATTCTGTCTCAAGAGTTATCGCGCATTCACATTGTTAACTGGCTCTCCACCAATAGCGGCTTAAAACTCGTTCCCACCTTGATATCTGCCAATCGTATGATTATTTCACCACGCTTCTTGCGCTCGCGGTCTAGCAGCAGCTCGTGACGCCGCTGCTGACCCAGACGACAGACCTCGTCGCGCGTCAGGAGTCCTCCGATGCCCAGTCGTGGTGAGCCAGGGCCACCCTTGCACAGGAGCATGCTCTCGACGCCCTTGGAGACGTCTGGCATACTCGCCTCGAGGCCACCACCAATGCCCAAGTTGGTCACCGACTCGATCTTGTAGGCGTCCGGCAGCGGCAGCAACTCACCGGTGTCGAAGTCCGCGTCCAGTCGATGAGTCCCCACTCCACCTAGTCGACGGAACTCATCACCGCTTTTGTGTCGTCGGTCCGGTCTGCAGTGCCCAACCAGTGTATGCGTTAAATTCGCTCTTTGAGTCATTCGCTAACTCAGGTGTTAGTAAACCTACGAAAGTGCAAGTCCCCTTCTTAGCGATCCCGAACCACCGGAGGTCCCTGGTTTTCCCGCTCCAACTGCGCTCAGCTCCGTAGCTCGGGTGGGCTGAACTCTCTTCTTCACCCCATCCTCGATAATGTAGGTCGGTACTAAATCCTCCGAGCTGTGGTGCACATCGTCAAGGTTGGAGGAGAGTCCGGGCATCGCGAATCCCTTCCCTCCGGCGGGGTTACCGAGCGGGGCCGCCGGTCTAGCCGGTGATCCTCCAGACGCCCCCACGTGGGTCATGGGGGCTCGCAGAGTGCCAGTCTGGGAGACGTGGGGGAAGCCAGAGGCCCCTGCGGGCGGGGTGGTGAGGATGGAGGGGAGGGTGCGTCGACGGGCCATCCTGCGCTCTCCCTGCGACGCAGCGGGCAGCTTACCCGACTTCATGAGGTCGAAGGCGGAGAGCGGAGGAGGCCCGGTGTGACCGGAGGTCGCGGCCCGCACCGCCGGACGACCTTGGGAGACGCGGTACCGATGAGGAGATGAGGGGGCCTGGTGGGGTGGCATCAACGGCGCAGGAGTTTGGCTTTGTGCAGGCTTGGCTGGAGTGGCGAACTCCATGGTGGCCATGTGGACCTGAAAGGTGGAGAGTAATGGTTTAGGTAATAGAAATTAGTCATTTGTCTCAGCAAACAGCTGAGTCCACCATCACAACACACGCAACGATCAGGTTTTAAATAAATGGCATGGAGACTACATTTCGGCAACTGTTTAGACTAGGTTTAATTAATTATCCATCGACCTTTAGCACTTCTCCGACAGGCCGACCACTGCTCCTGTCAAAATAAAGCTTAATTACTCTTTTTTAACTGTTCTACTTAAGCTGACCTGTGCTTCGTTGGAGAGAACGACCTGTGCAGTATGCAGCACAGGAGGCTTCTTGTTTGGCATGGTCGCAGCCTTCGTCTGAGGAGTCACAGGTCCACCCAAGGTCTCGAATTGCGTGTCTTCTATGGCCTTCACGGTGGCAAACTGCGTCGCCCGCACATTCGCCGATGTCTGCTGCTAAAAATGTCCAAGAAGGTCTTACAACTAATTAACTTCGAAAAATTTGGGTAAACTGAAAGGCCTATTTAATGGGGCAAAAATCGAAAACATCATCCCATTTAGACAGTGAGTTACCCATTCATGATGTTTGCCACAAGTTCTTTTTGAAATAGCTGGTCATCACTTTTACTGTTTAATTTGATTTATCGGAAGTTGCACAAGCAGCTCTATATCATGATGATGCATTCTCTAAATCAAAATTAATGAGCCCACATGTAAACTAATCAATCGTGTCTGTGTGATCCCGTAAGCAAAAAGCGGTGCTGATAAGACTTAAAACCCTAATTTCTTCACACTTCAATATTTCTAGTAGTTAAACATGCTGACTACTCGATATGTTGCAGGTTTAGTGTCGCAAAGCCACATAGGTCTCATGGAACAAGACTCACCTGATGTTCATGGGGCTTGATCTCCCCATCAGGGGCCATTCGAGGTCCATCGAAGTTGCTCTCGTTGAGCGTACCACTGGCAGTGCGTTTGAAGGAAGAGCGGAAGGAGCCACGACGGTTGCCGCCACTCACCTCCAGACTGGTGACGCGGAGGCTGTTGGGGGTATTGTCGAACCCGCTGCGACTCATCCCCCCGCCGCCACCGGCTGGCATCACACCGTCCCCGCCGTTGGTCACTGCGGACAGGGCTGAAGGCACCCCGCTGCGGATCAGCATATGAGCGAACGGATTGCTCTGTTCCCATTGAATGCCTTTGTAAAGAATTTCGAAAACACATTAATAGCTTCTCCAAATAAAACCTGGGGGACTTAGCGTCACGTGAGCTATGCAGGCACGACAAACTAGATACTGGACAGCTTCCTAGGCTCATAGGCTGGCCTAGCAAGTAAATCAATTCCCCCATTGTCAATCGGAGTCAGTCATGTCCTTTGTTTCCACACCACGAAAAACCGCTCTAGTGCGTTCCTCAAACACACGCTTTTAAAAACGCTCGGATGGGCGCCTCCCGTCTTCTCCCCTTGTAATGGACTTCTCTAATCGGGGGCAGCTGCAGCTGCAGCTGATCCGTCTTGGAGAGAATTGAAGTGTAGACACACCTAGGTGTTAAATGGCTGCCTAGATTAAATGTGTGAAATCGATACCTCAAGAACCTACTTCTCTGTTATGCAGATCACACAGCCGACAAGGAACTAGAAACTAAGCTCAGTAGAAATCGTAGGAAATCGTCAGAATTGGACTTCTGTGGGGCTAAATTGGCTCACCCATTTGAACGAAATCGGAGGCGAATTCTGTGGCGATGGCACGAGCCTGATCAGACACGTTCCTGGCCTCCTCTGCCCTCGTTTCTGCCGTTTTGGCAACGCTTCGGGCTGTTTGGGCTCTGGAACAAGCAAATATTTCGGTAGATGAGAAATGACATACTAAAGTTCATTCATGTTATAATTTTAATGGCCTATAATCATTTTGGTAGTCGAACCTGTCGAACCTTGAGTGTGGAGTACGCCGTGTTACTCACATCAGTCCTTCAAAACTTGGAAGCTGGACTAAGTTGTAAAAAGCCTATTCTTTAACTCGCAATGCCTAAATTCAATTGTACTCCATCCCCACATACTTTGCTCGAATTCCTACAGAAGGCCGTTCCTTCATAGACTTTTGCATAAATCACGAATATCAGATTTGTGATGATAAAATTTCGCTAGTGTAGTAGTATTGCTTTACTTTAGGTAAAACATTCTCCCTTCTGCAATGTATTCTAGTCATATTTTGCTACCCAAAAATAGATAAAAAGGAATCTGTTACTGGGTTAGCTACTTGATTTAATATTCCTTTATACGTGGAGATGCGGCATGTTGTATTGGGGACCAGCAAGCAATTAAAAAACCATCGGCCAATAAAAAGTCAAATGTACTTTTGCTTTTGCAGCGCTAAAATTTGTTGCTGTTTCTGTTTTACCTACAACTGAGCCTGCCATAAAGGCACCCGAGCCTCGTTAGAAGACAGACCAGGCGAGTATCGACCTAGCATTTTTGCAGGTCGTTTTAAGGACACGAACTGACGCCTTAGTGACCTATCCTAGCCGCTTCCAATCATCCCAATTCGCCAGGCTGCAGTGCAGTCCTCCCATTACGCAGTTTGTTCTAATGTACTGCTCAGACCCAAACTTGTCCAACGTCAACGATAGCTAATAGGCAATACCTAGGCAATGCGATATCTCAATAATAATCTGATTTAAGCGCGTGAATTCCGGAGAGGACAGATAAATAGCAGAATTAAATGGTCTTTCGCATACAACTTGATTTATGGGTTTGATTTAAAAGAAACCGCGTAATGAAATTGAAATGGGAAGCAAATCGGTTTCTCATAGTTTGGGAGTCCTGAGAAGAAAAGGCATTTTTTGATGATTTATCAAGTCCAATTCACTGATAGCTGAGATATCATGGAATGTAAAACCTGTGGGATTTTCAAGTTACCAATCTATTATTGGCACCATAAAAACGCCGTTGATGTAAAGTTCAAAATACTTGAACTTTAAGAAATTGTAGCAAGTGTATGAGATATTGGCTCCTGTAATGATTGCGACCGTATATATTTTGTAATTACACCTTTATTTGCTTACCAATAAACTAGAAATTCCTTTGAAGATACAATAGTTCATGAAAAATTACGGCATTATACTATAAGTAGTGAATAATCGAATTCAAGTAAATTTCTATGATTCAGGAAGAACTCTGCCAATGCATCTAAATCAGGAAAATGTCAATTATTTTCGTGCAAATGTTCGCATCCACAAGGCATAGGTTTCGAACCCAATTGGCAATGGAGACACTTGCCAAATTCATATGGACAATGGGAATAGAAAGTGCCCACCTTTGGTTTGCAGTCTCTGCAGATTTCTCTTGGGCTTCTTTGGCTGCCTCGCGTGCCCTTCGAACAGAGTCCTCGATGTTCTCTCTCAACTTTGAGTGCCTTAGGAGGTAGAGCTTGGTCCTCTTCATGAGTGGCTGCACGAGCAGGTTCTCCTTGTACCGGCCCTCCTCCCGCGTCCCATCTGGATGATACGTAACCCCGTACCCGTCTTTCTTGTTGTTGAACCACTCGCCCTCGTAGCGCAATCCATCCGATCTCTCCGCCACTCCGAAGCCCGACCTCCGATCGTCATTCCACTGCCCGCTGTACGTTTCCGTCACATTCGGGTTTCTCGGCTCATCAAAGGTCACCATGATGGGCATCGCTCCCATATCCCCTCCCATCGTGTCTATCCGACTCTGGTGCTCCATAAACATCGAATTTCCAGTCGCTCCACTGATGTTCGATCGCAGAGACCCTCCTGCCCTAGGGGCGTGGAGCCCTCCGAACCTGCCCGAGCCAGCCGACGCAATTCCACCAATGGTGTGGGGACCCACACTGCTCAAATCCCCCGTAGACTTGGGTTTCCTAAGTTTGCGAAGGATGAAGCGTTTGAAAGTGCCCCCAGCGCCGCTGACACCGCGCTTGTCGCTTGAAGAGGAGCGGAAGGGGGTGGCGGAGTGGGACCGGGAGGGGGGCGGTGTGGTGCCGGGCAGGTAGGAGGTGGCCTTGAGCACGAAACCCGACCGGAAGGTCTCGGGTCGCCCGCCACCGCCCTGGATGTGGTCAATGGACCCCGCGGAGCCGCCGGAGCTACCCGGGCCGCGCCAGCCGCCCCGGTCGGAGTCGTGGGTGGAGGGGAGGCTGCTCTGCGACTGGGCGGCGCGCACAGTGTTGTGGTGCTCGCCCGCCTGGCCCCAGGGTGCCGACTTGCGCACCCCCAGTCCCTGGCGCATGCCCTTCGACCAGGCGCCGGCATAAACGCCTGCATGCAAAACCAAACAGCCACGCTTTATTGCCATGACTCTGGCAATTAAGAGCCCAAATCTGAGATCTCTTAACACTTCGGATTGAATAGATGCTTTGTCGAGTATCAAGTGACTGATGGGTAAGTAGTTGCATTTTGTCTTTAGCATTTATCTCCAAATTAATGACCTCGACATATTTTGGCTGGTAGATAAAGTTATGAGGTACTAATCAAATTGCGTAGTACATTTATCAATAGAATACTTGGAAAAGCTAAAATCACTTACAATCTCTAGTAATCATGCCAATTCACGTTTTTCTGGTATGAGTTCAATATAGATTTCTCTTATTCATAATAATTGTTATTTGAGATCGAAATTTGAATGTATTAATGATGATACAAGCAGTATTTATTCTAACAACCCATTCTGTCCATCGAATTCAAAGTAAATTCTTGGCTAATCGCGGTTTGGGAGAATCTATTTGGAATTTACCAGTGAATTTTTTATCTCCTAACAACCATTTTCATTGCTAATTTCCCACCCAATCTCCACACCCTACACAAGTTTGGGGAATGTCCAGAATGCGAATTCTTGATTTATGACAAAAGGAGGAGCGGGACAATCACTACAACCATTGCCGCTTCCTACTTTAGCACTAGCAAATCCACCCACCCAGCAACTAGAACCAACCAATCGATGGCAGACCAAGGTGCATGTCCACGCAGGCGTGCGTACGTGTTCACGAAGCTTGTACATGCGCACGCACACTGCAGGGACGCATGGACTAGGGCCAAGCGCATTTCCGACTGTTGAGGGGGGTGACAGGGGGTTACTCCCTTGTGCCACGTGCGTGTGCATGCGTGTGGGTTGCACGTCAGCACCAGGGCATGCACAAGTCTGCGGTTGCAGCAGCAGAAGCAGTGTGCACATAAAGGAAGGGGGAATCGATTGGGACGTAAAGCGATGTGTCGGCGAAGGAGTGTACCCCTAAATAGCATGGGGCTTTCTCCTGACATGTATTTGTCTTGGTGTTAGAGAACAAATCTCAGCAGTTTGGGGCCAGAGCAGATGAGCTCAAAATCACAGGTTATCACACTCTCGAATAGATAACCGGGATTGGATTATAAGTATGGAAAAAGAGAAAAGCAGGTTCTAATAGCTCAAATGAATTTGATGTAGACCTTAGAAATTTAAGGTTCGATGGGAACTGGTTATACGTCAGTTAATGAAAGATTAAATTTTTCTTCAAGTTCCCCAAATTTTTTATACGATTTTTTGTAAACATTGATAGCATTATCATTGACTACATGACATGTATTTAAGCTAAATACTGCTTTTTTTCGCACTAGATCAGTGCAAGTACTGATGAATCAGTTAAATTTTATCATTGGTCATCAGTAAGACATTTGACAAGGAATTTGAGACTTTATTTTCAATTTCGGAAGGTTAATAGCAGGCATTTAACCTACTATCTTACCATTCACAATATTCAAGGACTTAAAGGTAAACTTGTGGTTTCAACGATAGTGTGCTAGAAATCTATAAAGGTATTATCAAGAAATGCATAAAGTGAGTCAGCTAATGAAAGAAACAACATTAGTTTGCTGAAATGTATGTATAACCTGGTCTATGGTTCGCACTCATTGTTTCTGACTATTTAATCATCACCCAGCAAGATAGAGTTAGATTATCAGAAGGGATTCAACATAGGATACTTCTCCAATAAAAAGACACATTTCACCTAAGGGGTCAATTAATCATTAACAGCCTGTTGCCAAATATTATTTGAAGTTACTGTGGATATTTACCTGATCTTATAATTAAAGCAGGCAACCGATTTTGAAGCCGTGTAGACAAAAAAATGGTGCCGCTAATGGACCCAACTTAGGGTAATTAGTATACCGCTAATACGACCCCTAAGTGGATATCGGAAGCTCCCTTTAGTGGGGTCAATTCGGCAGGTTAATTAGTTGGGTGAACTGAGTAAACCCCCTCCTCTCGACATGCTTGCATTCACGCTACCTCCTGACTCATTCCTTACAATTTGATCCTAAAACGTTCAATGAATATCCACTTTTTGATAATGTACTGTGTAGGCAAATTGAATTTTTCGCTTTAAAAATCTAGTGCTTTCTTTCTATTCGGGAAACTACTTGATATATATATATATATATATATATATATATATAAACATTACAGAGAAGTGGGGTTTAATGGTGAATGAGTAATTTGCTTAATTAAATGTTTGGTAAATAGCTTTCAGCTGAAGGCAAATTTACCAATTTTGAAGATCTCCAAAGTGATATATAGGTGATAAGTTCAAGCATTATTTCTATTTATGGAGCGATTAAGAGTAAAAATACCGGATTATTGATGATTGATTTAACGCATTTAACAGTAGTCTAGTTGGGATTTCGCTTTATTTTCCTGAATGACTCATCCTTGTTTATATATATTAACAGGAATTTTTCTGCCCAAACTAATTTTCTGAAAGCTAAAAGATGAGCGCTTAGTTTCTGGTACTATAGAAATGGTACTGATACAACTTCGTAATCTTGAATTCCACTATAAACGAAAATGCTCATCTTCTATTGCACGCAAAAGAATCGATTTGGATATAAAATACCAATGGGGAGATTTAAATTGCCATACGCTAGAGAACGCGTTGAAGGACGTTAATCCTCGTACAACTTGTGTGAGCCACCTGCTTTAATGTTGACGCAAATGGGAACGTCTTGACTAAAAAGGACACCCAGGACGCAGAAGCCCACACTGATGAGGTAACTTACTCCCATCCGAGTTCGTTTCTACACCGAAGCCGTCGAATTGGTTTAGGTGCCAGCTGCCCTCGTACTTGGCAGTGGAGACGAGTGACTCCTTCACTCCGTACCGCCCATAGAAGCCCGAAGTAAAAGCGCCCTTGTAGATCCACCGGCCCTTGATTTGCACACCCTCGCCATGCCGCTTGCCCTTCAGCCACCCGCCCGCGTAGAGGTTGCCCGAGGGCCACACGTAGACCCCGCGCGACTCGAAGCCCATGTTCCACTCGCCCGAGTACTCCCCCTGGTTCTCCGGCCCCGTAGCGATGCCGAAGCCGTGCGCCCGGTTCTCGCACCACTCGCCCACGTAGCTCCCTCCATCGTCGAAGTCAAATCTACCGCCTTCTGCTGTCGCCATCCTGTTCTAGGACTAAGAAGATAGTCCAGCTAGCGTAGTATCCATGAGAGGAGGCTGGAATGGTGGCGGTGGAGGTGTGGGGTAGGATTAGGGGGGTGCTATCAACACCTTTGCTCTTCTTCTCGGCTCTTTCGCTGTGCAAGCAGAAGAAGGAGTAGGAGAAGATGGGAAGTCACTAGATCGACAGCAGGCGAAGGCGCGAATTTGTGTAGTTGGCACACGTGGGACACAGCAGTAGCAGCAGCAGCAGCAACACCTTATTACGTATATGAAGACTACGAATACACGAAGACGAGGCTGGGCCCGTACGTACGTGTGTGCGAACGAGGGGAGTGAAATTGATTGAACAGCTGTAGGTTGATTGGCTGGGCCAATGGGGTGCGTGCGTGTTGGTGCGGAGGTGATGTCACTGAGGCAGTGGTTGGGCCCAGAAGGAATGTGCTTGTGTGCTGTTACAGCCGCTTGATAAACATTAGGCGAAGAGGAATGGAAAAGGTGGGGGCACCTTTGCTCTGGACGTTTTGTGCTGTGCTTCGCACCACTAGGTGTCAAAAATTGCACCCACTTCCAACACATTGCGTACTTACGGCCTTTATCTCGAAGCTGTTCATTCCAGCATTTCGCTGTCCTCGTGGGAATGTCTATTCGTCAGACGAGGCAGCATGCTGAATCAGTCTGACAATTGATTAGATTGCAAAATCCAAGAATGGTGATTAAACAATTGTCACAATCTCCACCCAACCAAGTCAGGGGATGTCATGCTTAGGAAGCAATTGCAGAAGTAACAAGCAGAACATTAACATCTCAGTGGTCTGCATACACTGAGTTGAACGATTCGAATAATTGGATTCAGGCTACTCGTTTTTTAATGTGTTCACAAATCGCAGCACTTCGAACACCACTATAGTTAATAAACCTAACAGGCTCCCCACTTAATCAATTGGTGTTACCTAAAAACAATTTTATCTCTCTTCTTCCACATCTCCTTAAACTTGGGTCGTCGTCATGGTTACCATAGTGCCATCATTTTCAAAAAGGAGTACACGTGATAGGTAATAGGGATGTGGTTTCTTGGGTTGACAATATCTATAACCTGGGGATTCCCCGCTCTGAAGCAGTCTGGGTTTTGGTGTTTAAAAGGAATCTTAAAGTAGGGTTTGATTTGCGTGATCAAATTTGGAGCGGGGTCGAGTTATTGGCAGAACACGACTACACATGATAGGGATTCTAAGTGACTGTGTGGATTTATTAGTTCCTGATTTTGAAAAAAATGTGCATATTGCGACTACTTCTTAATATGCTGATCTAAGAGGTTTGATTAGATGCAATAAAATTCGCTATTGAAGGCCATCTATGACAAACGACCATCAGACTCCAGAGCTTTAATGTGGTCTCTTATTTCTCTTATTTCAAGAACTTGAGATAGAAGTTTGATGATAGTCTTTTTCGCCATGGGATTGCTGAAAGCCCTATGGAGAGGCATTCAAAAATAAATATAGTCATATAGAGGCAGTAGATACTGGTTATTGCGGAAAAAATAAGCTAATGCAGCTAGTGTGAGAAAGCCGAATTCGAAAAACCACTGATTGATTTTAGAGGTGGATGGTAATAACAACCACCTAATGTATAATTCTGCAGATAACAAATACAATCATAGACAATGTTTGATTTGTTTCTCAGCTCTCCATGAGTTCTTGAAGGATCCAAATAAGCAACAGGATTTTCCCTCTTGACAATAAGGTGCACATACCGTGAAGACTACCTTCCAAATGTTCCTCCTCTAAAATCTTTAATTACTTCGCAGCTCCAGATGATTCCGCCTCACAATGTCAGTTTGTCAGTGTTGGCGCTCACGCATTTGCCATGAACTTTAAATCAAGCAATATACCATGGAAGTAGGAGGCTGAACTGTGGACGAAATTAGACCTCCTACAAAGTTATTTAGGCATTGAGCCTGTGTATAGTCAAGTTTCCTAGCTATTTATAATTCCTGGACGATTAAAATCGAGGAAGATTTATTGGGGGATTTTATGAACACCTTTGGTGAAGTCGATTCTAAAATAAAAGTCTTTCCACAAACAAGGCAAGTTTGCCATTTTGTGAATGCTTGTGTTAACGCGGATTCTTTCCCTTTTTTGTGCTTAACTCTGCGGTCTTTCTTCCCAATATCTAGGATAGGGTATATTTTAGTTCGTAGATGCAAGGGACAAGTGGGCAAGGGGAAAAGGGTGTTGACAAGATGCTGTGAAACACCAGCTTCGCAGAAACTCGTCAAGTAGTTTGTCTGGCAATAAATTGAGATAGAGCCGGGTCTCTGTCTATCACTCAATGAAAGTGGACCGCAACTCATTTGCGAAATGATAGGTGATATTATTGCAATTACCTAATTTATGACACTTATAGGTAACACTAGTTCATTTAACCACGTAAATCGGTAATTATGCATAAATACAGTCAAATTTATCAAGACATAAAGGAGGTAGCTATTCACATAGGTTTATATGTTTTTTTTATAAGAAAGTCTTTTTAACCTTTTTTGTTATTTAACCCACAAATGCTCTCTTCATTGTTTGGTCATATTTTGGTTAATTCAGCCATTTCAAAAGGGATGCACCAAACGTGGCCAAATTTATTAATGATAATCATTCATGTTTTAAATAAACATAAATTATTTTCAGGTTTAGACACAAATTAAATTGTGTCACGAATAAAGTCACAAAAATAATAGCTGGCTAGTTTTGACTCTAGAAAAATATCAACGAGCTGCACAAAGCACGAGTTCTCGAAATTCATCACAACTCATTGATTAATCTCTGCTTTTACAGCCACTAATGACAGCTTTCTCCAATACGTGTTAAACTCTTCATCTTATTTTGTATAATCGTCTCCTGTTTATGACAACGAATAGCTCCAATCTTACGGATTTTGGCTAGTCCATGAAAGTCCCAGTCAGGGCAGTGTCACCGATTCGGGAACAAGGGGTGGGGAACGCAGTCCCTCTGCGTGGTGATTTACCTCCGTGTGCACGCTTCTTCTAAGCATCCTAGAGCTGGCGATATATGTAGCGGTCTTTGCATGCTCGTGTACGATTCGCAAACTAAAAGCGGTAGCGAAATAATCGAACGGCCACTTAGTACATGTAAAGGCTAACGAATAAGAAAACAACCTTAGGATACATGATAAAAGTCAAATTTAGAATTTATTAATTTATGATAGACACATCGAATCCTTATGCCCATTATCTATCTGGTTACTCCATAAGTTCTGTTCGAATTTTTCCCTGTTTAAATTGAATGAAATTAAAGAGTATTTATAATTTACAATAGAGCTGAACACAATTTTATGTCTAGATGCATTTAAACTGACCGAATTTTGTTTTACAAAACAGTAAATTAATATTTGCTTTTTTGAAACCTTGCTAACATGGAAGTACCCAACACTCATTTGCGGCACATCAAATTCAAGCAAACCAGAAGCCGACAAAACGGCCGGAAGCATTCACTCCCCTTATGGAGAGGAATGTTTGAATGAAAGAAGATGGTTGCAGAAAGTGATTTGCTAATTCCGGAAGTGGAGATTTCACCCTCCACAAAGGTGCAGATCGAACTGTATGACGTCCAGTTGAGTTTGATGATAAGCAGCTGCTTGAGGCACCAGCCCTTGATAAAATTCTACTTTATCAGTTAAGCTTGAATGGGCAATTGAGCTTAATTCAATCTATACATCTTTAAAATCTTGGTGAAGTTCATAAACTTGGGAAGTGGGTGCCCACACATGAATTGTTTGGAAACAGTCTCAACTCTCGAGCTGACGACATCTGCTCTTCTCTCCATGCTCCCCAACTCGTTTCACCTTTTTGATAGACGACTTGTGGCTGGCGACTGGCAACAAGTGGATCTTTTATTGAAATGTTGCTAAGTGTAGTAGACAGTGGCTTCGTAAGCGGGGAAAGACCGCAACCACAGCCGAGAAGGGAACTTCTAGGGGAAAGAGATTCTTCTTACTTCAGTCTGATGGGATCGCTGAAGAATAACCCACTTTGAATTGTTACCACCTAATACAGCAACGATTAATGCTCGAATCTACTGAAGGCAAATATTAAGGCGTTTGAATCAAGATTTGAGGAAGAAAAAAGATCTGCTCTAGTGAATGGCACCAGAGAAGATCGAAGACCTTCCCTATAGGCATTATGTCGACGACTACGATGCTTCTTCAGACTACCACCATTTGTTTCGTAGTAGCTTCCAAAATCATTTGGAAGAGGAAAGAGCTTTTGCAAAGCCGCAGGAAAAGGTCGAAACGGACATGTGTGAGTTCTTTGAATCATCAGAAACAAAAGAATGTTACAATAGTGAAAGTATTTATGAGTTTTTTATTAGATGGAGGGAAGTCAGATAATGCAAGAAGGCATGTAGACGGTTGAATCATTAATTACATGTGACATTCGGTCACTTGTTGCAATTATTCAAAATTCGGACGGAACCTGTGGGAGGATATGATAATTGATGGGCTCCTGAAATCTGTTCAAACGATAGGGTTTTAATGCCAAATTAGCAAATATAATGGCTTATAAAGTATGGATGACAACAATGAAAGTGCAATATAAATGTAATGTGAGCTGCATTCTTATCAAATAACTGGCATGAAGGATTTGGAATGCAAGGACTGTCAAGTGGCATGAGTTGCCAAAGAGGGGTATTCAGAATGCACCAATCCACTATATGACAGTATTATTTTTTTCCCTCCTGACAGGTCTATCGTGATGGCTGATGAGGGCCCTCTTAGAGCCCTTATGGAAAATTGAGAAATCTCTCGATAAGTCAACTGATCTATACTCGGAACCTTGCGACAAAACGATCCCCAGACTACTATCAATCTGCCAAGTTAAGCAGATATATTCCTGTCGGTGCGGTTGATTAAAGTAAAAATATCCGGAGTTGTCCTATACGATGGAGGATCATAACACGATATAGAAATCACAACAGCGGCAGATGGTGGAGCTCACTATTGCAATTAATAGGGGAAAGTACGATTTCACAATAGTATACATTAAGGCACAGTTAGTGGGTCAAATTGCAGTGTTGTCTTGATGATTTGAAACAGAAATCCCAGACCAGGGTGAGTAGGAATATGTGGGTTATGAAGCCTTGAATGAAGACACAAGGCAACTATGTGGAATACCCGGCGGATGAGTCGAATGGCCTCGTTTTTGCGACGCATACACGTTTGAAAAGCAGAATCAGTCACAACAGCTCAATGCAGAGGAAGTAATTGGGATCTATATAGTTGCGGGAAATTATTTACTTCCGTACACCTGCATAAATCATAAGTTTTAGCTTGCACAATTCCCATAAATAAGCTTTTGAAGGTTTTATGAGAAATTTAGTTTTTCCAGGTGTCTCTCCATGGATACAATTCACGGTTGTATCGAGAAGCATATTTTTGAAACTAAGCTGAATGTGCTATTGCCCACAAAGAAATGGGAAATTTTTTTAAGATTCTTCCTATTTTTTTTTTACTTCTAGATGGATGACAGCTACAATCAGAGCGCTTTAAAAAAAGACTGTCTAAGAGGGCCGTGGTATATTTAAAACATCGACATAGTGGAGTAAGAGGGCCAAGAAAGGCTCCAAAGACGGTCCCACGCAATCAAACACCAATATATTGAAAAATTAACTCAGCCCCATTATATTATAGATCGGCCAATAGATAACCTAATCTAATGCTGTCTGCCAAGGGCAACATTGATCTATGAAAAAAAAAGACTTGCTAAAATGA
Source organism: Anomotaenia brevis (assembly GCA_030710315.1). Lineage (NCBI taxonomy): Eukaryota > Metazoa > Platyhelminthes > Cestoda > Cyclophyllidea > Dilepididae > Anomotaenia > Anomotaenia brevis. Next base: position 1,323,960 of record JAUOZQ010000013.1, on the reverse strand, counting down.
TCCTCAAGGAAATTATACGTTTCAGCTTTGAATTCCATTTAATTCAATTTCAACTCGAAACGACTTGCCAGAAAGGCTTTAAACGTTACCGAGAAGGCTACCCAAGAAACCCATTTTCTATTTACAAGGCCCAATTCTCACATTCCTTCCATAAACCTTTGTTAACTCGTATTTTGTTGTAGGTGCGAAGAAATTAAAGTGCATATTAATGGTTGCGATAACTTCAGTAACTTATAAAATCGTTTTTAACTCAATCGGTACATGTGGACCTATCCGGCTATAAGAAATTTACATAGATTTTTGCACTGAATACTTTAATACGATGACATTTCGAAACTCTAAACAATTGCATTGTACAAAAGATTACACATTTGAGTAGTAGATTGAATAATAAGGAGCATCAAACGACTTGAACCACTCAAGTCATTTGCTGGAATTGATTTTTCTACATTTGGCTAGGACTTTACTATCATATAGAAAGTAATTTACTTTATCTAATTTGAGCAAGTAGTATCAATACCCAATACTAAAAGATATAACAAATCCAATATTCATATATGATCATAAAATGGGGCCTAAATGAATTAAAACAGTGCAGTTAGTGGTATATTCCTATGAGCTGGTCAGAGAAATATTTTTTGCAGGCATACTTTATTCCCGAATCGAATGCCTGATATTCCAACAAACGCACTAATGTCCAGGCTTTGATGACTTAGAAGAGTCACACTAGCACCAGATATGGTTCGTGTGAGAGTCTGCTCACATTAAAACACCGACTTAGATATACTGCTATGCGTAGCCCAGATCTGCATTGCTCGACATACCTAAATCAAAACACACATTACTAACAAATGAAGCTAAGAAATTGAACAGGTTCTCTCTATCCATCGTTTATATTTGGACACATTTTTGAAACATACAAGGATTCAACATAAGTTTCTAATTTGGAAAGAATTGAAAGCACCCAAAAAAGATCGAAATTAATTGCATTATGTGAACAATTTCTAACGTAAGATTACTAGGTCAACGATTTCCCAGTTATCTTAGTTTCAAGTTAAATACTAGCTAAGAAGATATTTTGCTCCTAATACAAATAGAAAAGATAATTGTAAATTGTTTTTGATTAATATATTACTCTTTTTTATTTTAAACCCTGCTAATTAGAAAATATTTTTCTGTGTTTGTTCCTATAGATATCACATACTCTCACCTCTAGCGCGCCTTATGTTTTCATCTGAGTAGTAAAGTCCCAGTATGTCCGCTTGGAAGGGGTTTTCTCAGCTTACTGTAGTTGGTAGTGATATTTTTAAAGATCCCCTTTTCTCTGAAATTTCAAAAGTAAGTAGTTTTATATAAATAACCCCATCAGAGTGCGAATTCCTCCGTGAGCATAGTATATGTGGAAGATATAGAGACTTTGAAGAATAAGAGAAACGATGTTCCGGAAGCTGATGCCGATTTTCCCGAGGCGATTTTGCTTTCACGCTTTCCGGCTCCTAGGGAGATGAGAGCTCTTCAGTCCCTTTTCCCTGGTGTTCGCTTTTACGGTCTCCCTGGTTTATATTCCATCTGTTTCGAAATTGAAGATTGGATGAAGCATCGCCCAATTTTCTCCTTCGCCATGAAGAAGGTTGTCATTGCGCTGACAGGACTATCAAACCCCGAGAAAATTGTGAGCTTTGGTCTTTAGACACTGTGCATGGTGCATTGGCTGGTTTAATTTTAATGCTTCTTCTATAGAACATGTTGGCTTCTTATGTGAACTGGATGGGTGGCAGTGTTCGCAGGAAGCTCGAATCTGACGTGACGCATCTCATTGCTTACCGTTGTGCTGGAGACAAGGTCAGAGCCGCAACCAAGTCGTCCAGCGGAGTAACTGTAATGCGTATGTCGTGGATCAGTGCGTCTTGGGAACTGTGCCAGCATGATTACACATTCAACCCCTGTGACCCCGAATTCCTCGAAAAGCATCGTGCAAAAGTGTTCCAGGAGTGCTACCTTTATTTCATTGGGTTCACTTCTAATAGTTCTACTCTTGCCGAATTGAAGAGGGTCGTTAGTGAGCATGGAGGTGGTATTGCTGACGACTTGCATGATCTAAGGCTAACGCATGTTATCGTCGCTGATGATTGGCAGAAAGAGGCTGAGAACATTGTGAGTTGTGATTTGCTTACCACATCTACCTTTTCTCCATAACCTTTTGTGATGCTTCTCCACTGCAGGACATGAGCGGTCTTATTGTCAGACCCAGTGAGCTTCAAGACCCCGCCCAAAAGGCCCGGCGCTCCAGCTCCGTGGCTATTGACTCCGAAATGAAGGCCCAAATCACTGATGTGGCCTACCGCGTGCCGGTTCTGCGTCTAGATTGGTTCTGGAAATCCCTCCAGTCGACGGTGCTCCGCCGAGCACGCGACTACCTCTACATGCCCGAGTCGCAGACAGACCATGAGACACTCAGCAACTCGTTCTTTTCGACCTCGCAGACCCAGTACCACCAGTACGCTTCCTCTGATGCTCTGTCGCCTCAGTCGTCCGCCTTTGAGAAGGAGAACGTCCATCCCGACCCCTACTTTTCCCCCAGGAAAAGTGAGTTTTATACCTCTCTACCTGGGATTGAACACACACACCAGTGGAAGTGGAGCTGGTAGACCCGGTTGACTGTGAAAGTGGTGATGCGTTTATTGGGCTGTAGGCGCCGATATCTCTGACGTAAGGATGCGACACAGTACAAGCCTGCAGCAGATGAGTCGAGAGGAGGTGATTGCCCAACTAGCTGACCCACTGATATCCCCCTCTGGAAGGCGACTCTCACGCAATGCCAACTCCTTCGGTCTCGATCCACCCTCCCCGACCACGCAGGCGACCTCGACCCCCGCTGCTGAACGCGACAAGACTCCTGAAGAGAAACACAGTCAAGAGCTGGAGAAGTCCGTGCGCTCACTCCGAAAGCCCCTCGGGGCACTGAAAGCGTCCTCGTCGACTGGTAAGTCATCTGCATATTTGAAGGTCGTCAATGCCACTTCCCTCTACTCACTTTTTATTGAGATGATGCGCCGTGTGCTTTCTGCCTTCTGCCTCTCAGAGAAGCGGACATCGCCTGCGAAGGTGAATACAGTGGCTGGTGTCGTTGAAACTGCGAAAGCAGTGGCTACAGCGGCAGCGCAGGAGGCGGAAGATCGTGAGAAGGCGCTGGGTTGCCGCCAACACCGCGTACTTGAGCTCATTGTGACGGAGAGAAATTATTTCAATGTTGTCAAGTTCCTTTCGCAAACCGCCTACATGGTACGTATGGAACTGGATTGGATTTGAATGTCGATCGTGGGAGACTTTTCTTTGGGACATCGTAGATGGCAGAGCCTGTTGATTGATATTCCCAATTTGGTCTCTGGCACTTCCGCGTGTTTGAATGATTTGGTCGATGGCAATAGGATTTATCTGTTGCAGCTCCATCTCAGTCATCCGGTATCTGGATAACTCCACCACAAGTTGATTTTGTAGAAATCGAGTTCTGTGTATGTCGTGGGGACCGTTCAACAATTATCCTTAAGTATGTTTCTTTCTCATTGGGAAAATGAACATTGCTTGAATGCGCATGTTTATTCATTTTTGGTAGAATTTCTGAGGGACAAGGCTGTATTGGCAGTAATTTATTCACATAAATTAGGGACTTAATCTCGTGACTCCCGGCATTTATGATCTCTGGAAATAATTAGGCTCATTTCTACTTGTACTTCCTTCTTATTACAAATGTCTACCATGGGCCTGTGTAAGGGAATGCATAACTGGGCTTAGTTGATTTTCGGATGAGTTTCAATCTAGGCAACCGGTGCTCTTATTTCTGGACCTTCTAGTCCACAGGTCACTGGAGCATGCCTGTTTCTCAAAACTCTAAAAGTTATCGTCTACCTCTATCTACCACTTACTACAGCGGCCCGGAAACCTGTCGTTGAGGCCATCATGTGATCAGTTGGCGTAGCAACCGAGGGTGGGAGCGAGAGGGTTCAGATCTTGCGAACTGACCTACTTGTTTACCCTAGAGACAGGCCTGCAAGTGCCGAAAATAAACAGGCTCCCGTTACTGGGTGTAAACGTCTAACTGAATCGATTCCTGTGGTTCATACTCCCTTCCCTAGTCGGAATATAGTTGGTGCTCGCACAGGGTTAACTATCGAACAGCTCAAGCTTTCGGTCGGCTAAAACAGCCCCATGAAATTCTTATTTCGATTAATGGGGTTCTTGGTGATCGAGCTGCTCCCTTACCAGAAATTCCATATGTGAAAGTAATCTTTTAGCACTGAACATGATGTACGTCGTTTTGATGGGTGCACAACCCCCAACCGCACCCAAGTATCCCACACTGCGTCGAAGTAATGCTACTGATGCTTCCATGTTGGGACAGGGAACACTAAATTGCAGTATTTAGAGATCACGCACGGAGGTGGAAGTGTGGCTGTTATGGGTCGCCTGTGTTGTGGTCTTGCAGGAAGTGATGGACGAGCAGCAGGACGGCGGGGCGATTCTGCCGAGAGCGGAGGCGGACAGGCTGTTCGCGAAGCTGAACCCCATCCACCAGCTGCACAGCCGCATCATGCCCCAGCTGGAGGAGCTCGAGCGCACCTTCGACCCCGAGACCAGTCTCCTCGGCGAGATCTTCCTCCCCCTCCTCGACGACATGGAGCGAGTGAGAGACACTCCATTTCACTCCAGATGAGTTAATGGTTGACGTAGGGACCCAGACACTGACCGATGAGTCTATCTGGCCTGAGGGGCTTTGAGGTGAAAATGGAAGACTTGGAGCGGTCAGTCTGGCCAGGCTGTTCTCATAGAGCCTGGTGCTATTGCGGAAAATAACCCATAGGACATCCTAGTTTCTTGTACTCTAGACAACAATGACTATCCTAGGGGAAACGTTGGAAAAGTCGACCTTTTTGTTCAAAGAGCTTCCTGTCACTAGGGGAAAGTGAGGGCATTCTCTGGGTAATCTAAATTGGAATATGTAGTAAGAGAGAAGAAAACCAAGTTGCATCGTCGTCGTCTAGCGTGTCAATGTGGCGGCAATCATGTTTAAACCGAGGTAAAAGCACTACACTGGGGACCATTTGATATAAAATGGTGTCTGATTTGTTTGGGCATGTTTAGTTTATAAAATACTTTCCATTTCACACTCGCTATTTCAACTTTTCTACGTGTCTTTTGCTATTTACTACATTCGTTGGCAAAGCAAAGCTGGATAGGTAGATCCCGTCGAATGTCTTAGTCATTCCAACCGCAATCCAGCAAGCCCATGCCATAGTGAATTCCTTTACAACTCTTTTACAGCAAAGATGTATTGGACGTCAAAGGTGGACAATAATTAGGTGCTGGTGGAGGAAATGAGAACTAGAATTCCATTTTAAGTGTAGTAAACAGGTAACATACCTGCAGTTGGTAAGCCTCGCAACTGTAGGATAGGAATAGCCTTAATTTCAGTTAGTCCGAGATGGCTAATCAGTCGTAGTGAAGGGTCGGTGATGCTCATTAGACTGTAGCAAACACCACTAGTTTTACCCGTAAATCAATTTGCCATTTATGCCAGTATATTATTATTATTATCATCGGGAGGTATGCTTTTGATCGTGGTGTTGTTGGGTGCAGGTGTACAACCACTACATGCAGACGTACGACTCGTCGCACGTAACGGAGCTGAGTACGCGGTATCCGCGCTTCCTGGCGTACATGCGCAACGTGGAGCGCAACAGCGCCATGGGCCGCCAGGGCCTCGCCGATCTCCTCGTCCGCCCCGTCCAGCGCCTCCCTTCCATGCTCCTCCTCCTCCAGGGTGCGTCGCGCCCTCTCCCCCTCCTCCTAAGGGTCTTCCATTAAAGGACAACAAACCACTCCTCGGAGTTTACTTGGACTATGTAGCATTATTTCTTAGTTATACAGCATTCCTCATGGTTTGGGAACGCGTCCAACCAGCAGTAACGGCTTGTCATTATGTGGTGATTCGCGTGGCTCAAATTCTAAAGGTAGTCACGGGTTATAGTTTCATCCTAAAAGATTTGCAAAGATAGGCCACTTTTGGAGGATGAGTCATTGGTTACTTTCAGTTCAATTCAAGCTTGTTAGGTCCTTAGGCTTATCTGGAGTAAAAATGGATAGGTTCAAAGGGGACACGAATATCTGTGCTTCAACTCTTCATGATTTTCACACGTGTGCCCCCTTTGTCGTTTCGGTGCAGCCGCCTTGTTCTCGAAGCCAACGTTTACAATTTCGGAGAGGTAGTCGATTGCCTAGTATACGTTTAAGATTGCATATCGTCAATACGCAGGCTGGTAAAGGTTCCGGCTGTCAAAAAAGAAGCTTTTCTTCTTCATTTTGAGCCGGAAGTATCATTGACGGATTGTTAAATTTTAAAGTTTAGATTAATATTACCTTTGCAGATATCCTAGTAGCAAATAAGGCTGTGACAGTGTTAAGTAGTAGCTTGGGGTGCTACAACCCCCACGATTGACCCACATTTGCTGGCTGTTTACTCAAGAGCACGTTTTATTGTTCCTGGTAAGATCTGTTCCAAGTTTAGGGAGGGGCAAAGATAGGCATGGGTAGCATAGTGACAGAAGTCCACTAGAGATGCATTGTGCTGATTGTGGTACTTTTAATGGCCCTTACCCTCTCCCTTGAATGTGTACGTGTTTGTTTGCAGGAATCGAGAAGTTCACCCCTAAGTCCCACCCTGACTACTGGGGAGTCTCGCTGTTTACCAAAAAGCTCGACGAGCTCCTGAAAAACATTAATGACCGTATGAAGCAGAACGACGAGTACATCAACCTGTTACGACTATTTCACGAAATCGGCGGAGCTCCCGTAAGTCCCACAACAGCATCCCTACTTACTAGATATTAAGTAGCACTAATAGTTAACTATTCTTAAACGCAGCCCGAATTGTTGTCGGCCTCGCGCTCTATGGTGAGCGAGCTGAATGTCTTCCTACTGGACCAACGTGGTGGCAAGATGCCAGTCTGTGAGCCTGTCACAATTTTCCTCATGACTGACTGCCTCGAGATTGTGCGGCCAAAGAAGCAGAACACCTCGGACAGCCACGCTATCCAGGCTACGGTTGCGGCTTTGGAAAGTGAGTCAACCTTTTCTCTTGACCCTTCCATTCAGTCACCTCGAGTCGAGCGTTGATGTAGTCATGTTTTTTAATCTGTCATTGTGACTGACATTCGTCGCTTATGGAGCCTCATCACTAGTGGTACTGAAGGCGGTTGGCAATTCCCCGCTTAATGCAATGGAACTTGTTTCGGGGGTAAGGGGGTTCTGATCAGCGAAGTAATTAGGTTATTTTGATCATGAGGCAGCAAGTACACATTTTTGGAATCGGTCATTTATGCTAGGTAGTGAAACTCTAAGACGCTGGATCTACTCAACCGATCCTAGGCTAATTGCCAACTCTACCTATCTTTGTGCGTCTCTTTGGAACTTTACGATAAGTTCGGGATTTTAAGCATTAGTAAACAGTCGAATAACTTGAACTCAGGGCTCTGGCATTTATTGACAGTTTTCAACGGGCGTTAAGGTACAATGTACGAAATTCTGGTTTTAATTTACACCTTAATTGTTCAATTCTCTAAGACTCAAGTACCATCAATCGAGAGGACTGTTTGTGTGAGGGAATGGATTTGGTTAGCTTTTGACCATCGTAAAAGGAGGCACCGACTAGAAATCGATAATATTCTCTCTTAGAGACCCATGCTTATGCTTTCCTTATCAGATTGTGATTTCAGTTTGTTAAATTTTTTGTAAACCCATTCTTTCCCATGGAATTAATTCAAGCAGACCCCCTGAGGTGTTTCTTCTTTGACTGAGAATGGGATAAAACATCACCCAAGGTCGATCAGGGTCCAAAATGTCTCTAAGTGTCTCCTTCCCACCTAGTGTTTCGTTTTCGCTCGGAGATATTCCGTCCTAGCGGTAATGCTGCTTCCGCTCTATGATTGTTTAATTCCGCATACCCAGCTATTTACCGAACCTTGCTGCGCGGATATGTTTGGCTTTTAAATTGCTTTATAACGTCTTAACGATTGTTTGTACCCACACCAAGGCCTGAATACGGCCACATCGTCTTCAGATCATGCCACCAAAGACGGAGGAGCAGCAAAGGCCTCCACATCAGCCACACCTTACCCTGAACCCGTCGCCATAAAGTCCCAGCCAGCGGCTGTGTCCCGGACCGCCTCCGGTGCTAGCGCCTCTGTCAGCTCGGCCGCTGCTGTTGCCTCCGCGACTGCCTCGAAGAAGCGGTACCGTTTCACCCATGTAAATCTCATCAAGCTGCAGGACATCAAGCGCGTCCTCGACCTCAGCACACCCTCACCCGAGCGCGCCGCCTTCTCCCTGATCGTGCGCGGAGCCACCGACGACTTCGACCAAATGTTCACCTTCGCCTTGGCCGCCTCAGCCACTGCCACGGCCGCGATGGCCTCGGGCAAGTATCCTGAGGCAGTGCAGTCGAAAATCGCCAAGGTGGAGCGCGGCGCCGCTTCTAACTCCTTCAAGAGGGAGACGAAGCCGGAGTCGGCGGCGACGGGCGAGGCGCACGGCAGTGAGACGGCATTGGAGCGACTGCAGCACTGCGTGCATGAGGCCAAGACATCCTTCCTGCAGCGTCTGTGCCAACACATCATGCAGGTGTCCTTTGTGAATACCAAAGTGGAGGACCTCCTGGTCGAGATGGAGCCCGAAGTGGTGCTCGATTTCGACCTGAACAGGGTCTTCTCGCTCCTCTCCTCCGGAGCCTACAAACCAAAAAAGTAAGTGACCATTTCAGTGTGTGTGCGCGCGTGTGTATGTCTTTGACGTGGATTGGTAAATGTTATAGTTTGAAAATCCCTTAACCAAAGTTGGGCTTCAGCTTGCCTCCTCAGACCTCGGTGTTATTTCTTGTGAGACGGCTGCTTCTAACTGCCATGTGAAAACCAAAATATTTAGACTTTGGAGGTGTAGGGTATCGTATTCAGGTCCTGGCTTCAACCAGTATTTAATTGCGGATTCATGCACGTTTGGTATTCCTTTATCTTCCTTTCAGTGGTACTGAAATAATTGATAACGAACTGCATAAATTGGACGCTCTAGCAACCGACGATTTTTATATTTGGGTGTGTTTGCAAATTAGTCTTTATGAGAATGTGGCACATGTGGTTCGTTCCCTCTTCAAAATGACGCTTCGTGTGGGTGTTATTGGATCGATGGGGATCGGCATGTGGTCTGCCATGCAGACTACATTATCTCACTGTTAATGTAGGCTATAAACTCGGTCTAGGATGCACAGAGATCTTCCAGAAACTCCCCACATTTCGCACCAATCGCAGACTAAAGCCCGTACTGGGTACTATTTCATTTTCTTAACCTGATGTAGGATTGCGCTATGAAGGCAGACATTTGTGCTTTGTGATGTGGATGTCCAACCAGTCTTCTAGCTAAATATTATTAATAATTGCTTCTACCACTTCAGACAAATAAAGCTTTTTTAAACGTTGAAAAGGCTAATTTCGAGAGATAAAATACCTTCTGGGTATCGTGAAATGACGTTGAAATGGAGTATTTTGGATTGTCATTGTATTATTGTGTCCCCATGGTGGGATTCTTGCGAGTATTGTAAATGGGATCATAGAGTTCCTGCTTAAAAGTGTTCCAGCAATCGCGTCGTTTTCAAATTCCTTGTCGTAGTGTGGTGACTTGTAAGGCATTCGGTGCGAAATGCGTAGTGCTAAAACCTGACTTGGTCCCTCTCTGTTTGGATTTATGTGCGTCTATTACCGTTTGCTTCTGTGTCTTAGTTTTATTCGTCTTACCCTGAGAAACACGCGTTTCTGAGGTTAGGTTTTTCTCCCTTCCACCTCACAGTAGTCGGTGTCTTAGTTTGCCGCTGTAGATTCGTGCTGTACGTAGTATGTCGCTGCCCCAGCAGTAGCTGATTTGACCGAATGATCATCGTCCATCGTACCTAGGCTTCATGAATTTGAAATGAAGTGTGTAGAGCTTCTCTCACCCATTATCGGACGCAAGTCGCGTCGTCTGACTATGCTTGAGTCACCGAGCGGACCCCAGAGGAAGAAGGTGAATCGCCAAGCCAGCACTCCACTAATGCCGCAGAGGAAGAGGAAATCGAATTTTAACTCCCCCTTCCGTCGTTGGGTTACCCCTCTCCCCTCCTAAATTATATGTTCCGGATGTCATTTGATGTGTTGCCGGATTGTGAATCACGAAATTGAGTTTTGGTCTCTTGTGCTCTGTTTCTTGAAAGTGGGAGTGGATACCGAAGTCGCTAATGAACTTTTCTTTTGTGCGATGTTATTTGTATTTCAAAGGCCCATAGTGATTGAATTGTTGGAAATCTGAGCGAGTTCTGGGAAATTTTCAAGGTACCATTTATTAATAAATGTTGAACATTCCTTGGTAATAATTCTACGGAGATGATGGGTGGTTATGATTTTCAAAACCATATTAAGCTAAAAAGCTGAGGCATTAAGTAGCTGTTTAAATTCTCCCGCGTTTTGCAAGCTTATGAGAATCCGTTATTTGCACTCACATCGTTGCTGTTATTAAGTAGCGTTTCATAGAAAGCAAACTTTGGACAGTTAAAAACCTTGTGAGCATTTAAAAATACGATTAAACACACGTCAACCCATAACTTTGATCAGTGAATGGTTGAATCCTTGTAAGCTTTGTGTTAAGCTGCTGGAAATTCAAGACCCTAGGCATCTTGTATTGTTGCGAATCGCGCCAATTAGTTAGATAAAGTTGTGCTGAATGGAAATTGTGTAGATATACTTATTAACGTTAACGTATACAGGTGTGCATAAAATCCATCCCTTAATACATCTACTTCAAGCAAATGATGCCCTAGTATTAATTAGCATCGATATTGATAAATGAATCGTAGTTCTTTGGTCACTATTTATTTGGTAGTTGGGTGCTTTGATATTTTCAACGACCTTGAGTGTATGCTCTGGGTGTGGTGTTGTTATGCAATTGCATCCATAATGTTCCCGAATGCCCGTAAAGATTTACCCGACAGCTGGGACGGGCCATCTCGATGAAGACACCGCGCCGTCAGCCCTACCTATGGCAGAAACCGCACACCTCCACCGCCCAGCAGCAGCAGCAGCAGCAGTCCCACCAGGATGGCGGCGGGACCCCACTGCAGCCTGCAACCTCCAGCATCTCCCTCGTCTCCACCGGCGGCGGCGGCGGTGGTGCCACCGAGCCCTCCACTCCCTCGCGCCATTCCGTCCTCGGCTCCATCTTCGGCGGGGTGGGTCTTGTGGCTATTCCTGCGCTCCAGGGGTGTCAGGATGTCGTAGGGATGATTTTAATGTTGCTTTATCTAAACATTCACGTTGGTTGTGGGATGAAAACTTGGAAGCTCTCGTTGGTTTTGCAGTACGGTAAATGAGGGTAACTCCGGTTTGTTTCGTGACGGTTTTGCCGTTGGAATTATCTGTTCGTACCCATTTAAGTAGTAAGACGACAGTTGTCCTAACTTTAATTTTTAGAGCATAAACCAAGGCCTATTGATGGATGACAACATTCTGTTTCTCCATATTTTTTCTCTTTTTTACAAAAGTATGCTCTGATTACCCATGGCGGGATATGTGACAAAATAATTTCGACCACCTTACGATAGCGTGATTCCTCCAAGTTGTATGCCTTTTTTTATTAATTAATTAATGCCTCGATTGACTCAAATTGGTCGGTCGATGGTACTCTTCATGCATGATTACCTGAATTATGAAGTTGGCCTCTTACTTAGTTGGAGCTGTTGTTTCATCTTCATGTCCCAGGTCCTAAGTGAAGTATCTTTATTAAGTCAGCAAATAGTACTGAGAGGACCTTATTTATTTCGATCGGCTTTTCCCATTTTGATGAATGGTATGCAAGTTTCTGCATATTTCGTAATGAGCTTTTGTTTGATAGACATCTCTTTATTGAAATCTTTCGCATGATAGTACAATTGGTGCAATGATTGATAATCGTATTTTCGCTATGAAACCATTTTTTGTCGTTACGATTTTTGACGCCTCTCTCTCATATAAATATACATATATATTCGCATTTAGATGCAGCATTTAATCTTGCTTGTTGTGCTGTTGAATTTAGCCACAGCTTAGTCATGCTTAAACTGGAACCCTAGCCTGGCGACATTCGAGAGGCGAGGGATTTCGGTGAAGTGTAGTGCTATCGTTAAGCCGTGCTTTGTGAATTTATGGCGACTTTGGCTCGCCCAACGTAGTTATTGTCAAATTTACTCAACTCGTGTCCCGGAGTATTGGCAAGGGGTGGGGTGTTAATGGCTAGATTATGTGTAGGGCTATTTGCGTTACAGATCCTCAGTCACACTGCAAAGCCCAGTCCTTCCTTCAAGTCCTCTACCCGGAGCATCCACCGACTATTCGGCGACGACTCGCCGCATCGCAGCGATGCCTCCTCTGCCGTCTCCACCGGGGCTGCCACGCCCACAGCGGCCATGGCTCACACGCACTCGCAGCTCTCCCTCACCGCCGCTGTGCAGCGCAAGCGCAAGACGGCCGACAACCTCTGGCTCGAGCTCGTCTCCACCAGTGACGATGAGGAGATCAGTGACGACGACGACGACGACCCCTTAAACGTGTCGGTGACGGGCTCGGTGTGCAACGCTGCGGCCGCTGCCACCGGTGGTGACCCGGATACCTTGTCGATCGGGTCGTTCAGCTCCTCCGCTGGCGTCGGAGGCGGAGGCGAGGGACCCTGGCCTGCCTACTTCCCGATGGTGGTGGGTAAGAAGAAGGTGGCGCCGAGGGACCCCGCCAGGGCCTCGGCGGCGTCTCTCAGGTCGGCCTCCCTCTCCATGAAGGGCGACTCTATGTCCCTGGGAACTGGTGGTGCCTCCTCGGGACATGGCAGACAGTCGTTCGGCGGCCTCATGTGAGTGAGAAGCCGAGGTCCTTAAGCACGGGGAAACTTCCTGCTGACGTAACGGGAGATTGGGGAAAATAGAATCTGAAACAATTTTAGCCAATGATTTGGGGGATTAGATGATCAATTGCTCGTCGATCTCAGTTGCACCTCTCTTCTCTAAACCTCGAGAGGACGAGTTAAACAGCAGCGTGGGCCCCACGACGTCCACACTATTTACTATTAAAGCGTCATGAAGAACTCAAGGCGCTTATTGGCCATGGACATTCTACTTTCGACGAGCTTGTCCAGTCTGTGGACAAAGAGTCAGCAGGTTAGGCGCACCCGTTTGGTGCACGTGATGCTGCTTGGGCGCATGTCGCATGTCGCCATTTTGGTAGGATTTTTAACCAGCGTTACGCATTTAAGGTGTCACTTTGAAAACTGCATACTAGTCCAAGTCTCCATGGTGGCGGGGGGACTACCCCCCTCCCCACATGCAGCTCTCCTGCCCCATAAAGTTAATGAATGAATTTACCCCTCTCTGGGTATTAAAATTAAATCTCAATTAACGCGGAGCAACTTCCCGCTGATTGTGGTGGTAGTAGCCCTGGTACTAATTGACTGAAGAGAGTAATGTGCGTGGATATTTGGCCCCTGTCACACCGAAATTCCCACGATTGCTACATGAAGAGCGCATTTGGGTGTAATAATACCTGTAAGTTGTGCTTAGGTAATGCACAACCATGTAGTTATTGGGTATGTTGCGCAATTATAATCTTAAGGTGCTCATTGTTCCCCTTACTTATGGTATAATTTCATGTTATTTTGGGTGGACATTTTCGTTCCTCACAACTAATGTAAACTCCACCACAGTCGCTGCTGCTAGCAACTGGACTAGTTAGTAATGATAGCTTAAGAGTTCGATTGATGGTTATGATTTCTCATTTCACCTTTCTAAAAGCATGCAGGTCGATTTCATGATTTCGACTTGCCATAAGGATTAGATAAGTTCCATTGTGCCAAGGCCGATAGGCGAGTGCACAGGATTATTTGCCTGACTCAGCGACAACGTGTCCAGCTGCGTATCCATTGAGCGTAAGTGCCGCCGAATTCCAAAGTGTGTGTCCTCCGTTTATGTCATAATCACAACCCTGATTGAATCGGCACGTTGGTCCGTGTGTTAATTGGGTGTCGTAGTGGATGAGCCACCTGGTTTAGTAAGACATAGTTGCGGCTCCGACAAATTCACCAGTATTTTAAGCTTAAAAGTCAGCGCTGTTGGTGACCGAACTGCTTATCTACGATCCACAGGAACGCGACTCGCAAGAGCATCTGTCGCTCCTTCCTAGTGGGCATCCGCAAACCCTCGAAGACCCCTGCAGACCAGCTGATGCCGCCGCCACCCACGCCTCCGCTTCCACAGGCAGCACCGGGCCACCCGCCCGCGACACCCTCGCAACAGCACCGAACGTCTGTCTCGGGCACCGCAGAACTCTCCGTCCACGCCTCGCCTTTCGTCGGACCTCAGCGAGCACCCCTCGCGCGCCCCGACGACGACCTGGAGACTGGCGACGACTCACGGATTCCCTCGGCCACCGCAATGCCCCGGAGCAGCTCTTCCACCGCGGCCTCCACTGTAGTCGGGCTCCCCCGTACCCCTGCGCTTGATAGGGTGAGTGATTTAGGCAGACGGTGCTCAGCAGAAATCCTCCGGTCCCATCAAGATTATTGTTTTTTTTCTTCCGGCGACGGCACCTCATACATACTAACCCATTCTGCTAAAGTCTGGAGACTGTCGTAGTCCTAAAAGTTGGTTGACAGGCATTTTTGACTTTCGCCTGAGGTGTGGAGGCAATGGTGCGAATCCTGCTGCTGCTAAACATATCTCTTGCCATTTTTGGCCACCCTCGCAATCAAGGGCTTGACTTCACTATCAGCACGTAGGCATCTGGTTTCAATCTGTCCCTCCAACTATTCTTTCTGCAATTTCTCGAGGAAATTCGCTGATGTGCAAGCGCAGGTAGATCGTCTACTATGTCCCTAATTACTAGCCACTATCTCCTAGCAGTTTGCAATCGATTTTTCAGCTCTTGCCACTTGATTGTTTTTACATTCCTCAGTCTCTTTCTGTTCATTATACTACAAGTTATTCTCTTCTCTGATGAGTCTGGTGGAGGGTTTTCAGTCATCTTCCATGCTCCCCGTTATTATTATCTATATGAAGGGATTTTAGGCTCTTAAACGTAAACACCTTTGACACATCTAAAAAACTACTAGGTACTTTTTTGTGGAAAATCAATTTTGAACACCCTGTATATGTGATTCTCTTGCAAGTGAGAAGGTAACTGTGACTTTGCCCCACCTAGTCGGCGTCAGAGTGCAACCTCTCCCTGGGCGGGAGCAAGAAGCGCTGCTCCACCGGCGTCACGAAGACGCCTCTGGCTGGCCACCGCGGGGCCTCAGGTCTGATGCGTCTGCCCGGCGTGACGAGCAGTGCTGCCTCGCTGCGCAACCTCTTCACCGCCGCCGCCTCGCCCTTCCGTGTGCCCTCTGCGGTGCCTCCGCGCTCCGCGGCAGCCCAACTGGCACCGCCTGGCGCTGTTTCCATGGTTGCACCGTCCACTGCGGCTGCAGCCGCTACTGTCCCGCCTGCTTCCTCCCCGCCCCCCGTTCACGCTGTGTCTGGGCCCGGTGTTTCAAACTGGAGCAGTCTTACTACCCTGCTGGAGGAAGGTGGCAGTCAGGACTTGGAGTCGAAGGCGCTGGAGCTGCGACAGAGATGCCATAAACCGGAGGACACGCGGTCGATGGTCTTGCAGCCCTCTTCATCGTCAAGCAAGCTGAGTTTGTTCAAGCGTCACGGCGGCAAGAAGCGCAAGTCTACGGCAGTAGTGATGGTGGAGTCAGCGGTGGCGGAGGAGACGCAGCAGACGAGAGCGGGCGGTTTTTCGTTGAGGAAATCGTCGTCGTCATCCTCCTCGGCCTCCTCGACTACATCGGCTTCGACGACCAACAGAAGGGAGAGCTTCTTCCGGAGGAAATTCTTCAAGTAGTAGAACCAGAGACTAAAAACTTTTGTGCCTAAGGTTTTTGATCCCCATGTCCCTTTCCTGCCCCTGTTTGTGCCTATGAGTAAACTGGAACGGAAATAACGAATTTTATTGCCTAACGGTTATATGTATTTTGTGTTCTCGGGTTTCTGAGAGAAGTGTAGCAGTACTTGTCTCAAACTTGCATGGTTGCAGCAGAGAAAGTCTTCTAGATTTCAATAAATGGTGGTATCTTGACCTTTGGATGATCAAAAATACTTTCGCTGTGCTCGTAGTCTCACGTTCATTTGTGTTAATCAGGGGCCCAAGTGAGCGAAGCGCTTGCTTTGTCCCACGGTTTCTATAAATGAAAATTTGCGCCTTTGAGTTCTCACCTGGTTCCGAAACTACCATGCATGACATTGGCAGTTTGTGGGCCTATGGGAATGAACTGCCACCATTTAAATCCTACTTAGTGGTTGCACTACTGCGCCTATGAAACACTTTGATGCTCCAAAAACGGTTTTGGGTTTCTTCGAGCGGATCTGTCGACTACACTGCCCAACGGCGTTGCTTCTATAGTAAATAGAATGTGTGAGTAGCTAACACTGCCGACATAAGAACATAGTCGCCCCTCAATGGAGGGAGGGATACTCTTACAAGATATAACCCACAGGATTGGTGGGTTGCATGCCTAAACTGGCGACCTTTGAGTGTCAGTTACCTCCATCTTTGCAAAGATATTACAAAGTGAGGTGTACGCTTGTTAAAAGTAAATAGTTATCCAGTAGAATGTCTAGAATGGAGTGAAAACTAGGCCAGCATGACTGAGAGGGGCGTTGGAAAGAATTTCTCCACTGTGTAGTTCGAGATAGCTGCTAGCTGCATTGCAGACTGTGGAACGAGTTCAGACTGGCTTCATGCAACTCAAATTGACGTTCTTCTATTGCATGGCAGTGTCATTAGTTCCAGCTTAACAAGTGCTTACTGGATCGGCAATTATTACCGCAAAGGAGCGATAGAACATTGCTGGGCCATCAATGTTTTGGAGAAATGTGATCTCTGAGTTAATGAGGTCAGATATTTCCAAAGGGAATTTTTTCTCGGGACTCTTGAATCCCAGCTCCTCTCAATTAAAACGATGCTCTCGTTTTGAAATAGGGTGAACACAATGTTCTTTAGGAGCGCGTTGCTTTTAGAGCTAAGAGGTGTTGGATGTTAAGTAGGTAATAGGGTGTTGATAAGATTTGGAAATTAATAATATACTTAAGGTAAATGCAGACTTTCTCGGCATGAAAAGTAAACGCAAAGGTCTTTTGGAGATCCAATGCTATGCCCATATTAATTGGGAGCTCCTCTGTTTATAAAGTTACGCTGGGATGGAGAGAATGTCTAAAAGTGGGCGTCCCTTTTTATATCCTCATTGAGTAATCACCCAGTTCTTTGCAGAGTACTTGGGAAAAATAGTATATCATCACTACAGCTAGTTTTCGCGGTCGAATTGTTGCAATTCCGCTTAACGAGCCATATACCAAGATATACTTATATCCGATAGCCAAATCAGCTTATACTTATTATTCCTTCAAAAACTGCTAGATTATTATTAATGCAATAATTACACAAAAATGTTAAGTTCGATTAAATTCCTTCCTGTAAAGAAAACAATCCATGATGAAATAGCTTTTACAAAGTCACATTGATGCAGCAATTCAAGAACTCTGGTTTTAGCAAATTGAGTGGTAGTAGTACCACGGTATTGGTATAGATTTGAATTTGATCTATGTATTTGTGTTAAAAATAGTAAAAACTTTGATGGTAGGTGTGTAAACAAAAAAATGAAATGCATAATGTTAACACCACAGGCTGAGATTAAATGAAGTGGTGTTATCTTCGCGCTTTAGGCCAGAAGCTTTGTGAAATTTGTGGTTGCCAAATTAATTTGATGTGAATGACCTTTTGCCAAATAAAGGGATCCGATGGGATACTCAGGACATTAGGCAATCAATTTATTACTTTAGATTATGGGAAAGTGGTCATCATAAAAGGGGGTGATGAATGATTTGGCTAAAGTGCATCACCACCTTCTGAGGCATTCGCCATAACATTATTATTTGAATTGTTCTTAAGAAGTACTTATTGGACGGATGTCTGTTCCATTTCCTTAACGTGACCGTATCACCTACTTACCCTCCTCTGGTCACGAATGCTGCAACTTATCACTTTCTGCTTCTTTGTTAAATTTGGGCATCCGTAGCCCAATATACACACGAGTTTTTTGTAGATTGAAACATAATCAAACATTAGAAAGTGTAGATCTGCTGGGGAATAAGTCTCAAACGTATTGTAATTCGACGAACAGGATGAATGCCATAGGACTGAAAAAGTGATGGCCTGGTTTTTTAGGTAGACTGCTTTTTAAGTCCTTGTTCTCGACTTGGTATCAAATTTCAATTAAAATAGATGATGGGAAGCAAAGCCGCAGCCTAATTAGCCCTCTGTAAATCATGTTCCATTTTTCTTTATGCAATATTGTTGAAAAAACTTGCATTGTTAACACTTCAACTTAAAAATCTAGATAAGACATTGCAATAGTATATTAATTTCTCTCCACTTCCCGACTGCTTTGAGATACGTTAGTGGACAATTTCCCTCATTGAACTTCTACTGAAAACAGTCCAAACTAGGATGTAAAAGCGAACTTGTATGTTTTGTTAGAGTACATCCACGGAGCATGGAGTTTAGCATCTCTAAAATTGTACTAAGCCCTCTAACACAGGTTCATATTGAATAACCCACACTTGAATGGGGGAAATAACTGCATTCCAGAGTCGTGGATAAATGTGATAAACACCTCTCTATTTGTGTTGCTTAACTGAAATCACAGTGCTTTATCAAATTATTGTGACCATTCTTGCGATAGCGCGTTCGTGGTAGGAAGTGTTCAACCAATCAGGAAGTAATAACGACAGGAAAGCGCAAAGATGCGCCCCAGTTATGGCCACTTGGAGTAGGTTGCCAAGTGGGGAAAACATTCTTTTGACTTTGTGCACTATGGTGGCTAGGGCGATGACGGACCGCACACATTCAGGCCTAAATAGCCTTTTTTTTATTTCTGCTGTTATAATTAAGACTGAGCCGAATTTATCATGGACAGATATCGTACTACGACCTTATGAGCAAATGATAGGATATTTTTAGTCCTGTCTAAAAACCTATTCAGCTTCAGGGCTTTTGGTATCTACAGCAGCCTAACTTTGCTCTATCACGCTGCATTTGGTGCCTGGTCCCCTTTTCCGAATATAAACAGCGGCCTCAGGCCAGGTCGAGTGCGGCAGAGCCTTTTTCGCTTGCAGCCTCCAAGCTGGTGACCCCGAATCTCACTGTGACCGTGACCTCTCTTCTCCACCGCTTCTGGTGCATCCAGGTAATATAACGTCGGTCGCCGCCCACCCCACAACCAGGTGACAACAGATGGGAGTCACCGACAGTAATTAAAACTTTATAAAAAACTTCAGAAAAACTAATGGACTAGGCAGTGAATTCGGAATAAACTAAACTTTTGAAATTAATCTACTTAATCCTAAACTCTGAAATAAGAAATAGCCTCGCGCTTGACAGTACAAATCAATAACAAAAAATTAAAATTACACTAATGAGACGATCTCGCTAAGTCAAATAGCCGATGCTATTGCTTTGGCGTGATTTAAACTATGCTGAAAACATTTTGGGCTTCACTAATTTGGGAAAAATGAGCAAGAGGAAATTTATCTAAAGTAGACTACATTATAAGGCATCTTAACATCAGTGGACTTAACTATAGCAAAAGATTAGCACATTTCTGAGGAAGTTAACTGTTGGAATAATGCCTTTACAGAGTAATGTCGAATCAGTACAACTGTTGCAGAGTTTAAAGACGTTTTATCAACTCAAATACTCTTGAGTCCTTACAAAAAATAGGAAAATAAGAAGTGTGAAATGGAACACATTTAGAAGTACCGGAGTTCCATTAGAATCTTGGGCCTAACCAAGTTGGCCTCATGGACAAGTGGAAATACCAAGATGAAATAGGTTTTTCGGTAGTCACCAGAGTGTATAATAAGACTCAGTTCTTCAAAGTCTAGTTTGGCCTCGTAAAATTGGAAGAACGTTCGATAAACCAGGGTATTAGGCCTGTTTATCAAATCACGACAGACCCGTAAATAAATGTTTGCGAATTCACAATGGCTTCGTTTGTTATCAGACACTTAATGCTTTCATTTCTTCGAACCATATAACATCGTTAAAAGCATGAAATCAAACACATTTTTAGAAGAACTTCTTGCGGATGCTGCTATAACGTTCAACAGATATTTCACCTCCGATTACCTTATGGCTGTTAATGTAGTGAAATTCATTTTGAAATTACCTATTTGAAGAACTGTGCTCATGAATTACGCCCAACTCACCACGGACACAGCACACTTGAAAGCTCTCTTCAATAATTTTATTCGACTAGGTCGAATCATACCTTCGGCCTATCCTAGATTGCAATGTCCGCAAGTCGTGTAAGTGAGTATTGCAACCGTTTCTGTGGTCTTTGCCTTGGTATAGTTTAGTAACCCAAACTACAAACTGCATCAGAGTAATGTTGCTCAGCTCCACCTTCTGTGAATCCGACCTGTCATCAATTGCTTTCAGGTACCACTCGATAAGCATCTACAATCAAATTATTTGAATTCCTCCACTTCAAATGTTAGACGTAGAACATCCCTAATATGTGTACAAGTGATTTAACTGGAGATATTATCAGCTATTCAATCATCGTGATTTTCTTTGACTCTTATTTACGCTTTAATCACAAGCGTGTCATTGAGCTGGAGATCACCTGGGTATGCCTTTCAAAATAGACAGGTCTAAACCTCTCGGTGATGTTTACAGCCTTCAGCTGGTATGACTCAATACGGCAAATCACAAGGCTCTGAAGTTTCAATTTTGTTGACACTTCGGCATTGCCAATTATCACTCGAATTTGAAATCAAAACCGTGGTCAATGTAAACGGTGTTTGCCCCCAAGAGCGGCTTTCAAATCAAACTTTTCAATACTTTTAATGAAATTTACTGCCGGTATGAAAAAAACGTAGGTGTTTATCAACTTACGTCGATGATTTATCCAGTAGCCTTATAATCATATTATTTCTTTGCGAAGGCTTAGTTCAATTGCTCATTGATCACTTCTAGCATTTATCAACACCTAGGTGAGCTTTAAGAAGTAGGGATATAACAATATTTACATCTGCTTCATCGCCAACATCGTGGTCATCATCACTTTGATGTTTCTGCAGAGAGGAATAATTTGATAGAGCCTTGAGTACTTTAAAAATACGTATTGTTGGCGATGATGTCTCATGACCTTCGCGCCACTATTGCGCCCCACCCCTGCTTCAGAAATTTATGCTTATCTTGCACCCTGATTGGCTGTGCCATTGACCAATGAGGGGAGTCGCCCAATTGGCACACCAATGCACGTATACATTTGCGCGTGCGTGCAATGGGGTCCTTTTTTCTTCGTCTTCTTTTTCTTTCTGCTTGCTGCACACATTTACGCTCTGATCCACGCGCACACGAACGCACAGGCGAGCACTCTCACACAGTTTCAGGAGAGAAGATCATTGCTGTCGGAGTAAGATCACAAAACATATCGCTCTCCTTACTCAAAACCCCTTCTAAACCACCAATATTTTTCTTTTGTGTTTTCGCTACTTTCGGAGCTCTTCCTGAGATTTCTCATGTCCCTGATCGATTCGCGTCGACCGCCCTCAGCGAGTGGCCGTCTGCAAAAGTTGTTTTCCAACGCTCAGTCTAAGAATGGGCGACAGCGAACAGGCTCAACCTCACCCTATCCCTCGCAGGCCATCCCGGGTCTAGGTCGCGAGCTTTCGATTTCAGAAATCTCCCAAGTGGACGGCAGAAGCGGTCGGTACTTGCGCATCTTCTGCGAGCACGTCTGCCCTTCGGCTCAATTCAAAACCGTCTTCGTGCAGCAGGACGACTCAGTTGGTCAGTGCGTGGATAAGGTTGTGGAACAACTCACCAAAGAGGGGGAACCGGTTTTCATAAACTGCACTCTTTTCGAAGCAATCGGGCAGTTGCCCCCACATTCAAGAGCCATCAACGATAGCGGGTCAGTGAATGACCCCGGAGAGACTTTCACGGAGCTCACGTCACGACCCCTGTCTCTGAATGAAAAGCTCATGAGTGTCTTTTCTCTCATGGTGCCAGCCCCGGGATTATGTCGACGCATTGAGTTAAGGAAACAGTCCTCGCCCTCCCCGATAACGATCTTGAACAGGGGCCAAAGCCTCGAGAATTCCCGACACCGCAGTCCCAGGCTTCCCTATGCTCCAGTCGTGGCTCCCTACTGCCCCTTCCTACTGCTCATCAAGGGCTGTAAACCCGAATCGGATCTCGTTGTACACAACTTCTCCAACATATGCCGTGGCAATCTGGCTGATGTGACGATGGGGACCTCAGAAAATGACGACATACGTCTCTATCCGTCACCCGAAGCTAGAGGCGTCCGTGAGCATGTACTCGCAAACGGAAATGGCTACACTCTCTCGAAGTCTCCAATTCGTTTCAGCGCGAAAAACATGTCCAGCAACTCAAAAACAAAGGCCATTTGGATGAGTGTCATGTCAACTTTCAACGCTGTTCAGCCTGATGCTCCTCTCTCCGTGATTCTCAACTACGAGAACCTAACAGAGACGTCAAATTTACCTGTCAATCGGTGTCTGGAACCGGGAGATATTCTCCAAGTTGGGGCTCAAAACCTCATTTATGTCTTTTTGTTCAAAGACTCCAACATTGTGCCGGACTACAAGCTGCCCGTGGGGCTGCTAACACCGTCGACCCCCAATTCTGGCGCCAAACCTCCTACAGGACAAAACGGCTCTCGGTCGGCAGCCAGAACCGCCAGAATTGACGCCCAGTTCAGAAAGACTTCCAGTAATGGAACCATCAGCTGTCACAATGCCTTACCGTCGCTGTCCAATGTGGATATCGTGGTGGGCACACTTTTCCCACGCGTCTCGTCCAGGGGCAAGGACTTGAACTGGAGCGAGATGGGCGGTACTCTACCGGACGTGTCGGTAGCTGCCGGATGCTTCGCCCACCTCCTTCGATCGGTAGTCAGGTACGATATGGAATCGGGTCTTCAAGCCACGGAGGATGACGTCTTTCGGGAGATCCATCATGCCCTCTCTTTGGAACTTGACAAGCTTAATAAAGTGAGTCTTTAGTTTATTCCTTTAACCCACTGATATATATCTATACACGCATATATAGTTGGATAAAGAGTTCAATCATATTTTTCGGTAAATTCCCTATTTATTCCCCTCGAATAAATAATATAGTGCTTTCACACAAAAAACGGTAATTGATGGAAGGTCTTTCACATCTAATTCACATTTATCTCCTTTAAAAATAGGGAAAACATTGTTTTAATGACAGCCAGCACGGTCGGGTCACCTAAAATGCCAGGATGCGTCGTAAGAGGGTGAAACCTCAAATAACTTCTAAATAAAAAGTTCGGTGAAGGCATTTAAGAGAAATTCAACTGGGTAAAAGCATCTTAATTATCAGAGTGGGCTTCTATCCTTCCATTGGAAGACATAAAACCTGACTACTGAGGTGAACTTTTTTCTCAATTTTTCAATGCCTTTCCAGAAATGGTCGACCTTCCCAGTCACTACCTGCTACTCAATAATGACTTTGTTTCTGTTGAGTGAGAATTTCGCTCACTAGAACACTAACCGAATTCGTGTACAGGGTAATTCAATTGGCCCTCCTCAGTACACACACATATCTACCTATCTTCATAACCATCGATAAACATCCCGTGGTCCTCCAGGATATGATTACAAGACTTCAGTGATGCATGCAGCACGCTGAATTATTTAGTAACCTTAATTAAAACGTCGTAATTAGAACACCACTGAAAGACATAGAGATCTACTTACAATGCCACAACTTTTGACGAAATAATAGTACCTTCTTTCAGGAAATGCAAGACAAATTTGCATAGTGAACCACTTGTTCCCATGGTGACTCGTTGATAGCTAACACCAATGAACTATCTTATCGACGGCACATCTATTTTTCCTTAATTATACTAGGTACAACCCAATTTTCACCGTATGTGAAGCCTTCTTAGTTTGGTTTATCTGTAAGTAAATAGCAGTTTCATGGCAAAATCAATGTGGGAGTCGATTCTTATGCCCTGTGACTGGCTTCTCCAAATATGCAAATTCTCCAGGGAGCCAAAAATACACATACCAACTTACAAGCGTATTTATTTTTTGTCGATCCTTTGCAACCACGCTTCGTTACAAGAAACTCACACAAACACTTATATAAAATCAAAGGCCTGGCTTAGAAAGAGGTCCCATGTCGTTGCTAATAAGTGTGCGTCACTGTGCCAAATCTGTGGAAGATCACACTGCTACTCTTGCAGGGCCTATAATAATGGATAGCTTGTCTTGAGCAGTTGACTAATTTAACTAAGGCGAGAGCTCACTTTACTTATCGGCAGTAAGATTTCTTCGACGATTCACTCATCCTGGATTTTGGAAACCGACTTTCTTGCCACATTCATTTAGTCGTGGGCTTCTGAGAAACATCATGAGCTCTTCCGTGAGAACTCATGTGAGTAATCTGAATTTGAGCAACTGGCCTTGCGAGGTCTGGTTCTCAGGCAAGCTGGTCGTGTTGCTTTCGTAACCTCAACTGACCTCCTTCCAGCACACTTGTTTTGGCTGTGGTACATAGTGCTGAGAAACCAACGATTTGTAGAGCCGCATGCATATAATTCTCGGATGTGACACATTTGTTTACTCCTTCAGAACTAATCAGGTACCTTAGGAGTTAATACTGATTTTCGCGGCTGTAGCGATGCCAATCACATACTTTTCTCGACGACAGCGTCCAACCGCACAAAATAGTTAAGATCTAGGGAGCTAGGGGAATGCCAAATACTTGGGAGGACTGATCCAGTTGCGAGGTGGGCTGAGAAGCATTTTTACTTTTCTGCCCACCATGCACACAAATACCCATTACCTGGGGCCTGGCAACAGTGACAAATAAATCGACGTAGGTCTCGTAATCAGCAGGTTTGATTTGTTGCTAACTTCTCTTAGATGGCAAAGCCTCGTAATTTCGATTGTGATTCTGCGGTACGGCAGAATGTTTTCACGTTGTTCCAAGAGAGCACTTAGTAGCGATCCTAATCTCCCCTTATTTTAATTTTCTTTCAGTCATGCATTTACCTCATTCAATGACGAAAAGAGATTTAAGCCTGAAAAAATAACTAAACACTATTCGGCAGAATTTATTCCAAACATCTCGTTATGTATGTCATTTAAATCAGGAAAAGGTATCTTACAAAAGTTCGGTTTCTTCATGATATGGCACTCGAACTTTTGTCGAGGTCTGCGGGTAACGAGTACTGGGGTCACGGATCTGATTCGCACTTTTGGGTTTCCCCTTGATCTCCTGGGAAAATGTTCAATTACAAGTCATGCACGCTCTAACAAGTCGTCACGTAGGTGCATGTGCCAGAAATAACATGATATTTATGACGATTAAAGAGGTCCATCGAACCATGCCTCACACGATCACGCAAGAGAAGTGAAAGAGTTTACAGTGGAACTAACGTACAGCTCTCAAATGTGAAAAGTCATTGGTTAATTGAATCAGCGTACTTTTAGCCTTTTTCGCAAACTCCTGCAGGATCGATAAATGGTTTATCGAAATCTAAATTGCGATAAAATGGTGAGAGTTTTTATCAACTTTTTCTACTATTTTTCGCCATATTGGATCCTGGGTCATGGCACTGCAATTGCGTGGTAACACCGATTCGCATTTATGCGATTCTCTTGGGTTAGGAGATAAGCAGTTATCACTTGTTGTTGCGCACTGGAACTTGAAAAAAGGCAGAGCAGCTAAGAGCTAGAGGAAATTGTGACGACGCAACTTGAGATCGCCGTGAGTGCACTGGCACAAGAGCACATGCGTAAGCTGTTGCCGGTACTGATTCCTGCTTCGTCGGTTGTGCTACAAAAATTTGACTCAGCGCCTAGTCTCCAAGTATTCGGTTACACCACCCCCAAGGTCTCCTACTCAGAGGACCGGAAATGCGTAGAGAGATCATCTTTTAAACTGAATTAGTTATCACGAAATCACCGTCTAAAACTTGTGGTTCCCATGGAAAGGGAACAGAGACTGTAATAACAAAAAGGATCGTTGGATCTAGTCTTTGAGGATATCGTTTGGTTCCAGGTTCGTTTGATATACTTCCCTATGTAATGGAATTCTAGTTAACCTAGTTGGCGTCTTGTAGTGTGGGCATCCGGTTTTTCGTTACATGAAAGGAGTGACTTCTGATTCACCTTCTGCCAAGAAGTTGGCCGATTTAACTACTTCACTGCATTTATAACGTCGAAATTAGTGCGCAATTTTGACTTTATCACTATCTAACCTCGCCTTGGAGAGATTTCACTCCACATGTGTTTACCCATACATCTCATCGCATTTTTGCACACAGTAGCCAGTGTTTCTTATTGTCTGTTAATCCCTTTAATCAGTTAATTAATCTACAGTTCTTCTTCCTCTCGGATAGATCAGTCGGCTTTACCTTGTCGTGACAGAGCGTCGACCTAGTTAGATGTGTGTTCGTGTGTTACCCTATTCCAATTACTTCATGCATCTGTGCATTCGGACTTCAAAAACCCTCTTCAGTAGTTAGCATTCTTGATCTGTCCTCGTTGCACTTTCGCGCCATCGGACACAGCGGAAGCTCTTGAACTCTGTGGTTTGGACTTTTAAAGTTCCTTTCGTAGATGGCACCAGATCTTTTGACTTACAAAAAAGAACACAACTGCATTATTTAACGGTAACTCTTCCCACTGAGCAGAAATTGCCGTGCAGGTGACACATTCCCTCATTTCCTCTGCTCCTCAATATTACTGATTTCATGAATTTGATGACAGATTTATTTACAGGAAAAACCTAAAATCCACTTGCGTCATTGCCCAGATTTAAGACAGCACTTGAACATAAAAAATAGCTGCACAAAATTCTTTTGAATTATGCGAAAGTGTTGATGCTTAATGTGAATTTTGAATAAGGTTGGTGAATCGTTGGTTAGCACATTATCAACTTTCAATCTAAAAGATTTGTAAATTTTTGGCCTAGATTTTATTTCTTAGATTTCGAAACATTTAAATTATATGTCAATTGTGGAGGTTATTTCCGAAAAATTCCAGAAATCAAAACGATAAGTTTGTTTTCCTATAAATTAGAGTTACGCTGAAATAGAAGCCTATTTAAGGAACTACAGCCATTAATTATCTGGGAAAATCCAATTTTAAACAATTAAGAACAGTCCAGTGAAATTCTAGTATACTTTGAGGCCTTCAGTTAGTAGTCGGCTTTTACAGAGTGCCAGGTATTAGATAGTAACATCGGATGGGCCTCTTTCTGGCTTGCATTTAAGAGGGAACACTCAACTCTCACGGTGAATTGCATGTGATTAACGGAAGAAGGGTCTTGATCGTGAACTCACTAAAAATTCAAATGCAAATGAGATCGATTCGAGACCCCTTTCCTTTCCACTGAGTCTTATAGCCTCATCAAGGGAGTGTGAAAACATTCGATGCATTTTGGAGAAAAAGCTGTCCCCTCTCATAAATTAGAGGAGTTCGACTTACAATTAATTCCACTCTTACTATATCTCCATCATATTTTATATTGATGATTAATGTGATCCTCACCAAAAGTCTATCCTTTGGCATGGGAATTTATTCAGCTCCACAAGGATATTTTTGGTTATTTTAGGTCTGGATCACTAAAATAATTCACTCCTTTATGTCTATTCAAGCTTGCTTCAACGCATCTCATCCCAGCTATGTGGGAAGCCGCCTTCTGCTACTACCTCGCCCAATACCTCTCCCCGGGCTGGCTGAAGAGCATGGTCGGCGGTGGCGGCGGCAATGGCAGCGGAACCGTACTGCCGCGCATCTGCGTGACGGAGCGCCGTCGGAGCGTGCGCATGCGCAGCGTCGACCGCAACAGTCCGGCCACCGCCGACTCGGCCTCCGACGTCTTCCTGCCCTCGCCGGACCGACCGCGGCAGCTCCTGCCCTCCGGGTTCGCCGCAGAGGCCTACAGTCCTGATTTCGAGAACGCGCCAGTTCTAGCCTCGCTGAGGGAGAGGGTGGCCTCAGAAGCAGACAGTGTCATAAACCAGGCTGTGCAACTCTTGCTCAATGTAAGTTCGAACTTCAATTGAAGTATAAATCACCGATTACCTAATGTAGGTTGGTTCCCCAAAGGCACACATAGCGTCTCTAATGTGAGAAATTAGGTTTTCCACAATCATAAGATTAAAAATCGCATTTGGTGGCCGGTGAGTACTTCTTGAAACCTGCTCACGCAGATGGGTTAAGAAGTACCTTTTTTTAAAGCAAATTCTTGATATTATGGGACTAATAAGATTTTAATCCAAAGCTATAAAATATATGAATTTTACTATGAATTTAATCACCTATGTGTAAATACAGAATTTGTGCTAATGTAATAAGGTACAAATGCAAATGTGCTGGGGATGTAACTATCACCAGAGTTCTTCATGACTGATTAAAAATAATTCATTAGGGGTATTTCAATCTTCCGAAACTGTAGAATTTATAGACCTCAATCCTTATTTGAAGAACAGCTAAGTCAACGTGATTCCTCAATGATGTTTATGGAGGTAGATCGGTTGGGGTAAGCACATTAGTGGAAAATTGATACGGATTGACGTTATGATAAATCGAACGCCCTGATGCCACAGTTGGTCATTCCCTTGCCCCTCTTTCACTTTTCAGATGCTGTTAACATTCGAGCAAAGTCTCATTTTGACGGTTTATTGATTGACTTTGTGAGGAAGTTGTATACCGTCAGTAAAAGTTATTGGCTAATAGCAGAGGTAGCAGTTGTTGGCCCGTTGGTTCGAGCCCAACATGCAACAGAAACCTGGATAAGCCCCTCTGAGAAGTCTCTAAGCATCTCAAAGTTACCCAGGTTTTCAAACATTGTAGTGCTAAATTTTTCCGGTGCAAAGTAACCTTTCCCAGACTGTTTATAAGGCTATAATTTGTTCATAGTAAATGATTTACTTAGGGTAGATGGCATTATTAGCAATTTACCTTTAAATGGGTTTTATCACGGATAGAAACGGAGGAAAAGTAACTGAAAGATGATAAGGCAGAATCCTTTAAAGATAGGTCTGTTCTGGAGTAGTTTAGAGGTAGGTCACATACCTAACCTGAACCAGGAAGATTTATCGTGGCAGAAAATCAAGCACACTCAGAAACAGTCATTGCGTCTTGTCTTGTGAATGGGATGAAGGACAAAAATGAATTGAAATTTACCAATAAGGGTTTCATTTGAGCTACATTCTCCATCGCGTGGCATTGCTAGTTTTTACATTTCATTCTCTGAAGTTGAGATTTAGTGAGGAATCACCGCCAACCCTGCCATAAATAAGAAAAAGCTGCAATGAAATGAATGCTAAGTTTCAAAATGGCTCACGTCAGGAGCCTGCGCTGGAACATGACAGGGAAATTACTGAGGTGCCCACATCCTTCGTGTGACAGAACAGATGTATTTCTTAGCGTTATATAGTCTAGCCTATGAAAAGGTAAAAGTGCAATTGGTAAGACTAAGAGAGGAGGGGTTCCCGAATCGATAGAGCGCTTATTGCTGATTGATAGGCGTAGATACCAGAGCTAGGCATCACGAGTTGATGGTCGGGAGTTCCGGTGTGCTTCTTAGACATTGTTAGCTCAATTGCTGCTTAAAAGTAGCAACTATTTAGGCAGAAATTATAATTTCATCATAAGGTAACACTTTTTTTCAGTTTGCAAAGAATTGATTAATTTAATTTTTACACCTTTCTTAATATTACCACTTTGTATGTCTAAAGAAAATCCTCGTAGACCCAAAACAGATCAACTCAGACAGCCACATCGATTTTTTCAGGAATCGTTCAAGGTCGTATCTCCTTAACCAATTACATGCAGATTATGATCGCTAATGCAACAAAATTGGCTTAAGCTACAGGATGTTGCGTATTTGTGGGAATTAACGAAAATACCCACGTCCACGTGACAATTTTAAATCATGTGTGTAGATTTTAACATTTCATTTAGTTAAAAACCCCTTGCTAATCAATATGATTCTGGTTGTGAATGCGACTGAAAGTAATACGATAAATTGATTTACATCACTGGTTATGCCCTTCAAGCATATTTCGGCTAATTTATATTTTGAGACAAAATGGGAACTCAGAGCATAATCTCAATAGATGGACCCCAAGAGAAATAATTGACATAGAGTCTCTGTTGGACTAGAAGGATCTTAGAAGCATATTCTCGTTGTGAGATTAATTTCAAAGCACGTCAACGCTGTTTCTTAAATAGTTGTCCACAAAGGCCTATCATAGGTACTAAATGGTGTTTTTCTTTGAGTGAATTCCCCTGTTCAATTGTGGTTTTACTTCCCGGTGGAGGTACGACGAAGCAAAGCACTTGAATTTCGTGCAAGGGATTTCGTCTCTCTCCCTACAGGCTAAGAGGCCATGGCAACGGTTGCATGTTTGTTCACGCACGTCTAATCGCACTGTCATAGAGAAATGAGGTTTAGATAGGTATTCATCTCTCTCCGGATGAGTCACTAGGCTCCAGTATTGGCCTTGGTGACAAGCCCACATCCCGAAGGGTCATTCTGGAGGGGATGAGGTCAATCCTGTAGACGGATGCCAAGGTGTGGAGCGGTGCCTTTAAAGCAGTTTAACATTTTTTAACGGACTCATCAGTAGTGCTTATTTCCTATTCCTCTATGACCATTCAAGAATTGAATTCTGGGTTCTTCAAACCGACCGTCACATAGGACCCCTTTAAGATGTGCTGTATTGTCTTCACCGTTATTGTATATGAATATGTTCCGATGTTCAAAAATTCGGAAAGTGGAAATAAATATGCTGTTCGCTATCTATCAGTACTCTCAAGCGACTGGTGGGGTGGAGGAACTTCTCTAAAAACAGGGCGATCGATTTGTTTGACTTATTTTCTCGTAACAATGTTTCGTATCCCTTTGATCCACCCATATATCCAAGCGGTTTAAACAATACCAGAAGAGAGCAATTTCACACTATTCTGAAAGGGAGATAGTGGGTTATCTTAGTAAGAAATAGCAAAAAGGTTAGTGTTTCAGGTCAAAAGCCTATATTATTAACTTATACGTCATTATAAATCGACCATATTACATTTATTTACTCTTCAATCATCTTCATCAGTTGGATTAATTAATGTTTGCTAAAGGTTCCTTCGGTTTATGTTATCATTTTATTAGAAAATGTTTAATGTTAGCTCTCTCTCTACACAAGTTAACCGAAGTTCGCTGGTCTTGTCTTATTCACACCCACAAGTTGCCCCAAATGATAACTTATTTTGATGGTTTCGATTATTCATACCTAGCAAATAGCCTAGTATCAAAGCAACCTCAAATCCAAGGTTTCCATTGACGCTTTGACGGGTTAAGACAGCCTTCGGGTGTTACCAGTCAACTCTTCTCACTCTCCGTTGGCGCCAAATCCGATAAAGCAACATCAAAGATGGTCCCTTTTGAATCTACGGGTGTGCAAGTTTTTGTTTCTTAGACCTGCTATTAATTGTCATGGGTTTCGGCAAAAAGAGAAAATCTACCTACACGTAACACATCAGTTATCCCGAAAGATATTTGCAAGTTTTCGTGTGTGTTGAGCCTGCTGAAAAAAATGCAGAGCTAATAAATCATTTTGATTGCTCTCAATAAACTCAAAAGTCGTCAAAGTGTTCAAAACTAAATAACTACTCAAAATTTCCTCAAAATGGAGGCGATAGTAGCGTCAATTCGAAAATTCGAGTGCAAATAAAATGCGAAAAGAGGTGGTGGATCACAATTGCAATGTCCAAGTTATTGACGTATTGACAATAGTATACACATTGTTCCTAAATATTGTATTCACTTATGTATCAACCCGAAAAAGTAATAATTGTATTGATGCATCCTTCTTCTGGCAACATGACAGATTCAGTTTTGTGCTGCCAAACTAAAGCTTGACTTTTCCACTCTCTAAAGGCCAGTTCGAAGGAGATAGTGAAGCTCTGTCGTGCCATGGGGACACATTCTGGTGAGGACGATTCTCGTGCACTCAGAGATGCTCAGTTGGCTCTCTCGGACAAGCTGGACTCCACGGGGGACGCCATAAGCCAGGCGCTCACCACGCGGAACCAGATCGACTTGACCGCGAATAACGGCGGCAACAGCAGCGTCGGTGGCATCAGATTGAGCCAGGCGCAGCCCTACAATGGCAGGGACGCCAGGAAGGCCTTGACCCTGAACCCCGTGGGCGTGGTTGGCAAGGCTATCGACGACAGCAGCGAGGCCTCATCGCTCCACCGTAACTCCTCCAGTGTCATCGACTCGGAGGTGGAGGAGGGGGACAGGACGTCCGCGTCGCCGACGAGCTCCATCCAGATCGACGACGAGATGCACTCGACACCCGGCGAGGAGGACGACACGGGGTTCGGCAGCAGCACTACCGGCGGCTCCACAAAGGGGGCTCAGCAGAGGGTGGAGAATGTCTTCTTCTGCCGCTTTCTGCTGGGAATCTCCAAACGCGTCCTGGTGG
The DNA here is from genome assembly GCA_030710315.1 of Anomotaenia brevis. Lineage (NCBI taxonomy): Eukaryota > Metazoa > Platyhelminthes > Cestoda > Cyclophyllidea > Dilepididae > Anomotaenia > Anomotaenia brevis. Next base: position 1,291,260 of record JAUOZQ010000013.1, on the reverse strand, counting down.
AGTTCATCAATAACCGTAAGTTAAATATAGATGAGGAACTTCTTTCATTACTTTGGTGTCCCTAAGTAGAACTTGAATGCAACGGGATGCTATGATTCAATGCTCTGTCTGAGAACTGAGCAAGGTCTCCTGTACTTTTCGCAGAAGCAAGTGCCTGTTTGGAAATTCATAACATGTTTCTACATCTTTCAAGAAAGCATCCACCACAAACTGCTTTAGAAGCTTTAGAACATCTTTAGAGTCACATCGGTGCATAATCCTAGACCAAACTATTTCTTAAGCTGAAATTAATAGCCTGTTTGAGATGAACAATTGTAAACATGCTTGTAGGATTTTTCCTTACTCATGTTCATTAAACAAGATTTATGCATATCTGATGTCATTGCTACAAAACCACCTCTACAGAGAGAGTGTGTGTATTTTCTTCAGTTTCTACATATAATGCTATCACTTTTACCAGAGGAGCGTGGTTTGCCTCTCAACAAATTGGGATCATTTTTCTGATTTCGTAATCGGTAACTTGTTATCATTATGCAAACGACAAAGCGTTCCGAATTTCACCTTCGAATTCTTACTCTTTACGAACAGGAGGAAGGTATATTGTATATTATATCAATAAATTAAATTTTTTAGAGTAAGATTGGCCGTTTTAAATCATATAAAATACCTCAAATAAGTAATTTCATGTCCATTAAGGGGAGTTCCGAGTTGGCTTAAGACTTACGCGGATTTTGCGCAATCAAATAAAGGGAAGGACCCACAAATGATGAAATCACAAAATCGCCACACTTTATTGAGCGGAACAAAAGTGGTTAACACACACGCACATGTCATGAGCATTTACTCATTTTTTGCGATCGATACTGACACATGAAAGGTAGGCTACAATCTAGGTATTTTAGGATAATTAACATTGAAAGAAGTAAATATGAAAATAGACTTCGTCCAAGTCATAATAAAATGAACTCGTTACCAATTAGCTTGAAAATCAGAGAGCGAAAAGCTCTTTCGAAGAACAGCATCTTGATTTGCAACTTAAGAACCTAATTTTTTATTTATTATGCGTGATTGTATTATTATGGAATGCATGTCATTACAAAACTTCCAAACTTACACTAAATGTCTGTCGAATATTAGATTAATTAGGGATTTTATTTATTACCTCTCGATGTTGTGGACAATTAAGTCTTCTAAAGCTTTTCATCTTCCTTAAGTGCACTTACCGACTGGAATGGAGAAAAACATGACTATTTGACTGCAATGCAAGCCTAGGATGAAATTTCGATAATGGCAACTATAATAATAGGGCAATAACGATAGTGATGATGGTAAATAGTTCCCATGGGTGGATTTAAACGGGGAATTATACGTTATATAGAACGCTCGGCTTATAACAGCCTGTATGACCATCAGGTCAGAGAGTAGAAACGAATTCGACAAAATCCAGAGGCATTGGTGACTGATTAGTCCGTTCCCAGGTGACCTGGTGCTAAACAAGGAGACGGGTGTGAAGGTGACGGACCTGGTGAAGATTCTGCGGAGGTGGATGCGCAACGCTGGCGTCCAGCGGTACAACGAGGCGCTCCTCCTGCTCAGCGACTTCGCCGGACTCCTCTCCACCTCCCGAAGGGAGCTTGGCGCAGTGAGTACTGGTTTCCTCTAACAGGATGTTGTAGCTGTGCCAAAGGGTGCCGAAATTAGGTACTAGGAATTAAATTCATCCATTCTAGGATACATTTGCTAACATGAGGTAATGTTGTTATCTAAGTAGAAAGGCCTATCCCTAATGTAGCTGCATTTTTTTCAAGATCGCAAAAGGATGGAAACCAGCAGCCCTGTGGGTAGGAAGTCCATCAAAGGCGTTTGTTGTATGTATTGAGGCATCGCTATTTGTGGCGCACAAAGAAACATTAACGATTAAGTAGAGTTAACTCAAGTGGAAAACGAGAGATTCATAAGCAACAGTGGATTCCTTGTTTTAACATGACCTCTTAAACAAAAGGTATCTATCTTGGGATTTAGATATAGCTGTTTGAATATATTTATTGTTAAATCAATTAATATATTGTTTGTTTGGTTGATCGATTTTGTAATATGCTGACAAAAAATGGAAATATTGAAATTTCACTATTTTCCTGTTGGAGCGACCCACCAAACGGTCGTATTTCGGTCAGCGATCCACTCCTTCTTTTGATAAGAAACATTCGTGGAGTGGCTGCTTTGTGTTCTATCCATCAATTATTTTACAGCACGTGTCTGATGTTTGAGATCAATCATGTATCTCCTTGTCCAATGTAGATGACCTGGGAGCAACTTTGTGCTGCTCGACCGAACCTGCCTAGACCTCTGCTGCACTTTATCATGCAAAATTATGACATCAATCGATCGAAATCCGACTCCTACGATTTGATTTCCAACAGTTCAGGCTCATCAGATGGAGATCGTAAGTAACTTTTGGCCGACGCTACTCACAATTTTTCAGTCGACTTTATTTTATGACGTGGTTCTTTCCTGCTCAGCCATCAATGCTATCAACGAGTACACTAGCCCTTGGCAAGAAATGGAACACATCTACATTCCGCCACAGGCAAGCGGATCTGAAGTCGCCTACTTGCCTTCCGACTTGGCCACCCTCTTCAGTTCTGTGCGAGCGAAGATGTCTTTGGATTCTTTCGATAGCTCACTGGGTAAAGATTTGGTATTTTCCTTAAGTCATAGTTCTCTTTGACGATATTCATTGATTTTATTCATGTGTTCAGCTAAGCGACACCAGACGTTCCGTTGGAGTGGACTGCTGAAGTCTTTCAAGCCACCTGGATTATTGCCAAAAGATAGATCAGGACATCGATCAAATGGGTGTCAGTTGAGTCATCAGTTGCCGGATCTGATTCGTGGTAAACAGCACGGCAGCAGTGACTACAGTGAGATCCAAGACCTCTCTGATCCTCGACTGGAGACCAGAACATCCAGGCCTTCCATTTTTGACGCCCTAGAAATAGCCCAACCCAAACAGTCCATGGAAGGACCCAGTCTCTCTGTTTTGGTAAGTCAAGTAGTGCTCTTAGCCACACTGTCGCATTTTGGTAATTCTGGCTTTGGAACAGGTTTATTGCCCATTCTTAGGGTTTCAAACTTTAAAATGTTTACTGTTTCCTTAACTCTGAGCCCATCTACAGATGAGTCATTTAATAAAACTAACTGGACAATTTGGATAAAACTAACTTAATGATACATTCTGAAAGAAATCTGTTGCTAAAGCCTATGGGGTGTAGCGGAAAGCTACTTTTAAATTATCATGCTAGACGGATCAACTGCACAAAGTTTCTCTCTAAGCACAGGAGTGCTTATTAGCACGGGGTGTATGGAGTAGTGTATGTAGGTGTGTCGAGGTTTGGTTGACCCGATTTAGACTGGGGTTAATTAATCTTTATTTGCAGAGAGGACGTGCTAGGGGTACTACGATACCGTCGGGTCAAGGCAGGTCTATGCTTGATTGGTCCGTAATATCGTCAACTACAACTCATTTATTTAAATGTTTTTTAAAATAGTTTAAACTGTAAGTTACAGATTTCTGGACGAAAAGTGTATTAATTTAAAAGATAGCAACTCAGATCTTGTGATGTGTTATGCAAGTAAATCTAGACAGCATAAATGTTAAAATTTGCAACTTATTATTATTATTTTTTTATTTGAAGGCTGGTCGACCACACAACTACAGGCGAGCCACTGCCTCTGAACTCGGTGGGACTCGACGAACTATGGCTTCTGAGTTGGGTGGTGTGAGTCGTAATGACGTTCAGAAGGTTTATCCAGTTCCGGGCGGTGGGTTCCGTTCTCGAAACGGCGTTTACAACATTGGAGCCTCGTCGCCACACTTGCAAGACATTCACCTTATGTCCGGAACTATGTCTGTCTCCAGGGCGCGCAACTTCAACCGCAGAAGTAACAACCCGCGGGGTTTCGGCTCCTCAGCCTCCAACCTGGGTGTCTCCCAATCGATAGATGCGCGTCTGAGCAGCCAAGACGTCCGCAAGATTCGCGATGACTGGTCTGAGTTCAAGAGGAACTTCTCTAGACCAGAGACACCTTCCACCATTGAACCAGATGTGGAGACGCTGAACGGGAGCATTTCAGTGCCTCCAAATCTGATGACTCAATCGGCGCACAATTTTGGGTCTAGCTACAGTATTCGAAGGCGAGACAGCCTTAGTTCCTTCATGGACCTGGGTCTGCGAAAGTCCCAGCAGAGTCTCATTAGTGTCGATATAGATAGGCAGACAGCACCGCGTCTGATGAACGTACTATTGGAGAAGGTTTCCACGGAGACGTATGGACTGAAATTTGTCGAAGGTCATGTAAGTTCAACGCTACTAACCATCCAGATATCCTCAGCATAGATCGCTTATTTATTTCATCTTCTATAAGACAACTCGATTTGGTCAGCTGGGAATTTACGTGAAGTCAATCACTGACGACACAGCTGCCGCACGAGCGAACATCGAAGTTGGTGATCGAGTCATTGCTATAAACGGGAAAGACGTCACTGGAATGACTTTCAAAGAGTACGTTTTGTAGTCAGCAAAATTGACTTATCGAGTCAAAAAAATGCATTAATATGGTGTTAATTTCAATATCGGTCATCTTATCAATGCAATAGTCTCACGAGTAAACTCTTTTCCATTTTTCACACAAAAAATGAAACTAATATCATATCATTTAACAGGACATGCGATTTGCTAAAGGAAAACACCGCAAGAGTGACATTGACGATACAAAGAGGTCTAGTGGATAACCCGGAAGACCTCATGCCTTTTTGAGGCTCTCAAGTTAGATGTCAGCCGTTCGCCACCTTAAGTCTTTCGTGTGTATTTCCCCTCTCCCGAATTTCCATGAAACCTATTTGCAAGGGTGCATGCCTTCTGCCCTTCGATGAAACAAAGTCCATTTGATGATTACTAATAATTCTATGACTATGGCTCTCAACTCTTATTGTTCCTAACCTCTCTTGAACTTACCATCTTCGAAAATGTTATCTTCTTTCTTAATGCAGCTTTAAAAGAATGAATACACGTGCCCATAGAGGTAGTACTATTCCACACAGATACAGCTTCTTTGGGCCTAATAATCCAGAGTGGCTGCATCGCAACGAAAATAATATTCAGCTTGAGCAGTTTTATTTGAAGCTAGTTAACATGGTGGTATTATGCGAATAGTTTTGTCTGCCAGTATTTTTAGACCTGTTCCCAGAAAAAAATATTGATTTTTGCGATATTATTAAGATTAGACATAAGAACACCGGAATTCAAGGTTTACAGGGAAATAACTGACAAATCGTTGTATAGAAAGAAAATGAGAGGATGTAGCAGTGCAAAGTACAGATAAAACAAGTTTATTTTTTAGAGCTCTACTGCAATCCCCTTCATCATTAATAATCTACCAGACCGTATCATCTAATGGATTTATTTTGAAATATCAAATATGTTTGTTAGAATATATAAAGAAATATAAGTTATTTTTGAGAGCGAGACTGGATGGTTGCCATGTCCAAAAGACACAAACATAACTTATCTTCCCCAGCTTTATTTAGAGTACTAGAAACGATATGGAAGGCTAAAGATTGCCAGCAATCAACCAAAATGACTTTGGGAAATCCTCGTGCATCGTTTCATTTAATCCATGCACATAGTTAAGTTAATTGAATGACCTTGTATTTCCTGGTTAATGAAGAGGGTTGTCGGAAAACAGCAGAGTGACTGCATACAATCTTCCCAATTTCCCCGGATGATTTAAGGATGCTCAACCCTAAGACCCACCAATGCTTAAATTATACATGCCACTAAGCTGTGATTGTCGTTTTGACATTATTCTGTACCACTTGCTTATTCGTCTTATCGCTAATATGCATTGCAGAACTAAATTAAACTGATTTAGAGTTGATAAATCCTTAATGATTACCAAAAGATGTCGAACAAAGTTAATAAAGGTCTTGTACAAATCAACGCCTTTAATACGGACTAATTTTTTATTATACATGAGTATTATAAAGGTATTTCCTAAATTTCATCATACAAACACTACATATTAATTTGTTCTAACGCACCACTGTAGCAATACTGCGTTTGGGCACTGTTTTATATATTGAAGTCCGCTGGTTGGTGGGTACGTCTCTCGCTTCATACTTTTTTTTAAGTACTTAATACATTGAGGTTAGTTTTTGTATTTTGCTTGTTTCTATATGTGATAATTATTGGAATTAGTTCAGTATTTAAGGTTAGTTTGCCCCTTGTATTTTTTAAATATTGTCTGGTTAGATCTCGATTTTTTTGTTCCGATTACTTGTACAAACTTGTGTACTAAATTTATGATTTCATGCATTTGTCTATGTTTGTTTCCGTATTTATAATATTTTGTTGTATTGCTTTTGTCACATTCTGTTTATATATCACGATTTGCATTGCAGCTTTTTTTCGGTGCGCAGAAAGTAGCTATTCGTCATGCAGGAAATGTAGCTATACCGTTATGTCAAATCAAATGCAAGATATAGAAGCGGGTCTTCCTGAGCACCACTTACAAACATCATGTTGCTCCTCACTTCAACTTTGGTGGCATTTCAAATTATCATCTTTGGAGAGTTTCCTCCACGCTCACCACTGGAAGATATTTGGCGTGGTTTTGGTGCTTCTGTTACTCTGTCTTGGACTTAAATTCGCCAAGACAGAGACGGATTATTACCGTCTTTGGGTTGGTGGTACGTTAGAAACTCCGATTTTCTCCTTCAAACATAGACGTTCTTTATGCATATATCCATTTCCTGTCTGCTATAGAAAGCGGTCGACTCTCGGCGGAATTGAACTACCTCGCTCGAGCGTTGCGAGCAGGTGACGCTCAGAACCGGTTGCCACTATATTCTGGTGGTGGAAGCAGCAGCAGCAGCGTGTACCAGCAATCCTCCGTGCGGGGTGACCCTTACTACCTTCGCTCGTCAGATTTGCATTCCTCTGGCCCCGGTGGCTCTGATTCTTCATCTTCACCGCTCGGCGGCCTTCCGGGGAGCGAGTTCATGGGCTCCGTTGAGTCCATACTTCAGGTATCTTTCTCTCACAATGACGACTTGCTTACTCCGGAGGCTCTGCGAGACCACATGGACCTTCTGCTAAAGATTCACAGTATCGAGGTGAAGGTGGGAGCCTCGAAGTGGCGTCTGGAGGACCTCTGCCAGCGACCTGAGTTGCCTCCAGTCGCTGGGGTGCACTCAATTGAGCTGATTTTGGCGAAACTCATTCCTTGTGTAGTCATCACGCCACTGGACTGCTTCTGGGAAGGATCCAAGGTGCTTGCTCCTGATGCAGATTTTCAGATCCCATGGTAAGTGTTTCTGTTCTGTGACTTTCTCACTGCTTCCTTCAGGGTCTCATTATTTTTTTACCTCTGTTCGGGGATTTTGGTAAGAGATCTGGACACCTCTAGTTGTATTTTTTGATTAATTATGTTGCTAGTTTTAGTTAGGTTTTACTACCTTGAAGATCTTCACAAAGTTCTGTAATGATATCACCCAATTAACTGGTGCACCTTGAATGAAGTTATCTGTTTTGCGCTATTCTAGATTTGATCGTACCTTGCCCATTACTCACTACTTCGCTTGTATCACTCCTCTAAAGCACACGGGAAAACTCGTAGGTGGGATATATCACCCTGCTAAAGATCAGTCGACAATTTTCAATCAATTCGCTACTACTGTTGCCCTTGCCTCCAATCAAGATTCCTGTGACAAAACCACACGAACCTCATGTGCGTAAATTTAAAAAAGAAAACCGACAACACTTTTCAAGCCCAGCGGTAGATCTAGTCGTCCATGTCTTGCACAGAAGTTGCGCTCCTTTTGAAATTGCCAAGGCTACTGGCGACTCCCACTAACGTGCTGCAATTAATAAGGGCACTGCTACGTCTACATTGTAGTATGAGCTTGTAGAGCCACCGAGGTTACTGGAAACCTGCAGAATCCTTTCTGGACAGAGGTGGTAGATAGTCCCAGCTCTGTCGAAGCGCAGGGTACTGGTGAATGTCAGGTCTCTACTGCAGCGACCTCAGCAGCGGCAGTAGTAGCACCAACCCACGCGCACACGCTAGGCCCCGCGAGCCTGCATCATGTGCTGTGTGTGCTTCGCGTCGTAGGTGGTATTTACGTGCCACTTCTACTGTCTGCTGGGGTGACCCGTAGGAGAAGCCGGAGGAGGAGGATGAGGCAGCATTAGTGTAACAACTTGGTGGTATCACACACCGCAAGGTAGCGTGAACCATCATATTGTGTGTGCCTGTGCGCACGCGCCTTACCTACCACCAAGAGGCCTCCGCTGATGCTGCAATTGCTGCTTTAGTTGTCTCTCTGCCTCCCCAACCCCCCTCTTCTGCGCCACCACCTCCTTGTTGTTGCAGCAGCAACAGAAGCAGCATTAGCCATCCGCTCCATGTAGTCGCGGCGTACAGTCTGCACGCATGTTGCCGCTGTGCTGTGCAGGAGGAACGCGCGCACACTCGCGTATGCAAAAAGCACGCGTTTGGGTGTGTGCGTGTGCGTTTGTGCTACCGAGCGAGCGAGCCTGGTGCTTCTGCCACCACCGTTGTGGGGCCTATCGATTCCGGCAATTGCCCAGTCTCTGTCTGCCCCACCATGTAACCCCCTTCATTGCAGTTCTCAGGCACAAGGCTCTACTCAAACGGATACTCTGCTACAATACTGGCTTAAAAGTCATCTGTTGGGAATTTCATTAATGCACATTCAAAGATGGCAAAACCCCACTAGTTTAGGTGTTAACCTTGTTCACCACCAATTTTCTCTTTGTTTCGCACTCCCTAACCTTGTTGTTTAAAACCGTACTTCCTAAAGGTTTTTATCTAAGTTGGCAGATTAGACACGTGCGTGTAGTTTGGTCAGTCGTCATTCTAATGTCATTTTCCGATTGCCCCTCGTGTACGTCGTTCTCGCGCTCTTTGGACTAAACAGTTGTGCCAGATGAGTAGTGTGTCTGTGTTGCGCACACCTGTTGCGTAAATTATCCCCGCTGCCACCCCATCCTCCTCTCCTTGGGTTTGGGTGGACGGAAGTGTAATCAGGTGCAGGCGTGCGCACCTGCACACGTGTGCTGTGATGTAGTTTGTGGTAGAAGGCTACGCGTAATTGCAAGCGAATTGATTCCATCGCCCAGCATCTCCTTGCCCCTACTACCCTCCCCCGCTCTTACCTTACCACCCGGTGCTAATGTCATGGCATTTCAGCCACACTACCCTACTACTATTGCTGTGGGCGTGTGTAGACTTTGCCCTGTCTCCCCCTCTCAATTTTCGCTTGTTGTGTTCCATCACCAGACTAGTTATTTCCTTCCCTTGCTAGGCTAAACACCTTCTACACGCTGCAGTGGCCCACAGTGAACCCGCAGCAGCTAATCTCCAGCCTTCGAGCGGAGGGTGGCAACCACTCGGCAGACCTAAACTACCTCGATGACATCTCCAACATGCTCGAACGAGCTGGTCTGAGCCATGGCTACCTCAATCGACCCTGCTTGGATCCCCTCGATCGCAGTTGTCCCAAACTTGCCCCCAACTCCAAGTCTTTGGTGAGTTAAGCACTGTGTGGTGCACTCTGACCATAGTGAAAGTGCATCCTCAACTCTACTTCGAACTCCGAGACTTTGTTGCCGCATAAACCATATTAATGTCGTGAAATCTCTAGTAGCTGAACAATGGCAAGCAGCAAAGAATCAACACTATTTCGTCTCTCAATTTTAGCCGCCGGATATTGCGAGCGTGCTGAGCAATGGCTGTCCCAGTTTTGCCGCGAACGTGCTGCACTGGCCCCGAGATCTGATAGTTGGTGGTCAGCGCTGCTCCCCGGGCAACCAGAGCTGTGGGAACTCCAAGGAGAGGCTGGTGGGAGCCTCGGCTCTGCAGTCGCTGTTGCTGTTGCGCTCGCCGCAGGACTTCTACCAGACGGTGCGGTTCGACTACCCCTACGAGTCGTGGACCCTCTTCGATGCGCAAAACGCCCTGGATCAGTGGCGCAACGAGCTCAAGCACTACCTGAGGGTGCACAACAAGGCGACACGGGCCGCCAACCGCAACTGGCAGTACTACGGCTTCACGGACAACTCCCTAAGGGATCTGCTCACCCAAAGCACCGTGAGAGTGTGGTTCGCTCAGCTGGCTGGAGCCACTGTCCTCGTGGTGAGTTCCTGTATCTGGTGGCACCTTAAAAAGAGCCGATTTAGCCTTTGTCACCAGACAAAGTCCAGCCCCACTCTGTGTAGCTTGTGTATGTGTGAGTAGACATTAGTGGGGAAACGATCGGTGTCAATGTTATCATGCAGTGGGCGTTGTTGATTAGTCTCAGAGCTCTTTTACTGTGTTTGTGATTCCCGGTGCGCTAGTGCTACCCCACTATATGATCATAAAAGCACTAGAGGGCTTCTCCAATGTCAATTTAAAATGGGTGTTAGTCGTAAGCAGAAACAAGAAGTAAAGTATGTTTTAGGCCATTCTTCGGAAGGGCAACGATTTTCGGGGATGGAGTGCTTTTAGGAGAGTGTGAACGCTCAGACGCACATAGCGTTTCGCTTGCTACGACCGCAGCATCAGGCTCCCTGCACATCCGATGATTCGGCGGCGGCGGCGGCGGAAGCAGTGCTAGTGGTGGTGAGAGCTAAGGCAGGCAGCTAGCAATCGAGCGAGCACCCACGACGCAGGCTCATTGTTTTCTCACTGTGTGCTGTTCATGACGCACACATGCGCACATACAGGCGACCTACCGCCGTGGGTGGTAAATGCTGCACCCATCCTCCCTCTCCTCCCCTCGCCATCGCCGCCTTGCACTGCGCCTGTGAACACGGCGCGCTGATTCGGCCTCAGGCGCGCACACACTGCCTCTGCCGCTTTCAGGACTCTTCCGTCCTCTTGGTGATGAGATTACTTCCTGCAGTCTGCAGAATAAAATTGGATTCCAGAAATACTCGACTAGCATGATTTAGGCCAAGACACTGGTTGGGTACAGCGAAATAGTTAACGAAAGCAGAAGGAGGTTCTTGAGCCAAGTACTCGCTGTGTTTAGCGGTCGCGTGTCGTTGCGATGCTTAGTAGCCTCCGTATGATGAGCTTAGCAATCCACTAGTGTTTCGCGAAACGAGCCTCCATACTAACCCAGTGTATTTAAACCGGGACAGTGTGTGGGTACTGTAGTGAGATGGCATGTGGGTGATTGACATTCCGGTACCTACTGATTCACCATTACATCTCCAGTTTCTTGACACAAAGTTGGTCTTCACTTCTACACGCCTTGCGTTTCAGCTGCTCTACGGTATGATGTGCCTGCTGTGCTGGCGTGAGCCCTCACGCTCCCAGTGCTGGCTCGCGATCGTCGGGCTAGGCCTCATCGTCCTCGCCTTGGTTGCCGGTCTCGGTGTCTGCGCGCTCATCGGTCTGCCCTTCAATGTGCTCTCTGTTCAGGTAGGCGTCTCCATCCCCTCCCCGCTCTCAAACACCACCTCTAGACCTCTAACGCACACTTTCGTGTTTGCCAAACAAGGTTCTTCCATTCATGATTCTGGGCCTGGGAATGGAGGGCCTGTTCGTCTTCACCACCTGCAACACCTGCGTGCACTCGCGGTCCGCCGAAGCCGCCAGTCAAAGGGTGTGTTTGTACTTTGTTTTCCGAGGTCCTGCTCACTCGCTGTCGCCTTTAGAGGCCAGCCATCAGCTCACCTATAGCATTTTTGTTCGAAACTTCCCATTGCGCTACCGCCAACCGGCGCCTACTGTGATTACAGTAACAGCGGGAGGAGGGGGTGTGCGTTAGCGTTTTTACGTGTTTACTAGCGCCGTGGCATCACATCCCCACTACTGTCTCCTGGCTCACTGCGGAATACGACTTTCCAGGAGCCCCATGAAGGACCCATTTGTGGTAAACCGGAGATATGTCACTTCAATATGTTCCGTTTGGTTTTGACAGAGACGCCCAATATTTCATGGAGGTGGCTCTAGTTCGGTTTCCTCAGCTAAATCCAATTCTGTGTAGATCTGACATTGTATTTTCCCAGGTCTAGTGTTTTGTGTGGTCCGGTTCTAGTGGGTGGTTAGTTCCCACCTTTCTACACACATCCAACAAGCAGGAAGGGCCAGTACATTTCAGTGGTAGGCCACTGAGTCATGAGTTCTGCTCTCCTCCACTCTCATTCACAATCTTCTTTATGACCTTCCGTGCAGACTGCAGGGCCCTGCGCTATCCACGTGCTCACCGAGCATGGCACCGCGCTCATCTTCTCCGCTCTGGCCATGCTCGCGACATTCTTCGCGGCCGTCTACTTCCCCGCGCCTGTGATGCGCCAGTTTTGTCTACAGGTAAGCACTCTATCTGCCACCAGCAGAATGGAACTTTAGCATCGCAGAATAGGTAGCTCTGAGCTCTACCTCTGTGTGGGGGTCCCTGAATCATTTCCCTTTCATTGGTGTCGATCATTGCGCCCCTTGGGGGAGGGGGGGGTTTTCACTGGTAAGACGAGGTAGGGACTAAAATTGCCTCCGCTGCCACGACCACCGCTGTCACTGCATTTACAAGTAACAGCAGTAAGGAGCATCCCTGCTGTGTGGCCGTGCTGAAAGTCTTAATGGGAGGGCGTTGACATGCCTGTCCTCCCCGTGTACGGCTGTTCCCTTCCCCTGCCCTGCGGTAGGTATGTGGGCATTTTGCGCACAGGCACACGCACATAGGGAAAACAGACTTTGACCAGGGGGGCTGGGTTTCTTTGAGGTGGAGGAGGCGAAAGAGAGTGCTTCCTGTATCCCCCGGTCTGGTATGTCAGTTTGCTGCCTAGCCTTTTGCACCCGATGAATTAGTGGGAGCCGTAATTGGGGCCTGTCTGTTTCCTTTCGCGAGAAAAGAATCTTAACGTTTGGTTCTCGGGTTGGAAAACACGTTAGGCTCGAAATAAGATATTTACAGAAGTTACTACTGTCACAGGATTTGTTAGGATGTGGCACCAGAAGCCACGATGTTAATTGGACTGCCTCTGTCCGATGCAGGTAAAACCTAAAACAAGGGGATTTTCCCCTCTATCTGCACCCCCACTTGACGCCTGTGTTGCCATTAATAAAGCAGGACGAGGGCTCGTTGCTAGTTCAGGAAAGGCGCAAATGCATTAGGTCTTGGTGAAATCGTTACTGATGTGTGCAACTGTTTTGCTGTTGCCAGTCGGTGTATCTTTGCACCAACCCCCCTCTCTGATCTCTTGATGGTAACTGGGGAGTCAAGGATAACCATTAATTGCTGTGCATGTAGCAGACGGCAGTCGGGTGTGTATGATGTTATTGCGATCGGTGTATTTTGTGGGGTGTGTTTCCAAGCGGCTGCGGTGGAATGGGATGCACTTTTGCTCAGACCGGAAGCAACCGGCGCAGTGGTGGTGAACGGCGGGCCATTGTATTGTGCCTACAGTGGCAGAAATAACTCCTCTATGCTTAACTAGACTAACGAACAGCGAACTAACGAGGCTTAGCTCTAGCGAAAACTTTCGTGTCTCTTTTCAAGGCGGTTATTAATCCAAATCCCCGTTTCAATTGTGGATACTCTTAGATTTGTTAGAATTGAATTTACTGAGGCAACTCAGCAGTATTATCTTTAAAAAATCCCAAAGTATAGAAAATGGTCGCCAATTGTGGTCATCCGTTGCGGAAGTATGGTTCCCATCAATCATCCGTTAAGAATTTGAGCCAACAGTGTCCAGTTTCGAGCTGGTCTACCACTGACTGTAGATTATATTCGATTGGTATCTACCGCGATTAATCAACACATTATTTCTCCCATTCTAGGCCGGTATTTTGACCCTCGTGCAAGCAGTGACAATCTTCACCCTGTTCCCAGTTCTGCTGAAACTGGACGCACAGAGACGAGCTCGTCTTCGCATGGATGTGCTGTGTTGTCTCCGTCAGCCCGTTTCCGTGGAGCCTCACGGCACCCTAGAAACTCGGGCAACAGGAACAGGGGTTTCCACCTCGGGCACAGAGGACGGCGTCGTCCATGTGGTCGAAACAACCTCAACCAAAGTGCGACTGTCCGACAACGCCGTGGCCACCGTCAAAATCTCTGTCTCCACACAGAACCACCCCTCTGCTACCGCTCACTCGCTGGGGCTTCATACCAATGTGAGTCAGCCCCGCTGTCTGTTAGCCACTGATGCCCTCCCCCTGCCTGTGTGTGGCCCCTAATTGTTGACGTGTTTTTGTTTAGGATTGCTTCTGCATTTCGTGCCGAAGCAGCAATCATCAGGCCCTCAACAGCGCCCTATTTTTCGTGCGCCTTGCTAGTAAACTGGCCTCGGTGCTCTCTCGATTCCTGGCAATTCGATTCATTGTATGCCTTCTGGGCTTGACTCTACTCATCTCTGCCGCTGTTCTGACTCCCCTGCGACTCAAACTAGGTCTAAATATTCAGGATCTTATACCCAGAGACCACATTGAGCATGGCTATGTGGAGAAGTCGAGTGACACTTTTGGCCTGATTCACTTCCAACTGGTGGCCAGAGGGAGTGATGCGGACCTCAGGGAGGTGCTCGGAAAACACCATCCCGAGGTTACTTCGCGAGACTCCGCCTTATTTGGGCCTGGAGTGGACTTCGCACGGAGTCAAGGGCATCTGCGGAGGCTTTTCGAGGATATAGTGAGCCTGCCAGGTGTCTCCTTCACCGGAGGTCGGATGTGGCTTGACGCCATGTACGATTGGCTGCTCGGTCTACAAGACGCCTTCGATGCGGATGTAGAGCGAGGCGTGATTTCCCTCGAAGGCAACTGGTCAGAAACAGCCAGTGAGCAGGGCCTCATGGGCCTCTTGATGATGGTGCAGACCGACAACGGAGTAGACTTGAACCGGATCAAGACGGGTCGGTTGGTGCGTCGCCGAACCATCGATCCAACGGCCTTCAGGGTGTATCTGCACGCCTGGAGAGTGCTGGACGTCTTCAACTACACTGCGCCCCCGGACTCCATCACCCCCGACCCTGGACCGCATATGGAACGTATCACCCTCCCTCCGCGCGCCGGTGGACGCGAGCACCTCTACAGCATCGCTCCGGCCCCTCCCATCCAAATGGTCCAGACCACCCTCTTCGCTCGGGGTTATGCCAGCGTCGCCGAGCAGATTGAGTTTGTAAAGGTAGGCTACCGTCATCTTCATCGTTATTCTAATTCCTCAGCTTATTCCTACATTATGCTTTAAGAACACATGTTAAGTCTTAGCTTTTTTTCGATTGCTATCTGGTGTCAGTCAGTCGCAAAAACATCTGTCAATAACGGGCTACTTGTACTGCTGGCTTCTCAGTCAATGTGTTGGAGCACTTCGTTTTTTCACAGGTTTCTTGTGGAAAACCTCTATTGACAACTAAATTGCCACCACGCAAATTCATTCGAATGTTTTGGTTCTTAAAGTCGCCTGAGTGCCTCTTTTCTAATCGATGGTCGGTGATCATACCAGTTCGCCACAGGTCTGTGGAACTAGTTTTGGCCAGCCGTTACGTGCACACACGCCGGTCAAATTTCTACCTCGCCGTTCCAGTATGGCGGATTGGGCAATCTCCCCTTTTGTGGAGGTTCATACAGTGGGCTGGTCGTCGATCTCCTGCTCATCAGTGTGCGCCTCCAGTTCCCTCGCTGCGTGCATTGGTGTATCCGCGCCATCATGCAGTGTTACAAGCATTCATGCTACCATACGAATCCTACCCAGGTCGCTGATTGTATGAAAATTCTGAGAACCGGCGGGTTGTGATTGTTCAACCAGCCTGATTGATCAGCATGCTGGTTATGCGACGGTGGGTAGAATTCCAAAGAGTGGGGGGGTGCTTGGGTCTTTCCTAGGTCCCCAACCTCCTCCGATGTTCGAAAAAAGCAGTGTTAAGATTCATGAGAATTGTTCGGTTGTTGTCTGTAATCGTGAGGTTAATCTTAATGTCACATGTCTTGTTGCTCACGGCAGAAAGTCCGAGCCCTGACGGAGCAGTCGATCTCGCAGGGCGTGCCGGTGTTCCCCACGGGCCTGGCGTTCACGCTAGCAGAGCATTACCTGGCCTTCTGGCAGGACCTGAGCGTGGCGGCGGGCACGCTGGCGGGCGCGGTGCTGGCGGCCGGCCTCGTCTTCCTGCCCCACCCTGTGGCAGCGCTGCTCGCCGTCTGCGTGGGCGGCGGCGGCGCCGTCTCCGCCTGCCTCCTCGGCTTCCTCCTCCTCGGACTCGACGTCAACGCCGTCTCCGGAGCTGTGCTCCTCCTGGCCTTTGGTCTGGGCACCAAATTCTCCTCCGGTGTGCTCTGTGGCTGGTACGGGCCCCAGCACAACATTCATCGCCTAGGTTGCGGTGCCGGCACTCAGAAGCCCATGGAAGAGGAAAAGAAGCTTCAACAGCCGTTGCAGTCGGAGAGGGAAAAGAAGCTGTTTGCGGTACTCCAGAACCAGATCTGTGCTGTAGTCCACGCCAATGTCAGCTTCGTACTTGCGGTGGCACTGCTGGTGGCAGTCAGAGTGGAGTTCATTGAAGAGTGAGTGGCCCTTTTTGTCACTTTGTCGTTATTCACAGATTATTCAGAACCCATTCCTCATAAAATGTTGTGTTTCATTTACTCAAAATCTTGTTTTTGACCTTTTTTTACAGCCACTTCTTCCACCTGATGGGGATAATTTCGATGGCCTGCATCTTCGATAGCCTGATTCTGCTGCCGACAGTGTGTTTCCTCCTGGAGCCACTGGTTCCCTCTCCCACTTACTCGATGCCTGCTCCACCGCCGCCGCCACCACCACCTCTGGCGGCGTCTCCCTTGTGCTTCCATCACAACGTGGAGACCACGATCAGCAGTGGCAGTCGTCACTTCACGAACGCCAATCCCGAGCCTGAAGGCTCCAGCTGTGACAGTGCAGATAGCAAGACGGAGGCCGGGGATGAGGAGGATCTGGCGATGTGTCGGTTATGCGAGACTCTGAAGCTGTCCGCTCGATCACCGACGTCGCGTTTAAAGCAGCATCTGGTGTCGCCTCATCGCACCGATTTGCGAGTCTCCGCGGTCACAGACTTTCATGCCAATGAACTGTGGGAGACCTCGCAGCACGATAGATTGAGCACGATCTCGGAGGAGCCCTCGAATTCCAACTCGACTATCAGCCTGCACTCCGCCACTGCTTCTCATGCTCTGGGAAACTCTTCGGTCCAACCTCCTCTACCGCCACAACCCTCCACTTCGTCCGCATTCTATCACCCGAGTGCTGTGACATCGATGCGGATGAAAGAGTTCCTGCCACTCCTTGATGCCGCGATGGCCGTGTCGCAGCAACACCACCACCGGCAGCGGCCGCGGCCGCGGAAGCAGATCCGGAGGGTCGTGGAACCCCCACCACCACCGTATTCGGAACGTTCTTCGCCTTCCTCGAGATGATGACTCGATCGATGGCGCAGAATCCCACTCCCCCGTGTACATAAACCTCTAACCCAGTCGGAAAGTGTCCTCCTCAGATTCTGTACAGAAGGCGAAAGAGGAGGCGCGTGACGGAGCACAGTCCAATCCAACATCCCCTCCCGACCCCGATATTGTACGATGCATTTTATGGGAAGGAGGATGGAGGAGGAGAATCAAGCGCCTGTCCCATCTAGCCCCGCCCTAGATATTAATTCTGTCGTTTATACGCCGAGGTCGCGAGCTCTTGCGCCGATACCTATCTATATATGACAATTATATGTGTTTACAAAGTCTTTAGTTTGCACTCTTTGTCTTCATGCAAATAATGAGGGGGTTTCTAGGTATTAATGGGAGTTGTACATCAACATTTCTGATTTGTTGGGCTGGGGACCGCTTTGGTGGTGGCTATTAATAACGGCCACAAAAGGGTAGCTACAAGAATAGATCAAGTGCTAGCTAAGCCCTATAGTGTTTTAATCCGGTTTCATCACTGGGTTTTGATTTTTCTGATCTCAGTTTTGCCAGAAATAGGACGGAATGAACTGTAGGTATTTAATGAGATCTGCTACCAAGGCTTCTGCCACACACCACTTCGATGAACGTTGGTCTTTCTGGCCCGAGCATGCCGTTCGTGAGTGATGTTTAGAATTGTCTGTGCTGTTTGCTATTTTACTGGCAGTCTGCGGTATTGTATATCTACCTGTGAACAATTAATTAAGTTAGCGAGATAGCGTCCATGGTTCAAGATGCATGCGAATTTTCCCGTGTAGATCACATCCGTTTGTCAGCTATGTCGGAGCTTTCCTTTGTGGAAGCGAAACAGGATGCATTATTTCATAGCAACGAACTAGGTTCTTTGCGGAATCCTTTCCCTGGTGATCTACTGAGAGCAGAAATCCAGAAGTATGCAGGTAATAAAAGTGCGGCACAGTGTCTGGAAGCTTGTCTGCCTTGTAAGCCAAAGGTAAAAAATGCTCCAGTTAACTAGTTGGCTCTAGCTTAAACCAGATACCCTTCCATTTATAACATCTTGTCTATATCAAATTGTCAGAGCTGTAAGTTAGTTTTCTTTTTTGAAATTAAAATCAGGTTCTATCGATTCCGAATGTGCTGAATTCATCATCTTCGTCATGTGCCTTGCAATCATTATTTGTAAATCCATATTTATTTGAGGATTTCCCTGTGTAACTACTCCCTACATTCGAAAACGCAATTCCTATCGACATTCGATGTAAAAACCCACTTACCCCTGGTGCTGAATGGTTCTATACTTCACTTTCTTCTTGTTAATTTGTACGCTAATCGAATGGCTTGAAGCCCTAAAAATAATTTTGTATGGCGCATACTCTAGGAGTAACAGATTTTACAATAGTGTAGAACTTTAAAACTTTCTAAACACTGAAAAGGTCAAATAGCACACAGAAGGCAGAAATGTTTGTGGTGCTTCAAATTTGCGTGTTTGCACAGCTAATTTTGTCTGCAATTGGCTCTAGGGCCACTTCCCCTTCCCCACTCCATGTGGGTCTACAGCTGTTCGTTGCAAAAGCAGCAACGGAAAGAACTAAACCAATTCGAAGCGGTTGGTATTTGCAGATGTGGTGGCTGCTAAGGTCGATGTCCGTGAGAGAAAAGGCCACGGCTATCTCAGTAATGGAAGCTTGCCAATTGTCTTCTTGCCTGTCATTCTCACTTCTTACGGCGAACGCAGATGCGTGTGCCGGTGTCTGAGGGGAGTCCGCAATAAGTGCTTTTGAAAACATGCATTAGCCCTCAGAGTTGCAATTGAAGAGAACAATAATTGTGCAACCGTGCCTCTGCAAACATGAAATGAGTCGAATTCTGCCCCAACACTGCTGGATTCTTTCCTTAGATCTGAATGTAGCTTAGCAAAATCTCTACAAACGGGCCTTGACACCTTTGTGATGTCTTTCACGTAAAATAGTAAATCGTGCAATTTGTTCCTTCGTGAAAGGAAGAAGAACGTAACAGCTTCTGGCACTAGGGACGTACAGAGTAATGTCCCCGAGCACCGTTCTAACGAATTAAGTAAACACGGCGGTGTTAGCCATATGGCGTCTAGTCTCTGCCTCCCCCTTCAGGACTCGCTGAAGGACTAACAGGTGTCCACTTCTAACCCCGGGAAAGTGAAAAAAATACTCCACGAGGCGACTGGAGCTGTTGAAGAGTTCGTTTGAGCAAATATTGACATTGGGGTAATTTTTGCTTGAGTTGAAATAAGCCGAATGAAATGATAGAACCTATTAAGAAAAGCATTAAAATTTATGACTGATGGGCTATAACTAGCATAATATATAATATTCTGTAGTCGATATCTAAACGACATAATCAGAGCCAAACTATAGCCAAATTTTGCATTTTTTATCACCCGGTGAAAATGTAGGAGCTCTATGAGAAAGGGAACAACAGGAGAGAGCAGACTGGACCATCTGAGCCAGACACCAGTGTAGTCATTTTTGCTTTATTCCTCCAACAAACACTGGGAGGATGGCTTTAAGACTGGTACAGGAAAAGTGACTCATGGTGGGGAGGAGAGATGAGATGGAGACTGGGAAAACGGTCAGGTTCCCTTTTTCCTCGTCCTTAACGGATGTTTGTCTGAGTACGGGAAAAGTTTATGAGCTCGCGTGCCGCTGCCGCCGACGCGGCAATTGCGGGGATGGACGATTTGTCATCTTCGCTTCATCAGCCACCCTCTTCATAGCCCCATTTGCATCCATGCCACAAACTAAGATGCCGTGATGGGATGCTTGTCCACTGATGTTCACAGTTCGATGAGAATGACCAATTTGATATTCGAAATCCTTACCCCGCAAAGTCGCATGATCAGAGGTTTCCTACCCGACTTATCATCATTTTATTGACGACTGAGTTTACGAAATAAATCGAACTTTAGTAATCAAATATGGGGCCGCCCGCCGACTTCAAAGAGATTTTTTGCACTGTGTTCTAGTTTCAGTTGTTTAGCCTGCCACCCCTAGCTATGCTTGTACCGTGGGAACGGAAACCACAACTTGGTTTTATATCAAAGCGCTAAGACCGTTCCCAGGCTTTCGGAACCACCCCGGTTTGTACTCCGATCGATTTTTGAGTTATGGAATATGCACGACATCATTGATTTTAGAACTAATTCGGGCGATTGAGGCTTGCTGCGTTAGGTAACGTAATTTCTCAGTATAACTCAGAAGGCCATGGCCTTCCTAATGACGAATGAGACCTGGAGTTAGTAACATTTTCTTGACAAGTCCCACTACTAGGGAGAGATTGTACCACTAAATTTAGGTATTCATATGCACTACGTGAATGACCGAACGCCCTGTTGTCGATAGACACCTTCCCATCAAGCCAGGCTGCCTAATACCACTCTCCGCGTCTTCCATTCCTTAATATAAGCAGGTAGAAATATAATGGTCAGAAAAAATTGATTTGATCTTGTGGGTTAATTTTCTTTGGTGAATTCATTTCGACTTAACCAAAGCTAGTGTGGTGGTATATTAATTCAGCTAAAAGGTAAAAGCATTGAACTATGTTAATCCTGCCATGTCATTCTCTCCGACTGAAAATTGTAGGCAAACTGTAGACTTAAATAGGTGGCTTAGGCTTCGTTATTGTTCTAGAGTCAGTGGAGAAACGTTTAATTACTCGATCTATTCACCAAATTGACTATTTAATGAATGACTACCATAGAAAAGGCGTTTAAATTATGGTAATTTTCGTGTTAGGTAAGTGCTTAGGCTCTTTCAACTCGGTCTCTAATAAACCCAGTTTCAATTAACTTAAACTCTCGATGAAGATCCAGTAAGTCTTTAGATATCGTATTTAAATAACAAGCCAACCACTCAGTCCAATCTCACCAACTCATATCTAGCTAATCAACTTCGTGGTGCTTGCTTAATAATTAATTAAATTTCAAATCAGCAATGACCCTAGTCAGGATGATGAACACGACAACATAAGCTTTACCAAGGTGGTGGTGGTGACGTAAAAGGAGGGGAGTCTGTCCCAAATCGGAGCGTAGGAGAGACGGGGGCTATGCGGATTGCTCGCTGAGAAATATTGGGTTTGCGGTGGGTCCGGCAAATGTGTATTTGTTCCCTGCACACGTTAGCGTGCGTATGCGCTGTGCGTGCTAGAGCACAGACACAAAAACTAAGCCCCACGATTGCGAAATCACAAAAAAATAAATGCTAGACAATTCATTCTTTGTCTAGAAATTGGAGTGCAAAATTAGATTTGATTTATCGGGCCAATATTTTACGACAATGGCCAGTGTTTGTTACAAGCACATTTGAAGCGGTTGTTGCTTTTCTAAGGTAGCTCTTATAGCTGTAATAACCGAAATTTTGAAGTAAAATGCACAAGCCCTATTTACATGATGGACAAATATGTGTCTGGTATTTTCCATATTTACAAAAACTAGTAACTAAATCATCTTGATGGTGAAACTTTCTGTACTAAGAAGAAACAGGACCTCGCTATTTAAACGAAGAATATCTCCATTTTGGCAATAAGGTAAATATTTTCTCAACACCAAATCATTGTTATCCATAAATAGTTTTGATCGTTTTCGTGTATATATGTATACATCGCGCCTTTCACATAACGTTTTCAGCTTGCTCCGCTGATGTACGTCTGTCAGTCAGTGTATATAGGAACCCGCGACTTACAGAGCGAAGAGAACCGTCTGTGATGATAAAGAATGAAAAGACACGTCTCACTTATTATCTACGAGTACCTCGAATCTGGTTGTGAGGGCGTATTGGTTTGACTAAATAATGCCACTGCTTTCGACACGTCCTAATTTTCAAGATGGGATATACGTGTCTTGGGTTATGAAAATAAACTAGATTGAATTATATAATGTGGCAAATTAATAATCCATTATATATATATAGTAGCTCTAGTTATTTCCATAAAAAACGCCGATGAATCATTGAGCTTGGTTTAAATGGGGGTTATTGTAGAGCACAATGCATAATTTCTACTTGCATATATTACCCTCAATTCGAATGTTAAAGCTGTTAAATTGCATGAGATTTTGTCAATGCTAGGCCAGAATGTAATACTTCCGGGTAAAATCGGAAAGTTAGTTAATATGATTGATTTTTCGTCATCAAATAGATAGCTTTAGTCACCGAAATACCAAATATCACTTACCAAAAAGATCTTTTTACAGTCATGCTCAAAGTGAAGTATTTTCGTTTTCCTTTTTCAGAAGAAAATTAATACTGAAAAGGTAGTCAAAGAAGAGTCTGTTTTGGTGACGAACCCCTTTAGCTGGGCCTTGAATTCCAATTTAAGTTTTCCAAATTTAATTTTCTTAGTGGTTTGCAACGTCTCCATGCAACATGTACCCAAGTCGCCGAACGTGCTAATTGAATTGAAAGGCGGGCCTGTGAAGTGGTCGGCAGAATGTGGTCTTGCTAATTTACTGAATTTAATTTTACTCAAAAAATCCTTTACAATTTCCGTTTTCATTACAAATGTACCTGTTGCAGATTGTAGGCCATTTAACTTCTGAGAATAAGTTTTATTTTATCATCGGATTTTCTCACATTGTCGAGATATGCTGCAAATTACCCTACGGATTTACGAAGCCATTAATGCTTCAATTTTATTTTCCGTATGTAGAAGACAGCAACATCTCATGTGGACAGTTTGTCGTTTGACTACACTGCCATAAAGGAGAAAGGCTGTTTGCGTGATTCTGATGGTATATGTGGGGGCAAAGGTCGTTTTTTCGATATCTGGAGAGGACTGCATTATTCACTTGGTAAAACTGTGGGTGTAACAACGGAGAATGCTTTCTGTAGTTTAAATAAGTACGTCGAGACCTGGCAACCTTAACTGGTTTCACCCATATTTGATTTAACATCACACAGCTTGTCATTAGTGAAGTTGAAGATTATGAAATCCACAAAAAGCACATGGACTGTTTTGCCTTCTAGAAAGCAATAGAGTCTTACACCCAGCTACGAAAATGAAGAGGTAAACACAAATCTGCAACACTATTTCCTCATTTTCTGGACACAGTTACCAGATGCAGGACTAACACGATAACGAAATATTATAATGAAGTGCCAGATAGACCAATTATTCCTATGAAGGGAAACCAGAAAGCATTTTGAATATTCTTGAGGAGCAATCTTATTAAAATGTTGAACAAGAGTTTGCGATGCGACTTGCCTCTGGCTCGTGCGTAAATGCTGAGGCGGCGCTTCGCTTTCAAGCCTGTACTCTCCACTGAATGAGAAGCCATAAATCGCGTTCCTTCCTTTGAGTGGTGACCTAGAGTGAGTTTTATTACCTTTTCGTCTTTTCCTCATTTAGACGATAGGAGCACCACCAGTTCCCTGTTCTAATTGAAAAGCGCCACCGCTTCCTACGTGATTTTAGTCTAATTAATTTTAAATCCACTTCCATAGGGCATGCAGCAGTCAATTAAAGGGAACCCAAACACACGATAGACCTAGAGAAACAGAGGTAGTTCTATAATCTCTCGAAGACTACATTAGAAACACTCACCGAGTTTGCTTATCCAGTCCAACTTATAACATATAATGACCTTGAAATGGATCTTGCTAGATTCCATATCCTAAATAATATTCAACTGGAAATAGATATTTTCGAATGTTACAATAGTACTTATAAATTAAAGGCTTGAAGGACAATTACTACATAGTGCACTTGGAATTGGCAAAGCAATGTAACTAATTTTCTGTTGTTAACAAATCCTAGATTCTAATACATTTAGCCAAGAGAGAAATAAAGCCCAATCACGACGTCAATTATAACTTGGCAGTCCATTCGTTCCGAAATATAAGTACCCGCTGTCCCACACCCATCCTTTCTGATTGTTACATGGCCACTCACCTACTTCTAAAGCCCCTTCTGGAACATATCCCTCCTCCCCCTCCTGCCCAAGGGAATCCCCATGGCCCTTCACTAATTATTGGCACGACAGTCAGTATAACCTCTCTCTCCCCTCCCCCTAATTAGGCACTCAGTATGGTCGGGCTAGCCGACAGGTGCTGCTTCCGTACACAAGCGACTTTTCCTGTGCCGCGCCCCTACAAAAAGCTCCCATTTGCCAGCCACTGATGAAGGGCTGAGGAGCAGGGTGACGCTCTCCATTTTGTTAACGATGTCAATACACTTCGACGCTCGTACCGTCCTGAAAGTGGGAATTACTAGCTAGCTGCATCACTAAACTAGAGGAGAGTTAAGGGTATTTCTATTAATTCGATACTCATGAACTAGAGCTGCATACATTACATAGTTGTTGTTATTTACTAGGCGCCATTGAAGTGGCCAAGGCAATTTAACAGGGATGCTACGAGAAGCACAAAAGCCTTATGAAAAACTTGATAGCAAAACTATCATTTTAAAGGATCATAAGTGATTTAATTGAGTCGATTTAAGAGTAGATACACGTTCGACATTACCAAGAAGGCGATTGAAGTTCTTACATTCATGAGCCACTTTAGAAGCTCGAAGTCTGACCACACACTCGTGGATAAATGTTAATTTGCTAAGCAAGGGTATTACTAGATAATATGCCAGCCACTGTTGAAGTCAAGGAGCCAAGTATATGTGCGTTCCTCCTTGATAAAGGTGGCACTCGAATTCGCAAAGATGTTGTCATTGGGGCTTTCCAACATATTAACCCCTTTTTGTTCCTTATTGATGGATGAAGATGCTCTTTTAATCATGATTATGGAATTCTATCAACCATGTTTCTAATGCTGTTTGCCAAATCGACTGATTTTGATGATTAACTAGAAGACCTATAAATAGATACAGACACCTGTGTTAGCTCTTAGAGTGAAAATGGAAACCAAACTCGTATTACAAGTTTATAAAATATCACATTGTAGTTGCAGTATTGCTAGCAATGTAGCTAAATTAGTAAAATAAAGTGGTGACCTAATTCGTTTCGTATCATTGAGTGCTTCAAGTTGTGGTTTGTTTCAAACACAGGTGAAAGCCCAATGGAATTATTGATTTACACTCTCTGTATCATGTTTTGCATTTATTGTGAGCACTCTGGTCCTATTCGTATCTAAATAAGGCCACAAAAGTGACTTCAAATAAGACAACAATGGACCAACTGAAGGAATAGATGTGTTAATTCTGACTGATATTCACAAATGAAGACAAATAAAATCATTAAAATGTGACGATTACTTGCATCATTGAAAGTCTCGACTTGGCACCTCGTGCTGGGCTTTTGCACTTGTCAGACAGGAAAAACCGCTCCAGTCGGTCTACATATGATTTATTACACTTTTGTGTTCCGACAATGACGATCTAGGTTATGGCATCATAAGTTAGAGTGAGATGGATGGGCTTCAAAAATAAAGTGAATATTTCACCAAATCTTCTATGGATGAGTATTAAGCCTAATATAATTCAAAGCTATTTATCACAACAATACTCCTGAATAATGCATGGAAAATGCCCTTATTTCAGAGGCACAGAGAAAGTTAACGAGCTCACTCTAATTCAACTTTATTAGATGTAAGTAAGAACATTTTGGCAAGTGAAACGTTAATCCATTTCGCAGTGTGGCATACCAAGAAATCTTTTTTAACTAATCAGTTTTCAGCTCAGGTGTTTTTCTTTAACGCCCTTTTTGCAAACGGCTACAAACTGATTAGGTGATTCTGATAAGCTCGGTGAGTCAATTAATTTTCTTATGCTTTGCCTCTGGCTGTAGCCAAGAGATGGTGAATGATAAGTCTGGACTATGATTCCATCACACTTGGCATTTGAAAACGACTCTAAAAAAATATATACTCGAACAAAATTCTGCTAAATTCATTAATCAATCTAAAACCCCCAAACAAAAACTTATGTAGGACCTTTTTTCTCCACCTGTATTGATCATCAGTTTATCTGTAATATTTTTTAATAACTTAGCGTTATTTTGCACCAAAGCGGATTTTATAAAAAAAAATCAGTTACATGACTAACAGGAAATAAACTACTTAGATGAGAGTTACCTAGTGTTCATCCTATTAAATTGCCTGTTTATTAATAGCACCGAACACAATATAGCAGTCTGATCCAATGTCGATAAAAAATAACCGTTCGGTTGACTAATGCAATGTGACAACATAAGTGACACAGAATTGCTTTACGTGATGCGGCTTTAGATCCGACTTCAGAGGCTCACACAGTCCTCGAAAATTGTAAGTAATGGATTGAAATAACTGAGAATAATAACACAATCGTGAGTTCATACATATGGATATTGTTGTAGTCACATCCGCACATAAAATAATCTCATTCAGAAGTAATTTTGTTTCATTAACACTGCCAAAGTCAAGGAGCATTATGAGTTTATGTATGTACTATTTTGTCTATAATGAGCTCCGATATCGCTTTGCACAGTGATGTAAAAAAGTTGAATAAATTTCACGTTTGTTAAATTCAACTAATCTTAAAATTTTATCTACTTTGTTTTAGAGTCAGTCAATTGTAGTGATGGGAAGGCTTCAATGACCGTGATGTCTCCACCAAAAAACACCCACTCCATCAGTTCCTGAGTGGAGGGGGATAAGTGGGTGCAGTCATCTGAGTAACGCACCAGATAGCATCCGCTGTCCCGGCAACCTCTTCCCACGGCCCGTACAGTCCCTGATTGACACCACCACCACCACCACTGCCAGATCTCAAGCGTTCCCACCAATTGCCATTTCACTGTTTTTCACAATTAAAGGGCAACGTAAAATACTTAGCTCAATCTGAGTATGCAGTATTGAGCATAATCATATAGGTAAACGATTCATTCAGGCTAGTGATTTTAGTTTTTATTAAAGACTAAGATTAAAGACAACTAGGTAAAAGGCTATTCTGAATATAATTTAAGTCGCGTAAATCAGAGGGCTTTATCAAAGGAACAATTTCAGAAGTTGCAAATGCAGTTAAAGGAGAAGAGCTGTTCTGCTAGAAATATGGCTGGTAGAATCAAAAGAGAGGTTTGGCCACTGTCAGGGTTATCAAATAGGTGAATTAACGAGTGAAGCCGTAGCAAGATCCTCAACAGATACCATATAACATTAATTAAATTGTAATTACTGCATAAAGGGTGACATTAAAAAAAAAATTCATTAACTTGTCACCGAATACTTCATTTATCTTCTAATTCTGGTATTATAGATTCCTGGAGCAAATAAGAAGCCATATTATTTGCGTCAGTATTAGTTTAATAAATATGTCGTCGGATTAAGTTATGCTCTATAAAATTAAATGGTTAAATTTTGAGAAGTTTGAAATAAATCGATGAATAAATATAAATCGATAATGGAAATATTTGTAATAAATTTGATGAAGCATACACACTAAAGGATTGAGAGATTTCAGTAATTGTGGTCAAACTATATGCGGTTTCTTCAAGATTTCGTTTGAAAGTGACGCATTTCCTTAAAAAAAATTAAATAGCATGATAAAGAGAACTAATTGAGTCATATCGATGTGTCACAAAGTTCATTTAGATGTAATTCAAATGGACACCCGATATAACCTTGAAGTAATTAAATGTTTATCACATGTCAGATTTGATTTCTTCAGTAAAAGCCACACTTTGAATTGTCTGGCCCCAAAAACTGATTTCCTCGACTTAAATTGCTTTAATAATCAACTGCACCACTGGAAAAAACTGCCCATTAATTTATGAAGCCGAAGATTGCGTGACAGCGGGGTTTTCAAAAACGGGGTTTCCCATGTGCGTGTGAGCCCATGTTCATTAAGCCCCCGGAAGGCGCTAATGGATAGCGGCTCAAAACTATTCCGAGATTTTCCGCTTAATCGCGACTCGCGTGATTTACGGATTAGCAAGACAAAAAGCTCTGAATCTATCTTAGGAATATACGTGCGGATTTTATCAAGGAGACGGCTTTCAGTCTAGAGCTCTGGGAGTGTCAATAAAGGCATTGAGGCCTCATGCGATACAGCCGCTTTAGTGCTTTCGGGGGTGGGGGGGGCAAGGATAGGAAGGAGTTCTCTAATGCACTTTTATCGCCTCATTGAGAGGAAGAACGAAAGCACAACTTAAAGTCCCACCTCCTAGCAGGTTCCCAGCTGCTAAGTTAGGAGGTCTGAGTTACACAGGCCTCGGACTTAAAAACCCTGTCTAAAATTTCTAAAATATTTTCAAGTACTTATAAACAGAGATTGAAATTTATTAATCATACTAAGAATCTACACGAAAGTGTTATGGAAAAGTTATTATTCTTAACATTAATATGAAAAATTAGCAGTTACAAATTCTGTAAGTTTTCGTCCCAATGCATATTCGTAAGATTCCGATCGTTGCTGGAGTTTACTTCTCTGTCTCAAGTATGCCTAGATTGTTTGGGATAGTTATGGAAGTGTATGCATTAACGTTCTGCAGTAGAAGCTCAGAACTACCATATGACATAGCAGTGGGCGAAACGTTATTTTGAAGAACTCCTAGAAGCTATCGTAAGCAAACTCAAGGTCCCAGTGGAAAGACAGAGGACTTCTTCCGGACTATGCAAAAATTCGAATCTTCGAAGAGACAAACTTTCAGCTTTGGTACACCAGACACGAGGACCTCTTCGAGGACAATGTGATCGTCAACCTACTAAGGAAAGAATTCGCTGCATTCGCCTTACGGATAGTGCATTTTCATCCGTACCATGATTCTTGATGAGGTAAACCTAAATTTATCAGATAGTGGATCGAAGTGAGTGAAATCTACTTGGCTCATGCTCAGAAACTGCTACATAAAAAGTTTGCAACTCTATTTGTCAAAATCGCTTTTTATGTGACACTAAGACTGTTGAAATAGTAAACAGTTACTATTCCGTATTTCACTTGCCATTTGCGAAGAATCAAGTAATTCCACTTGATTTGCCTTTGTCGTATAATAGAAAAGCACTTTGTGCATGTTCGTTTGCATTGGATTAACAACAACTCAATTACATGAATCGAATTTGCTAATCTAAACTTCATGGCCATAAATCGCGCTTAAATATGCTAATTGAGTACCTTTGCAATTCACGAAGTAGTAGTAATTTGGAGACCAAACAGGAAAAAGTGAACACAGGAACAAGGAAAGGGCCGCATATTATTCGATTTAAATACGGAGGAATTCCCGTCTAAATTTTGCCCATATTTCAGTTTCGCTTTCTCCGGCCCCTTCCCCTTCTGCATGCATAGAAAAGGGGCAAGTGAAACCCCGAGGAGCACGCAAGAGGAAGTGTAGGAAGGGCAAGAAATCCTAACTGTCATTATCAGCTCTGGCCCATCTCACGCAAGTGCCAACCACCCCCTCTTCCTAATCTCCCTTATCTCCGCGGCATCAGCCCCACCTTTCTGAAGTCTTGACAGCGCCATTGCGTGATACTCCCGTCCCTCTCTTCCGTTCTCAGGCGAAAAGGAGGAGGAGGAGGAGGAGGAGGAGGATTGAATAAATTAGCCTCATCTACCTTTTTGGGCGAAGGGGAAACGGCAAGTGGCGCCTGGCAGAGGAGCAGTTGGGAAAAGTGTCAACCGAGTGGGGGCGGAGGCAAGGAAGTGACGAGGGGAGGGGAGATTAGGGAGACAAGAAGACTCAAAATTTCGTTGGGTGTGAAGACGCTGCTTGGCATGCAGCAAATGGGCCTACGTGTGAAATTTCTTAGGATTTCGGAGAGAGGAAATGATGCAAAATCAAATCTGTTGCTCTTAATCATCGAACTTTGAAACTTTAAATTGGCAAGTTCGCAGTGCTGATCAGAGATTCACTACCGCGAATTGCATAAAAGAAAGGCTTATCAATCAAACCAAACAGCCTAAATCATGGTTATCTCTTCCTCAATGTTTCCTATCTTTCTTGAGCAATTTAATAGCTGTTTGTATGTCAATTTACAAGTTACAATTCGATTAAATTTATTCTATTATATTTAATGTGTGAACATTTATAAGCTGTTCTCGAGAGCAATGAAATGCAAACTCATCTTCTGATTGTATTCGAATGAGTTCAGAAACATCATCATCGGAAAGGCCTTCTCAACTGTGGTGGGGGAGGGAAGAGAGAGGTGGTGATTGTGCCCTTGGGATCCACAACATGCGTTCAGGACCATGTTGTGGGATGACCTCCTTCGGAGACAGAACAGTCCGCATGGGAAACACATCAGCCGCCTATGCCTCCCCCTACTCCAAATGGCCCTCATTCAACTGATCCTGTAACGATGCTCCTTATCTCGCAATGAACGTGAGTGCTGACAAGCTTGAGCTGGAAAAATTTAACTCAAATTCGTTGGTTTCAAGCTTTAAGTGAAAATAGTGATAAATTGATCGTATTTCCACTTAATGTGATATCTTTTGACATAAATATATCGAACACAATCTGGACATTAAAAAAGTTCCCTTTTTATCAATTTAATGGCATTACAAGGTATGTTCAAATTAGGATACCTTTGCGGACGTTAAGAGCCATGCTGAATGGTTATTGAAAATCAATTCAGCACTTGAGAGGCAATCCGAATGCAATGTAGACAGAATTGGGGAATGTTATTCACCGAATGACCTTAACGAGTAACATTTTCGAGGATGCAATCATAAAGCTCAAATATCAATATATAAAATAGTCTCTTCATGGTGAGGAGCGGAATTAAGTACTTAAAATCAAGTTTTAGCTATAATATAATAAACTTATTATTAAGATAATTTTGGGGGTTTTACAACGCAATTGCAAACCTCATGGGAATAATTTCAAACATAGACTCATTTTCATTGCTTCTAAGAGGAATTTATTTTATTTAACTCAGCAGGTAAAACCAATGATGCAATATGGCTAATATTCTAATTATGGTCTTCCGTAAGTGTTCGATGTTGAAAACATTCTTGAATAGCCTGTGATCTCAATTTTTACTACATGGAAGATATATTTAAGAGTGAGACCCAATTTCCTCTTAATTGCAAAACTGTTGCCTAGAACAAAACATTCCCATGGTAAAGGTAACAAGCATTTACGCCCCAGTCTACGGGGAAAACATTTTTTGAAGGGAGCGAAAACGGTTACTTTGACATGGGGTGGAGGCTGAGGAGTGTTTTCCACCCAACTAACCACTCAACCGAAACTTTCGCCCCTCCATTAGACCACGACTGAGCTCCGCTTGACAAAGGGACACAGGGAAGAAGGGAGGGCAAAGCCTACTCAAAATCGTAAAAGTTGCCAGTTTATTTTCCCACTTTCCCGACTGTAAAAACGGAGTGAAATGGGTCTTTCTCGGTTGAAAATGTAATAGTTAACCACCATATAGTCGTGACCATAGAAAATTTCGTTTAAATCATTTATGTTAAAGCCTACTTTGGTCTCCTTGGAACAGGTGATCACTTCATCCAGAACTACCCAATAACTTCCCATTTATAGCACATTGAATAGCAAGCACCAACTGGCTGAGGCCGCTTATTTAATTCCATTTATCTACGTTGTATTTGCCTGACCATCTGTGCACTGCG
Organism: Anomotaenia brevis; assembly: GCA_030710315.1. Taxonomy (NCBI): domain Eukaryota; kingdom Metazoa; phylum Platyhelminthes; class Cestoda; order Cyclophyllidea; family Dilepididae; genus Anomotaenia; species Anomotaenia brevis. The sequence goes on along the minus strand of JAUOZQ010000013.1, from coordinate 1,259,295 downwards.
CGGATGTTAACTGGGCAATCAGATCGTATTATTACGATACCATCTCTGAACTCCGACTTAATTTAGGCTCGCTACATCTGGTTAGCAAATTTTAATTGTGATTTGTTTGTATATTTCTAAATGTTTATTTAAAAATACACAATTATTTTTATCAGTTTGTTCTTAGCTTGGAAAAATCATAAATAAAAATCCATGTGTAAAAGCCTCAGATCTGACTGCAACAAATAAAATTATCTAAAAAACTTAATTCTCAGCTAGCTGATTTATGCTTCAGTAAAAAATGGTCGTTTTTGTGATTTCACTAATAAAGAAAAAAGTTGACAAATGGATTATTGTAACAACAGTAGTTGTACTAAAGGCCTCACAAATGCTTATCAATATTTGGAAACTAAAGAAAAACAATTCTTAATGATGTTTTTCATAATTTAAAGCCCCAGAATATTAACATGTATGTACGTTTTGTTCATGTACTGAATAAAATGCCAGTAATTTGGAGCAAAAAAGCAATATTAAAAGAGAACAAATTGTCCACCTCTGGGATTGGCTTAAAAGAAATGAAAAAAGCACGTTAAAAGAATTTTCGAGACTTAATTAAATGAAGGTAACTTTCAATAGAATTACTAAGTATTTCTTCTTCAGCTATTAGAGTTCTAAAATGGAAAATATCGGATATGTCACTCAAGGTTAATAAATTTTATTGTGAGATGAATGTATTGAAATAAAGTGATTCAAAAGATAATTGCTTTTTATTGAAAGTCTTACAAAATATTTAACATGTTTAGTAAATGCCGATTTTCGTAAGCTTTTCCAACTTACTTCACTTGCGCAAGAGGTGGAAAATTTTACAGTTTTAAAATTGATGCTATCTTACAGAGACAATAAATTAAAATGCTGCCACATTTTTAATTATAATTTATCCTCAAAAGTGTGACTTAATTTCCTTTTAATTTTGTATGAAATGTTCACCAATTTCAGACTGTCACTGGCCAACTTTCGCTTTCGAATCGAATGACTTCATGAGGCAAGGAGTATTTTTGCACTTCAAGACGACTGCAGCGTGAAAACTTGAGTATGTTTTGTCCCTACGGAGCCCTCATGTTGAGCGCGAGTGTGCGTGCAAGCGTAATAAATAATTCAGAAACGCGCATGCGGGAGTTGCCGTGGGAGCAGGAGCATGTCAAGTAACCGAGACACTCGGGAGTGCAACGAGGGGAAGACCAGTCCAGGGATGGCTTTAGGACCTTATCCTAGTGTTCTTTGAGCCTCTTGACCTGGAAATGAGTTCATTCCTCCTCTTCTCAACCAGAAAATAGTTTCATATCTTCTTTTAACTTTTTATGAATAAATTGGACTCTGCACTAAGATCCCCAAGCCGAGCGGCGCTTAGAATTAGATAAATTTGTTTCAAGTGGGTATCTTATTGTAATTTGATCTCTGAAGTGTCTAAACCAAAGAATATAGGAAAATTAGTAAGAGTCCTTTCAAATGTTAAACTTAAATCAACGGGTATTCACATAATTAGGATATCATTGATTAACCACTCAGAAATTATGACTAGTTAGTTTATGAATGCTCGCACAACCTTCCTATTACAATGAATGATACTAAATTTTTAAAAAATAGTAAGTTACCATGTTTTTTATTTAACATTTCCTTCAAACTTAGAAGTGTAGTGGAATTATACACTTAGACAGCTATTTATAGTAGGAAATATACAACATAATTCCATATTCTTAATATTATTGCAAGCGTTTATATTTGGTACTGAGATAAGGGAACAAATATCAGTCGTTTTTAATTAACAAACTCAATTATTAAGTGGGACAATTGCTCTAACTCCGGTCCTGATTTACCACTGATCAACGGCTATTGATAGCAATGAACAACTGTTTTCGGCTGATTCGGTCAACATTAAGATAACTAAACTAGCTCTAACCCGAGAGTACAGTGTCTACAGTCTAAAGTTACTTGCTGAGACTGTCAAGAGTATTTTAGGCTTCAATAGCGAATCGCAGACCCAAAACTACAATGGAAATTATTACCTTTTGCCATGCCATACAGACGTCGGAATATGATTTATGTGGTCAAAGCGAGGGGCGGAGAGCCGCCACTGTCCGCAACAAACGGCGGTAGGTCCCTGCCAGCTGTCGCCGCGCCTCGCTGCCCCCGGGCCACCAACGACGAGGAATGCGCCACCGCCCCTGCACTGGAGGCGCTGCACCAAATGCACAAGGAATTCTGCTCCGATCCTCTTCAAAAAGAATTTAGTGAAATCGAATAACACAATTTTGTGTAGCCACAAGTAAGCAGTGTGATACCTCCATTTCACGTGAAATACTTACTGACAGTTCTAAGATTAAAAAACCACGATCCCAATTCCATAAATATGCCTTGTCGGATAACCACGTCTCTCGAATGAGTTAAGTCGATCGCTCAACTTCCAGTTGTCAAAACTCCCTGACTTGATCACTTGACAGTTTGAGTAAAGAAATGACTAAAAAAGGTCAAACATTATTGAGGACTGCAAAGAACTGACCGGACAACTGAGATGCTTGCGACTCTAGAGACGTTTTACAAAACTGTGTTGGCAAATTCTGAAGATATTGTATAGAAAAGGGCGCAAAGACGCTATTTAAAGTACATTCCGTTTGAGCAACCAATACTCGATAGTGTGAGTCGATGAGCTAGGAGTCAGCTGGCCTGCTTCAGACCTGCCTGGAAATGAATTTTTCACATTACCTAATCTTAGTAGCCACGAAACGCACCTTTTATTGGCTTATCAATACTATTTCGACCTAGGTACCAATGGTTAATCTACCTCACTTATGGAGTATATCGATCTGAATTTTACTCATTGCCAGGATTTTAAAAGACGCCAGTCGACAAAAAATGGCTGACAGCTAAGAAGTTCTATAGAAAATTAAAAGGTCTGTCATGGTTTAAGTCACTGAGTCGATAAATTTCAATGCAATCTGCAAGTGATAGTGTTTCGTCATCCTATCAAAAGCATTTTAAAGTAAGACGACCCTATCGAATTTGCCCTAATTGAGGGTTCCCCATAGAATGTGAGTGCTTGAGTGTCTCACCGCAGCCCGCTTACTTACCACATCAGCGCTAATTAGTTGCGATTCAACTCAATGCAATTAGCGGACCGATGGGAGTGGCGGGGCTGCTCTGCGGTAGGCGCGGCTGCGTAGCTTTGTCTCTCTAAGTGGTGTAGTTTTGAGAAAAAAAGCTACATTGGCGAAACCTGAGGCTCGCCTACCTCTTTGTGGCAATCAAATGGCCGCAACAATTCAGAGTGCTCGGGGAAAGTTTGTCAATCTCATCAAGGGAGGAGATAGTTAGTAACTACACAAATGAAAAGATTTAGAAGAAATCATTTTTTGTACTACAGTGCCAGTTCGTCCCACGAAACCTGGAGCAATCTAATTTTGAGCTTGAATTGGGAAGGGCCTCCTCAAGTAACTGGGATTTTGTGGTACCGGGAGCACAGCAATTAGTGACTTTCTCAGTACGGCCACACATAATAGTTCGTCCGGTGTGCAGGAACACCTTTACCGCTTCTGGCAAATGCAACCAAATAGTGTTCTGTAAAACTTATTCAAACGCTTTATTGAAATGGCTTCGATTGCGCTGATATTTGCTTGGAATAATTCACAGCATCCCATGTTCTAATGTAACTGCCCAGCTAATTGCTGAAGTGGTATATTCAAGAATTTGGAAGAATCAAAAAGCCTATTCAATTTGCTAGCAGCACCTAAAAACGAATTTAAGGACAACTCAGATATTTAACGTGCTTACAGCACATTGCAATTGGATTGGACTTGAACTTCAAGCAGTGTGATAGAGAAAATTTAAAATATTCAAAAGGCTTTTGCTAAAATATTATCAAAAATACAACCTGACCCTGTCATCTAGTGCAGTGGGAACTCTGACGTGCTATCTTATTGTTTAAATAGCTAGTAAAATATCACTTTCTAAATTCGAACCAAATTTCTATACTTAGTTTTTCCTTGTTCACAACCCTAAAACGCAAATGCTTAGCAAAGGCATTAAAACCGCATCTATTGAGACCGAGTCAACCAACATCAACTGGTTACCTACTTTGTATTAGCAGGATTGCATTTTGTTCCCATATATTTCGCATCTGTGCACCCACTGGGTGATCAGCGGTGGTAGCGCGTCACTGCGGTAGGTCGACAGCCCCTTTCTCTCGGGCAGAAACACCAAGGGCTGTGACAATGCGGCATTTTATGAGGGAAGAAAGGAGGTTGGAGGTGGTGAGTGCGGCGATAGCGGTAGGTCCGACGACCTGGACACCTATTCAGTCCCCAAGTATTTGTGGGCTCTTGTTGACACCACTATACAACCTATGACGTCAGAACTAAAGAATGAATAATTCGAATTCCTTGAGTTACGGCTTTTGAATGTTTTTTTTTGCAAATCTTATAGTAAAAAATAGCAGGATTATAAGGGAACTATTAGTATTTGTATCCCACTGGAGGAATTTTGTTGAATTAAAATGGCTTACGACTTAATTAAATCAATTTCCAGAACAATTCTTTTGAGAGTATTTGAATAGTTCCTTCGACTTGGGAAGCAAGAATGACCCTGAATGCAACGACCTAATTTCGTTCAGTTATTATAATAATATTATTATATTACACATCCATTTTTGGTATCTCCCTAAATAACCTACAATTTCAATGGTAAATTAACTTTGGAAGTCGTCTTTACTCAAATTAAATTCTATTACATCAGTGACCTAGCATCGTTGGCTTCGCATACTTCCTCCATTTCACACAAAATCCTTCATCTATTTAGCAGAAAAGCGGTGAAAGGTCTAGTTTCCTCAGACTTTGCTGCCCTCTTAAATCCTGGATTTGGTCCAAAATGCTACTTAGTCCTCTCTGTACGGACCGACTTCTGAAAGGCCGAGGCGGTTCTAATTGAGATCACCGGAATAGGTGTTCGACCGCGTCTTCTTTATAGGTAACGTAACACGTTGTGTCTTGTTTCCAATTCGTGAATTTACGTTATTCAAAAAGTTTTGGAGGAAATATGCTATTGGCTTGAGACTTCCTATAGAGTACCGCAGTTGATACAATGAGTAAAATCTTTTAATGCATGGCTTCACATAACGCTCGGTTTAGGTTAAACGCAGATATACCCAGTCAAATAAGAAAAGCTTCATGGGGATTGAGGACAGATGCCTTGTTAGGATCGATACTGGTAATCAGTTCTACTAAATAGGCAAGAGATTAACTTTCGTTTCTTTTTTTAAATTTCTCTGCTCTATGGTCAATGTGAATTAACACAGTACCTGTTATGCAAGGCACTGAGTGGACAGGGTTATAATTTATTTTCGGAGATCAACCACCGCTGAATCTGTCAAAAGGGTTTTTTATATCTTAAATCCATGTTGGGGCAATCTGAATGAGAAAGTAGTTCTTAGAGAATGCCCGTTTAAAATCTAACTACTTTAATAATCTATTTCTTCTTCCGTCAACTGACTTAGGAGGTCAGACTCACCCAGAAAATTTATAAAAGAAGACAGCTTCTTGATGTGAACTAGGGGAGTAGCAGGAGCGCTCTTTGAAGGGGGTAGCGGCATGGGTGGCACTTCCTTCCTCGGCCCCCTGCCTCACTGCGGTAGGTCCTTTGTGGCCACTGTCAATATCAATGCAAAAAGTTAAACCTCTGCATGGATAGCAGCACTTTCTTTTTTACAAAATGCCAATAGCAAATTTCAGCTTATTTGAATATGAAATTCGCGTTGATGGATTGAAGTTTCCGAGTGTGTGAACAGCATGCCTAACTTACAATGTTATTTATGAAGAAAGTTCAATTTACATAGAATGAAAATATTATTATTAATTCCGAAACATGGCTTCCTTAAAACATGAATGTTTCTATAGTTGCTAGGAATAATAAGATTTTATTGTCTAGTGCAACCGTTTTAAAATAATCATTAACTTAACCATTTTCATTATTTTTATATAAAATTTAACTCTCAATATCTACTATATATTGCCCCTTTTAACAGTCATTTTTACAACATTAACCACTTCCGCTATTTGTGATTTGGTTAGTTAAAATGTGCGGTTTTTATTTGCGTGTCGTGATGTCTAGAAAATATGGCAACTGTCCTCGCGAAAAATATAGCTCAACCTTGACTTCAGTTACTAGTAAGATGTCAAAAAGTCCACTATTGTCTGAAAGTACAGTCACTGGACAATTGCATGAAAAGTGACTTTGTTCCTGTCTATGAAATGGTTGGTAGAATCATTTCTTCTCAGGTTGTACATGTAAAACTTATCAGTATAAACTAAAGTCGAGGATTTTATTATTCCTAGTTTATTATTGATCTCAAGAGGATGGAACTATTTACAAATCCCATTATAGGTTCTAGTGACTTTTAGCGAAATTTAATGGAAAAAAAAATTAAGATTTAACTATATATTTATTTCTTGGGAAATAAAATTAATCCTTAACCTCCATTTATTTACCACGATCGAAAGCACACTTGAAGATTTTAAGGACACTGGTATCTGAGGCCATTTTGCCATTGGTACTCATATTTCGAATCATCCCCTATGATATTGGTCACTTTCTTGATATTTTTTAATAGCCAGGATAAGACTAATTGCTTAAGATAGATTCTGAACCGGTCTATGCAAGTTGCAAAACGAAGGTGGCCATATTTTTACCTAACTTAGACGTCTCATCATTTACGAGTGGCCTAATAAGGCTAGTATTCTCTAAATTCTAGTTATTTTTGGTTCAAAAACAGGTGACAATTTAAAAAAAACAACACAGTAAGTTACATTGAGGCATTTTATTGGATCCTCAAGTTAAGCGACAGTCAACCATGGTTGTGAAAACGGTAAAACTAAATACACCTAGGGGCTTGAAAATGGTAGTATAAATTTCAATGTTTTAATGTTTTAAAAAGGAAATGGTCAATGGTACATGTCTTAATATTTCCATTTTGGGATGCAAATTTTGCCTTTCTGGATAGGAAATGAACTCCAACAGCATGAGTTTGCCGACGGAAAATCATTTGTTCGGAAGGTTCTCCCGTAACAGGTTGCTGCATCTTGTCTAAATAACTAGCGCATGAGAGCACGGACTAAACACCTGTTTCAAACATGTTTTACTCTCTTTCCGTCTTTTTTTAGAGGGGCAGAACATCCAATGCATGTTTTATGTTCCAGGTAGTGATGTGCTAACGCGTGTTTGAGATAAATATCACATTGATGTATTCGCATAAGTCATGCAGCTCAAGTTCATTCAATGCTTATGATGATGCACAAGATTCTTATCCGAATGCAGACTCGAGCATGTGCGAATTGAACAGTCCTCTGTTACACAAACATCCTCTAGTATCCACATCTGTCCAAAAACATGATTCATGGTTATTGTTTTGCTATTTAGTATGCAAAAGCGAAAGCAAGTAAGAGGCGGCTGGAAGACGCGAATGCAACTACTGTTCTGCATGTTTGTTGTGGCCCAACTTAACGTGGCGAGGGAGCAGGTCAACGCGCCTTGTTCAAAGATACTTATTTGCTGGAATACGCTTGGAAGGCGTTGTTTCGAGAGCCGATCCTGCTTTTGCCTTTCCTATTAGCAGGTAGTACTTTCGCCAGTGCACAAGAAAACAATGCATTTGTCTCATGAATTTATGAATTATTTTAATACTTCATTAGAAATAAAGCTTAAAAAGAGAAGCTTGCATTAGTAATTACTATCGGCATGACCATTATTCCGGCATAAGATTTAACATAACGTGGCCAACCACCAGAATATTAGGATCATCTGAGTACAAAAACAACTTTCAGTCATTAATTAATAACGTAACAATTTATTCATAAAGATGCTTTTATGAGGTCCTACTCTATTAGGATGAAACAGATTTAGTCACTAAGTTACCACGTTCATCATCATCATCAGATCAAAAACAACTACCCGTTTGCAAGCTGTTCAAATGCTTACTTGTCTACAGAAATGCAGTATTTTATCGAAAGTAGGAAGTCATAAGTGGTCACTTCTGGCAATTGTCATGTCTAATGTAGTTAAGTGACTTCAATGCAAGCAGTTTATGGATGTCTGACTCAAAAGTAGCTGGTTAAGGCAGATTTCTTCTCCTGTTTAGCCCTTTCGATACTTCTTCAAGTGTCGAAATGTAGCAAAATGTTGATTGCACAATTTCAGTTATCTCAAAATATCTCTCTATATAGTTAATTATCAAAATTACGTTCATTCAACGGTACTAGTGGAAAAACTGTACTCCGATGAACTTGACATAAAGTGACAGAGGTTTGAAGATACATAAGAAGTTGCCTTTTACAATGTTAAAAATGGTGCTTTTTTTCGTAGGATTTTCGAATGCCTTTTGTCCTTCGCATTTAATAATCTAGGGGCTAATGGGAAAGACATGCATAATCCATTGCTGAAAATCTATCAGATGCCACTATTTGACAAACGATGTTGTCTTACGATCGCTTTTCAGTAATCCTTAATCAAGGGAAACAGGCCTTAATCTGCCATTCCAACCCTAATAGGAATTTTGGATGAATCTCAAGTCAAAACTGCAACTATTAATATGCAAATACCTTGCTAAAAAATGAGAATCTCGAAGCTGCAATAGCACTTAAATGTAGCACTAAAATCCCTATAATACTAGATATCTGAAGTAAAATATGGTGGTTACACCAACTTGTCAAAAGGCACTCTTGTCCGATAATCCAGCCAAGAGACATGTTTAGTCTGTTATTGCCGTCCTCGTGGTTGGTGGAAGATTTTAGCACTCTTGGGCACTAAAAACGTTTTCTCATCTCAGAGGAACGTGCAACATGTCGTAGACCTGTTGAAAGCCATTGGTGTCCAGAAATGTAGACAATGGACATGTTTTTTTAGAAAACAACTGGCGTATGATCGGACAACCTCTATGCTAAGAAAAAGGCATCTTCTCGAGGAAGCAACAGACTTATTTCATGTTTTCCGTACTTAGCATTGCGATCCAGTGTCTGTGCAAGTCATCGATCAACAGCTATGTTGTTCAAATGCCATTTGATAGGCCAAAAAATGCAAATTCTCAGCTACCTAAGTTGGTCAAAATCGAGGAAGTAACGTAAAAAAATTTAGGGGACATTGACTAAGTCTAGAGTGGGGGAATACCAAACTACAAGCCTTAAGTAGTAGATGGCGTTATAGCTCATACATTCAGCGATAGATAAATCCAGGAATCAGAGTGTTTTTCTCAATAAGTAATATAAAGCTTGTTAAAAGGAGTCAGTATAAGCAAATGTTGTGTGAGATAAAGGCTCCGATTGGGCTTAGTGAACAGCTCTTCTCGAATCATTTGGACCATCCATAAAATCGAATCTCCACAATAAATTTCCACTTTTCCTTCTCGAGAATTGCAAGGCAATATTCAATCCTAATAATAAGTGTGATTAATTTACATTAAGCAAATGGTAATTCAAGGTCATTAGTTAATAATTGATTTATACGTAGATTCTATTAGTAGCCGTAATTATTTCATTATATTGATTATATCCATGGTTCTGTTTAATCGGACACGCTGTTCTGTGGGCGGTCGGATCAAGCTGGAGTCTTAGTGGCTAAAAAATGATGCGTTTAGAGGCGGGTTCAGCAAATCACTTTCCGTTTCACATGGACTCGTTAATAGAAGTCATAATTAACTATTTATCGCCCGAGAAAACATAATCATTTGAAGGCCACTTTATTACTTCCTTTCACCAGTTCGAAATTGTGATTGCACCTAACTCAATCTCAAATTGGTAATCAGGTTCTCTCAGTCAATTACTTTCAACAAAACTTTTGAAGATATGTGTAATATGTACAGATTATGAACACAACTGAAAAATCACTACCCGCTTCCTACCACAAAAAATTGCATAAATTTAGTGACTGTAAATTTCAAACAAATTTAAAATTGTGCTTTAGGAACTATTTCTACGATTCATCATTAATTTGTGTCTCTGCCTCATGAAGGGGCACAAAGTAGCTCAAACAAGAGGCAATACGTTAGATACTTACAAATCATAGTTTTCGAATTACCAATGCTACCAATTCGACGTATTATAACCGAATTTGAACAGTTTTAACATGTCATTTAGAAAAGTAAGAAATACTACCCTTTTTTTATAACACTGTGTTATAATTTCGATTTCAGTGTTCGTTGGTTCTCCCAAGGGATTACGTAAGCCATTATTTTTCTAGTCTTGAAATATTTTAGGGGTTGGAAATGATTTCTCCCGATTTCAAGCCTATAAACAAGATGAACATTGTCTAAAGAATTACTTTGCAAACTTTACATGAATTGATGAACAACTGGAAATTCGATCAGTCTATTTGTATTCACCAACAAGTCTCGCGTTTCCGAACGTTGTGGCAGTGTGAGAATGGCTCATATGTTAGAAGCGAGACGAAATAATATTAGAGAAACCGAGCACTCTCTTTTTTGCACTTTATGGATCACCTTGTTGCAAATAAATGCGCTATACGGGAGATTCAGACGTACTACTATCATTCTCTTTCTTCGGGTAATGAAAAAGACTGCGGTTTACTTTAAAATGCGCTCTGTGATGATGTAACAGTAAATTGATAGAAATTGCAACAACCTGGTAGAATCGATAAGGCAGCAGTTACGTAATTACTTGCCTACGTCTCTTCAACCGCTTCTAAAACCAAGTAATTGCTAAGGTACTAGAATTCGTGGTTTTCCACCAGGTTCACACACTTTTCAGTCATACTTCAGCTATAAACCACCCAATGTCCTGCAAACAGAACTTATAAAACCCAATTTAATGGACCCAAAGTACGCAAATTTAGTTCCTTGTCAGCAAAGCCAAAATAGTGCATGGTTCAGTTTTTGAGCACCCATCTTAACATACCCAAGCTACATTTTGTTTGGAGTTTCTCTGATACCAATTGGTTGATAAGCCCTAAGCACATGGCATAATTAAAAGGAGGGCGTATATTCGCGTGTTTACTCCTCCGTCAGAAGAGCGTCAGCTTATCCCTCGGCCACGGTTTGTGTTGAGCGGTCGCCGCTGTCAATTCGGAAATTAGTCACGTTCATCTGCCCGTCTTCCTCATCGGGGCTGCTGGCATTCCTATCAACAGAGTGACGGTGGCTGTCGTCTTCCCTTGGCCCCCCATTTCGTGGAGAATCCGCGGGGCCGGCTTGTCAATGGCGATGACAAGACGAGCTTCTCACGTCATTTCTGGACAAAATAAATATAGGCTAGGGATGGGATTTGTGGAGGACGGATACGCTTATTGTCAGCTAAGCTACGAGAGTCAAATTCTATCAAAACAAGGGGACCACGTCAGTAGGAAAGCCTGTGGATAAATTGAGCAGCGGTTCTTGTGATTGAGGGATCTGGGGGTAAGTAAGTCATTTGGAATTTTAGGAATAATTGTGAATTTGTTGTACTACCACATTTGCTGATTAGAAATTCGAATGTTCCAAAGTAAGAGCAAAAATATTAACATGGTAATTCACAGAGGCTAGAGTGGGAAATCGTCGAGGGTTGATACCTACTGACTAGGGAACTATACCCTTATGGACATATCACAGGAAAACTAAGCAATATGCATTTGTTAAGTTAATTTGTACCAAAAGTAGCTTGAAAAAGCTCGGTAGGGAGAGGACCAGGTTGCATAAGGGGAGATTCCAGATGCATACTACCTACTTCTCAATACCTACCAAGTTCTTTCTAAAAGGAATGTTTACACTTATCAAAACAAGATAATATAGACATGGTCGACGAAATTTCGATGGAGATATCTACTTCTGATTAATTATGGCACACTTGAATGACGCGTTCGTCTCTTAGCTTAGCCGTCATTAAATCAAGCAGCATAGTCTAGGCAGTATTTCAAACTAAGCTTATTCGAAAACATCCTTTGATCTCACCCAAACCCCAAAAATCATTAATACGTCAAAATGAATACATAATACCTAACTTTCCAACAACAAATCATCACACTGCAAATAATTTTATTGTTTTTCTTTAATATAAAATTATGTTTATCTTAAGTTTTCCTGTGGTCACATTGACGCACTAAATAGCGGATGTAACATCAAGGGGAATTGTCATTTGTCTGTGTGGTCTAGTAAATAGCCTTAAACAAAGAAGATACTTGTTTGATAACGTGCGAATCCGATTGCACACACCGATTCCCTGATTTATAAGTTTAATGATACGCTATTGCCTTGAATAGTCTAGGAAAAAAGCAGCGGTAAACACGATATCTGTAAGACCCATTAGGGCATCCAGCCTTCATACACTTTATTGTGAGGCGATGGGCGTACAGAGCTGACCAAACACTAACATTTGTGCTTGCGGATTTCGAAGAAACCAACTTCTGGTAGCTCCAATGTTTTGCTTCGTGGTAGTCGTACGTGGTTGCAATTAAGCTAGCGGTTGAAAACATGTGAAAGGTCAGGGTTGAAGAGCAATATGTTAACAAGACCAAAATTAGGCTACTAAAGAAAAGGTTGGCATTAAGATACTAAAGGACATGCCACAAGACGGGATTCAAAAGACACTACTGGAACTCCAACGAGGTGACTCTGATCGACTGAATGCTCTTCAGACCTTTCAAATGAGCAATAACAATGTCAAATTAAATCTCCCCTCCTACAAGTTAGCCATGCTTGTAATTACGCAATTTTCAATTGCCTTGCACTTAACAAAATCCAATTACCTGTGTAGACTACTGTTAATTCCAGTAGAGGAATTCCAGTGGGTGTCATTTTCCTAGTAGAAAAAATTTGCTAAGAGTAGTTAAGGAAATGGGAAGGACCTAGTTATTGGTCTATAACTGGATTTGATAACAGAACATAGGTGTCTTTAGATTTGGGAAACTTAAGAAAAACGCAGACCTTGATGGATTGTAACTTCATATTGGTAGCTTATGGCTGAAACAATACACCAAATACAGTGGGTATAAAAACTTTTGTTCGCTATCACGACCACTGCTCGCCATAACAGTTTCAGTGATCGGAATAAGAAGCACATTATATTTAAAATAATGTGCTACTTTGAAAAACTCTGACCAGCACGTTCATTTTAGTTATATATCAAAGTAAAGGAAGAGCAAATATTTCCCCCTCCCCCTTAAATGTTCCAGAAATCGCACTGGAGTAATTCGGGAAGAGGAAATAGAAAACGTGTTTTCTGCCCCTCGTCCTCATAATTAGGCCGCAGTGATCCGGCAATGACTTATTGCTACGAGCGCATTTTTCCTATCTGCCTGCTTTGCTCTCTTCGTCTTCAATAAACTGTTTTGGCAAGGAAGAAACCAGGAAGAAGTTACTGAAAAACAGTGAGTGAGGTAACTACAGAGTAGATGACTGAAGTTAGTTCTGAATTTTGACTTAGAAGGAAGTTGAGGAGGTATGCTTATTGACCTACTAATACTCATGTACTTTGAAATACCTATGAAGCAAAACCGCTGAAAAGTGTTTTTGTTCATTTGACAAATCTCTCGCGTGCAACGTTGTGATAGGTGAATGAGCAAGCCTGGGCTTTGAGGCTATTTAAATAGCCTTAAACATTTCGAATCACACGAAATCATGGGGGAATCCGCCTATCAAGTTTATCTTCTGTAACCTAACCTAAGAAAACATTGACTTGACGCGCAAAAGTTTGTAATCTTGATCTGGATTAAATCAAAGTGCCATCGGTGTTGGAGAAAATGTTGACATATTTTCAATGCTTCAAACTTATCTTTGTGCAAATACGGAGGAAGGGACACAATTTCATCATAAGTTGCTTAAATGGTACCCAAAAAATGTGTAAACAACGATTTGTCAGGGCAGCAATATTTTTGCCCTCGAGACTGAATTCTTCTATAGAACGGAAATCTGTGTGCCCGATTAATCCCCGGCTGTAGACAGCTTCCAAACAGTTAATTAGTAGATTATATTTAAAGAACCAAGTAGGAGTTTTGCATAGATATGGCTAGAACATTAATATTGTTCCATTACCCTACCTACACTTGCTCTCAGCTTATCAGCTGCCATGTCAACTTGCGCGATGTGGAAGAGGGGAATGTCTGGGTGGTCTCCGCGTCCCACTGCCGAGTTTTAGTGAGATCATCTTCCTCCCCCACCAGGACCTACCGCCGTTGTCCGCAGCACAGCTCATTGACAGTCGTAGTGGTGGGAGAGAGGGGAGCAAAAAGTGGACATTCGAATTCAACCCAAATTCATGCTTTCCCAGTTTGCAGAATAGGAATATACGCTATAGCAGTATAAGAGAATCAGCTTATTAAGTTCCAAGAAATATGGTAATATTTAATAACCTTTACTACAGGGTAAATTCCAAATGCATTATGGGCATAGAATTAAACAATGGATGGCTATTGATTATTAGATTTTCTTAGTAGAATTATGTATAAAGAATGTAGTACGTCTAATAGGTGTATCTTTAGTATAGAACCAGAAATAAATTAGGAAACCTTTTCACTAAGGCACCTGAGACTGTTACAGTAGCAATACTGAAATGTTAGATTGGTACGGTGGTTACTTTGTGATGTGGCAATCTTTGAGTAAGGATGAAAATATATATTCTTAAATATTACTGATGTCAATTATTTAACTTCTATGAAGTTAAATCCCCCCTCCCCTGACAACCTCAACTTGTGGCAGGGTATCAAATAAAGGCAAAGCACCCGCTCCGTTGTCTGATTTTTTTGACATTTCCCAATGCAATCATAAACATCTAAATAGGGCTTAACCACTAACATTAAATTGACTCCTCATAGCCTACGCATTACATTTATCTCCTGTTCTAATGCTGCAAGCGTCCCGCTAAAGGAATTTTCTCGTTTTTTATATTAACTAGCCTGCGCACTATGGTTATCTATATAGAGATAAGGCTTTAGCCTTCTGGGGTAGCCATACAGCCCTTCCAACCCTCTTAAAACAAAACCAGTAACACTTGCTTCTTGACGCACCAAATACGCCAAATCTGTCAACTCCTGATTTAAGGCGAATCCGTTTTCTGCCACTGCATGACTCACGCCCTACGTCTGGCGAACTCCATGCCTAAATTAATACGATTAGCCCCTCGGATTGCTCATTCACGCACACCTCATGGCCCCAGAACATCTCGAGTGCATTTCAGAATTACACGTGAAAACCTTTTAACCACATCGATTCCAACTTGAAACTACCAGGTAGTAAGAATTTATACTTTGATTGAGCCACAGACCATTTGGATACGACCTCGAAATTCGAAGGGGGGGCACTTCCACCAAAAGTCAGGTATCACAATTCCAAAGAAGCACAAAGGGAAAGAGGGGAGATTGCAATCGCTTCACTGGCGTCGGAAGTGTGGTCGAGGAATGATGCGATGAGGCGGTCGCTGCGGTTGGGATCCAGCTGATTCGGCGGTGTTTTGCGATGACTCGAAGGCCTCTTGGGCGTCCAAGGCTTTGGCGACCAGACGCAGACTCTGCTTCACGTTCACCGCAACACTGCAAGATAGGTGTAAATGCCCCATTAAAGAAATAGAACCACTTTTAGGTCATGACAAACAAGTTGCAACCTGTATCCTCTTTTTAATATGACGGGTTTTAAAAAGATCTCGTAGCAACCTTCTTTCAACTAAGCAAGTTACAAACCCGCCTTGAATAAGGTCACCTCACCATCAACTTATGCAAGAACTGAATGGAGGCCACTCGAGTTATTAAATGAAAAGCCCCTTTGAAGTTGTCAACACTGGTCACTTCATTATAGTGTAATGTAGCCCATAAAAATAGTGGTATTAGAAACACTTCAGCAGCCACGTCTGTGCACAGCCTACCCAAATAGAGTTTCTACCCTGCAATTTTCAATCTTCGGTAATGAAACACCGTACAGAAAGTCATAACAAACCGATAAATGAAAGGACTTGCAAGAGCAGAATAAAACAGACGGTTTCTACCGACTATAAGGTGATGAAAAGAGATGAAAAACATTCATCCGTTGATGACTTCTCGTGGTTACAGAAGCTATGGAGCTAATATGCTGGATCTGAGAGGCAGAAATTCAAGATAAAACTCGCTGATGTCACTTCCCACTTATCACGAACCTCGATAGATAGCACTGAAGAGCGTACTCAGTGCAAAGCAACCATTGCCGCAACTAAAGGCCACTGCGTTCTCCTCTGCGCTCAGTAGCGCGTGTGTGGCCTGCCAAAAATGAAAATCAGACAGGAAGCAGCAGGAGTTGCGTGCTTTGCCTTCTCCCCACCAACCCACCGCAGAGCGCTGTGTTACCCTCGGGGCGGTAGGTAGTTAAAAGCACCTTGTAGGCGCTTATTTCTCCATTGTTTAATGTCAACTGAGCTAAGGTAACTGATCTCCAATATCGTCTTGTATTCAGCTTTTCGTTATACAGGGTTTTCGCCATTACGAAACTCTGGTCAGGTGAAGGAAGTAGATCTTAGGAAAGATATGAATACTAACTAGTGAGAGGTACCTAGCACTTTCGATTAAACGCAAACAAATGCTCGATGACTATGCAACTGGAAGCAAAGGCCTCTTCGTCAGTTTTCGATCTAACATTCGACGCTTCAAATACTGGCTGAGTTATAAAGACGCCTAAGCATGTACACTAAGTCTACCGACATAAGACAAACAGGGTTTTCCTCCCTCAATATGAAGGCCCTAAAGCCCTTAACGCGCTCATAACTGCGCCTCGGTCCTCGCCTCTCGGTCCCTTCCTCCCATCCGGCAGCCTGCGTCTCGGTGTGTGGTCTACCACCAGTGCGCTGGAGGTGTGACGGAATGCGAATCACAGTGGTGAGCGGCGCGGCGTGCGTTTTTTAGCACTTTGCTCCCACAAACCCACCACAGCGGAGCCGACGGGCGACTGCGAGATGAAAGGAAGGCGCGAGTGCGCGCAGACAGCACCGCGATCGGGCGGCGGCGATCTGGCTCCCACAAGATAAATTAGCTCATGGCGCCTCCTCACAACTGCTTCAATGTGTGCTCGCCTTTGAGCAGCAGTTATACACACTAGCCCCATCACAGGGCTGAAGACTACCTGTACTAGACTGCACATATGCCATATGCAGTAACGTAGGCTTCCCCTTATCGGTATCAACTCAATGACCATAAAAGTGGCTTGAAGACGTCTTATATTACATCATTCCCTACATAGAGCACTGGTTGGAATACGATTCAGAAAATGACTACTTGCAGCATTTTTACGGCGCCCTCTCAAAACAAATTCAAGTTTTATCAATATAACCCAGCCTGCGTAAATAGCTGCAGAGAACTGGTGTAACTCTGGTTCAGCTAAAGAACGATTAGGCTGTTGATTCAACCAATGTTTACTTGTATATAAGGCTTTAGGATGGATAGTACAGTAATAAAAACAGTGCCATCATTTCAAAAAGGACTTGAGAGCACGAGGCCTGGTCGTGTCGTCAAAGCAACATGAGAACAGCCCACCAGTGATGGCACTCGGTAGCTGAGAGGTGCCGCCATGGCCCCCCTAATATGCTCCTCTGGGGAGGCCGCCTGTTGCATTTCACCCATGCCTCCTTACACGTCAATCATGGCGAAGGACAGGGGAGGGGAAGCAAGGGGGCCAACTGTCCCATTGAGGAGTGGCGAAATTCGCATTGTATTTATGGACGGAATGCCTGGCACACACATGTACGTGGACACGATTCAGCCAAGAAGAGAGGGAGAGCAATGTGGCGAAATTCCCACCGACGCACGGAACAGGATAGCTTGCCTTGTACGCCCTATGTAGCCAACACATGGGTTGCCTCAACAGCAAAGTGTTAACTAGATACCATCAAGTGCAGCGCGTCGCGTTAGCCAACAGGAAAAACACTGAAAATAAGTGGTCTGGGACACTGGTGATGTAGTCTCCATCGGATATTTAGAAGTATGGCCCAGATAAAAAACAAGTATGTGTAAGGTAGCTGCACAATAGGCCAGCTGGTTGCCATAAAATTGGCGTTGATATTTCACCCCAACCCGGACCTAAATGAATCGACTTCGCGAGATGGGGGTTACAGAGACAATTTTTCCACCACTGATCGACACTGCCCGACACTTGGGATGGAGGCAACGGAACACCGCACGAGTAAGACGAGGAGGAAGCCGATAGATTATGCACACACTAGAACAAGCTGCGGTACAAATCCACTTAGAATCAATTGGGAGGACTAGAAAAAAGCGGACGGCAGCGGTAGGCCGGCGCAGGTTTATTCTTCGAGGTCTTACCAAACAGTACCAACGAGACATGGTGGGAAGGGTGAAGATGGCTACGTAGATAAATGTGAATGCATGGGAAAGTCTTAATCTCAAGTTCATTTCAGCACCAGTTTCTCCTTATATTTTACTCCACAAGTTAGTCGATAAGAAGGGGGTAAGGCGAGAACTCACGTTCTAGAGGCGAGGAACCTCTCCAAGGGGTCACCGTTGATCAGGAGTTTGAGCAGATCAATGATAAAGGCAACGTTGGCTTCTGAGGAACTCTCTGGAGAGTCACTGAAAGACAAAAGAGTAAACGAAATTCAATGCCTGAGAATACAAACAGGCAGCTACGGCCGATGCGATGCAAGCAGAATGCATCATGGGATGAATTAAGGAGCACAAAAGTATCATGGTGTGGCAGTCATTCATCGGCCGCCAAAATGAGCTCAAGCAGGAGAGAAACACTTAAAAGTCGTCAAAACACTAGTGTCACTAATAACATACCGAAATGTATAACTCTTGAGCCCTTGCATTTGTTTGTTAAAAAGGTACCTAGTACTAAACCTTAGGAACCCTTTTGGATAGTTAGTGGGGGAGTTTCGCAAAGGGATCTACGAAACACGGTTGGTCCGCGCTTACACCGGCCTGCTTAGTACGTGCAAGCTAGGAGAAGTTGGTATTCTGGGTGTTGAAGTTGGTTTGCCAAAAGACTCATTGGTTTATTAGTTGGAGCGAAGAAAATGCGGTCAGTCAAATTGGTACCACAAAGAAATTGTCTTTCGTGTCCTACGTTTTCATATAGGCTTGGTTAAGTAGGAGTACAGAAGGTTCATTTATGTAGCCAAAGGTGTATTCTTGACTACTTGTGTGTGGCACCAGGCATTAAATGTAAACAGAAACATTTCGACTCTGACTTAAGTGTTTATGAAGTTTTGGACAAATGGAATGCAAGCGCACAAAAACCCCCAAGCCTTACATTTTCGCACACAGTTGGACCACACAAAGAGAAACATAAATATATGCACGCATCCACAACATACACCGAGTAAAATGTGTGACCAGCAGCAGACGAACATGCTGGCGACCATTCGTGAAAAATGGCCCAATTTAATGGCCAGTTGTCTAGCATGCTTGGCAGACCACTGGAAAGACAACTCTCAGACTGTGGGTGACTGGATGCAACTGCAATCGTAGTTGAATCAGGCGGCTGATAGCCCAAAATGAAGTCCCTCTTAGGTGGAACACTTACCCCAGTTTGCAAATCGAGTACTCCCCAGTTCTGCTAATAGTAGTAATCCATACACACGCTCAAGCCGAAATTCCCACACTGACGGACCACCCAATGCGGCCACCGAGCCCGCTGCGGTTATTTGCACGGGAGGGGGGAGCGAGGTATTGCCCTGGATTAGGTGGGAGGGGACGACCACGGTTCACCATTGTAGGTCCCAACACCCACCGAGTTTGCAAAAAAAGGTGGTCCGAAGATGCGGCGTCTCATTCTTTGTAGGTGGTCCTATGTTGCCTTCTATTTAAGTATTGTTTTTACTAAACAAATCTTGGTCATTACGGACACGCTTAGGGTGACACGCAGAAGCCCTCCCAAATTACATCTTCGACCAGCTAGTGATTTCGTGATTCTACCCCAGGCGTTAGAACTTCGCAAATGCAGTAATTTAAAAAAGGTCATTCTCAAGACGTGACCGAGAATAGGATAGATGGATTCTAGGCCTGCAAAGAATAACTCCTACTGGAAAGGGCGAAGATTTCGCCAAAATGTGAATTTCGCGTGATGCACATGCACAGTAGAATGAGCCATAAACAAACTGGATTTTCAGGAATGCTACCGGTGAAAAAGCCGGTCACGGCAAAGCCAGATTGGCGTTTACTACTGCGGTATCAAAGTACCCTGACCGAAAACGACGCTTCCGTTCACGGAGCCTGACATAGATTTCGACATTTTGGACAGAAGGGTGAAGGAAGACTGGAAGAGCCGTGCAAATTAAAAGCAATCTCTAAGTGGAATTTAAACTCCGGCAAGAAACAGACAGAACTCCGAAAACCCGAAAGTACAAACATGGCCACTTCGCGAGAAAGGTAGGAAAGTGCGTTTTAGTTTAATTCCACCGAGTATCAAATGGCACTGAAAAGTAAGTGGAATTCGATTTGTTCGCTCGGCAATGAAACGCTCCAACGCCTGCGCATTCGTTCAGAACTAGGGAAACCGAGTACTTAGCCTGTGTTGCTCATCTGAGTGGAACCCGGTTGACTAGCACAACATGCAAAGAGGCACCGATGTGAATCAAGGTGCGAGAGGGGTAGAACAAAAACCAGGCGGCAAAAACAGCCCCCTCGAAGTGGGAGCTACTAAAATTAGGCCCGTTTCTACCCGCTACATTGGGTTACCTGCTCAATAGCCCGCAAGAAGCAACTTTAGAGAATACATGTAGATGGCAGCAGCATAAAACCGGTGCGAAGTAGGGCAACAAAACGGGAAAAGTTCGGTACAGAGCCTATCCACTAAGGACGAGGCCGAAAATCCTTTGCGATTTCACCACTTGATGCAAAACCACGGTCACCGGGGAATTGAGCAAACAAACTCTGCAACCAAGCCCCCCTTTTTCCCTTCCCAGGTACTCGCCCCATCTCCCCTCTCATCAAAAAATCTTGAAAAGCGACCAACGTGGCCAGTTAACAATGCGGACTGGACTCATAAAAAATGATGAGTGAGGTGCTCATCAAAAAAGAAGCAGTGGTCAGCAATGAGCAGTACGAGCAAATGGCTATAAATCACAAACTTCAAAAAGGGGCGTCTTATATATTTCTTTAGATGGGGTTGGGGATTGGAGTTTAACGGGATTTTATGACATTTATCATGGAAAATATTGTATGCACAGCTCAGATGAAGAAGACAAGTACTAAATCCTTGTTTGCACTACTCCAACAAGTTGAGGGACCCATCACAAACGCAAAACAAGATGCCCGTGCCACAGTGAGCAGCAATTACCTTGTCTAGTGGGACGCTAGCTCCCATAATTACAAGGCCGTTTGCTTGGCAACCTTTGAGGGAGCTAAGGAGTAAAGGAGGAGGGACGCAGTGCCCGTGGATTTCAAGAATGCTCGTGAAATTCAGGCCACAGCAGTGACCGCGCAACCGGAAACAAGGTCCGTTTCCCCTCCTGCTGCTTGCTGCTAATGACGCCGATGACGGTTGATGTTTGCGGGTGGTCACAGGCAGGAAGGACCAGGCCCCATGCACACTGCTTTCCCTCTCCCTCCCGCCCTCTGTTTGTGTGTGCGAGATTTTTGTTCATTTGCCCTTCAGCTGCAGCTGGGCCCAGGTAGGGCGTGAGTCAGCCCTCCTGGGAAGGGCAGACCAGCCCCTTCCATGCAGACGGGTGTGACATTTCGACTGTAGGGCACAGGCAGCTGTCAACGCAATGCGTCTGTGTGAGCGTATGTGGAGCAGGACCACCCACTGCGATTGATGAGGGCGGGTGAAAGACGCATCAGCTTCGTGTGTGGGGTTGACTTATCACCTGCTTTATTGTTAATTGTGAGAAAAAAGGGACGCAGTGGTAACCAAGTTCCACCATAAGACGAGTACAATTTTGTTAGAATGGTTCAAACTAGTTCCTACGTGGCTAGTGTCGGTGGTGATAGATTGCAAATGCCATTTTCTGGATAAATACAAGTCAGCTCATTAGTTGCGCTATCGACTGGATGTAGCCCTTAGACCCTTCTAAAGGAGCCTTTTTCTGTCAGGATATAAAAATAGCAGTACCCTTAGCGGGCCAAGGTATACTAGGGTGAGACTTTTGAGTTCGTCGGAGTACACAAGGTACCCAAGGAGTCACCACATGGGTGGGCGCTCTAATTGTGAGAATAGGCTCACGTTTAACTAGAGGAAACATGAGACTCCACCAGTGAGACACAAAAAGAAAAAAGACGACGACGACGCCGACGGCGACCACCCACGGGAAGTGAGCTCCCTAAATGCTTCTAAATGAGACACTAGGGCGACCACACCACCTCCCCCGCATCCTTAATCATACGCAGACGAGGTGAGTGAGTAGAGTCCAAGAGGTACGGAAGCTAAATAGGCACTCCGTTCCCGGTAATCTAAATCTATCATTATCTACGCATTCTCTTTCTCAAGACGCAAGCTGCACAATCTCGAGGTGTCTCAAAATCTAGACAGCCATGACAAACTGCCTTACTCAAAGTTGCAGTTTATACATTTAAGGAAATCTCATGGCACAGTAGGACTAAAAACCGTTTGAGGTTGTGCTAATCGAGATGCACATTGCCCATAGCTATGGCAAGCTATGTTGGAGAGTTTTATGAGAACAATTGCCTGTAGTTGTTTGAACTGCCCTGAACAGACACAATTGGAAGCCCATTAAGAAGACCAGAGGAGCTAATCGGTGCACCATTTAAAGGTTCGGTTATAAGTAGAGGAAGGATAGATTTGAAAAAACATGTTTTGATTTTCAGTGGGACTGTTGTCTTCATCATGAAGCCACACGACTGGGTTTAAAAAATGCTGAACAAACGAAAGACACGCTTGGCTTCCAGTATGGTGGTGGCCAAATCTATCAGCCTAATCGTACAGACTCCGTCTGTCCAGGGAGAGGCCATGTTTCCACCACTGATGTGGGTAAGAAGTGGAGATATTTGGTTTGAAAAACATCCTGTATCCCCACCTCCTCCTTCCACTACTAAGTTGGCTGGCATTCACCCCACCCACCAGCACCAGAGTGGAGCGCACGTCTTTTGCACGATTTTATCAGTAGCCGCGCCAGCGGTTTAACTCGGCCCTATTACTACATCCGTTCCGAGGGGACTTTACTTGCTCTGTTGGGGAAATTTAAGGAAAAAGAAGTGAAAATTTAAACAGATACGAACCACCCTTTCCGTTTTGCTGCAGTAACAACGAGCTATCCGTATTAGCATACACCATTAGTAAGGAGCCAGCTTACTGATTATGATTACAGTAGCATGAGAGTATGCAAGGTAATTGAGTAAATAGATCTACTATTTATGCAAGATTTGCAAGGTTTTATAGCTCAAATAGCATACATATACGCCTCAACTACGACATCCCTCAGTGTGGGTTGAAAATTAAATCACTTAATTATACAGCCCCATATTTGAGGAGAGAGGGGGGTTCATTTGCAGATTACGACCCAGATGATGCGAAAGAGCTTTTCAAACAACTACACACTTCCGGGTCTTCCAGTTAAAAAGGCAAGGAACCTAGGGGTGACTCAGATGCTTCGTTCAATAGCAAATTCTTCACTAGGACTGAATCAATAGAATGAGAAAATCGGGGAAGTTGGGCTATGCCCCGTTTCCTTGCCTTGGTATTCACGTCTGCCAAGTCGAATAATAACGTTCTGCTGACCGTAAGAGGCCGTGACACGCGTATTGAGTTCCACCGCACTCGTCACATCTCAAAAACCATTGAACACTATCAACGCGACATTACCCTTCACCATTTACATAGCCCTACCAATTTGGTACTTGGATACAGTGTCATTAAAAAAGGGCAAACAGCAGGAATCAGGAGAAGACGGACGGACAGCGAGCCTGGAATACTCGGTAGGTCCCTAATTTTTCCACCTTACACACACGAGATCATCTGACCAATCTCCTATAGATCACAGGAACTACAACCGCGGCTAACCTTCCCCTTCCTTTTCATTTTAGTCTAGACATAGTTTGTTGAGTTAGTAACTTCTCCAGTATTCCCATGGTTCACCTGTGACTTTACCTGGGAACACTACACTAGCCATTAGTAAATCTTTAGCGAAATATGGCCTAATTGATTGGACGCTGGTCACAGAGATAGCAGCAAGTATTCCCGCGTCCACTTTAGCAGCAATCTTATTTGACGTGGTGGTTGGGGAGGGGGGGTGGGGGTGGGGGTGGGTATGGGCCTGAGAGAGGGCACACTGCTAATTGAATCTGTCAAGCCTGGGTGGTGGGGCAGCAACTGCAGGGCGACACTGCCTTCCCCTGTCTCCGGGCCACCCAGCAAGTGGGGCAGAGGGAAACAAGTTAATTCTGTCACCAAGGTGCAATACCTCAATTGTTTTTGGACGCTCTTTCTCCCTCTCTCCAAGGCTCGTGAAGTTACCAAGCAAATGCAAATGAAGGTGACCATCAATCAGGCACTGCGATTCAGATTTTTGCACCAACACAACACAGGCACGAATGAGGAGATGAAACAGAGAGTGCAATGTCATTCAACCTCTACGTTATTTTAAAGGGAGGGGTCCCTGAGACCAATCTACGAACCCAAAGAGCGCCCCACGATTGTAGTAAAGGAAATGCAGCATTAGTCGTCAATACTACCCCCTTTACTGTTGTCTTAAAGCAATAACACAGCTGTTGTGTAGCATGTTGCGAAAGAAAGGCAAGATGGATGAGCATAAAATCCATCCAAGCCAGCTTTGGAGAGCCATTTGGCTAATCGGTTAGGGGAAGCCATTAATAAATACAGCCATTGGCAACGGCATGTAGCAATAAGGCAACGAGATTGGACTCACCCGGAACGAGCGCGAATGCTGTCCGAGAGCTTAGCGGCCACTGTCCGCATGATTGACCGGATGCGGTCGGGGCTCGGAGTTCCATTAACGCCCGTCTCAGTGACACCAGTTGAGGCACCCAGGATTAGCACCAATTCGGCGTGGATGTGGGAGAGATTGCACAGGGCCGTGATGATTGCACTCTGGAGGACTACAGATAGCAAAAGGGAATGCAAACTTCACGACTCCTTAATTGTGGAATAAATAGTGTAATGGTAATTGGTAATTTACACCATATAATCTACCCTAGCTGTTTTATGACATGTCAGTTTTGTTGTAACTAGATCCAAAATGGAAAAAGTGGATTATTCTTTCCCTCAGAAGGATAGTCTCACTAAGTGGAGCGAAAAGAATCCTGCACGTTTAGTACGATTTGCTCCTTTTACGATTGTTCTTTTGTGCGGTATGCAAACTACAAAGTACTGGAAATGCTTTGGGGCTTAAAAGAAGTTCCATTAGCACGCAACGAGTCACATCTTCACTACGTTTAAGGATACACTCGTGAAAATCTACAACGAAGGGCGCCAATTAAGGAAATTCATATCAGCGCAAATTCTGGAAGCTGATCAAACTGACCAGTAACTCACAAATCGTGGATTGCAGGCCTTAATTTAGTGTTAGCAAATTACGGCGGACAAGCCGCATGGGCCAAATGGCTCTATATGCACGCTAAATTCGACACTGAAGTACTGGCAGGTACCTTGCACCGCTAGATTTTCAGAGAGAACACAATTGAGAGCTAAATGCTTTTGTCTGCATGGGATCTGCCGCTCCAGGGGCATCACTGATGGATCTTCAAGAAAGGCCTAAACCTCAGCACCGGCCAACGCACACAGCATCACGTGTAACTAAACGGATGTGACTTACCTCATATCCAATAGGCACGTGGATCGAACGTTATAGACAGTGGGCATTTTTGCTGTAAGCAAACTGAGACGCGTGCCTTCCCACTGCCAATGACGCTGCAACTGACCTTTGACATGCATATTTGTACTCTCTTCTGTCTCTATTTCTGCTGGATCTATCCTCGAGATACATAAACAGAAGACCGACGACCAGTCGATGATCATCTAATTTCTTAAATACTTTGTCCCAAATGGCAGGAAAATGAAGTCTGTAAGCCTAATCGCCAGCTTCATTTGTTGGCTAAGTACCAACACAAGTGAGTGAAAGCCACCGGGTCTAATGATGCCGTTCAGGGGAGGGGGAGGAGGAGGAGGAGGAGGAGGAGGAGAAGGAGGAGGGTACCGGTGTCGGGTGTGTGGTTCTCTTCGAAGGGCGTGCAGATCCAGCGGGTGCGGATGCGGACGTAGAGGTCGACGAGGCCCTCGGTGGCGGCGGTCCAGGCGTCGGCGACGCGCGCCCGCAGCTCCGAGGCCCCCGCGAAACCCGCAGCCTCGTAGGCACTAGCTACCCGCGCGTTCGCCTCCCGGCCCGCCCAATCCACGTTGCTCACCAGCAGCAGCACTCCGCGCGCCTGCCCAACCACGACAGCTCAATCAGCACAAACACAGTACACACACCCGTTTTTCCACTGAACCCTCCAGCTCGTGTCATTCATAAGTAATGAACAGCACATTCTTTGCCCACGAGATGCCATGAACCTTCGAGAGAACAATACGAAGTTCACTGAGTTCACTCGTCTTTCATAAGCAAGGAAAAGGCCCGATCCATGGACAGTGCATTGACTGAACGAAGTGGAGATACTTCCAGTTCCAGATTTACCTTGTTTAAACTCCGATACCAATTGCACGAATCCGTAAAGGGAACAGAACTCATTAGTTGACGTCGATTCTTAGCAAATGCCAACACCAGAGGAAAAGAGGGAAACTTTTCGACGAAAAGCATTAGCAATTAATTTACTGAAGAGCAGATTTTGAGTCAAACGAAAAGTTGAGTTGAATGTGCGAAGAACATTCAATCTCAAATTCACAGCTAATCAACTTTTGCGTTTCCAGAAAATTATGGTTTCTGTTTAATGAAGACGACCACCACAGTGCCGCTCGGGCCTGTAACTAGAAACGTTGAGTAACAAAACCGGGATTTAGGAATATACTTATAGCTGGGAAATACTAGAGCAAATTTATTCGTTCGTAATGAAAAAAAACTTCCCAGACTTTTTAAACTACTTAGGAGCCATACCGCAGGCGCAACATAAGATATTTATCAATGAAGTACATCGTGAACTAATAAAAGTCAAGCGCCTGAGAAAATAGTAGGTGACTGTCCAGTTCAATCTGTCTGCTCATTCCGCCCGCTCTCCCCTCGTGGGTGAGTGGATGGTCAAGCCAGTTTCCTAATTTAGCAACCGCAGGCTGGTGATGGTGATGACCATCCCACTTGATAACTTGAGTCAAAGGCTTTATCGAATCCGCCAATAAGTCGTGTGGCTCATTAAGCATTAAACCGCTCTGGAGGAGGTGTGGGTATTTACCGTGGAATCAGGAGTCGGTGTTTCAGCGAGCAACCAATTACTAGCCTCTAGAGCAGCCATGATCAATTATCCTCACTCCCTTCATAGACCCAGCTTCTCATTCCCTACTTAGCTTCGGACTGCAGTTGTTCACGAAAACTACGGTGATTTCCTTCTGATGAAAGAGATCCAATAAATTCAAATCCCTCCCCTTTGCTATATTAACGAATTGCCCGATTCCCCAACCTATAATTACTTGTCTTAACCAACTGGAGAGGAAGGGTAGACTGAAGAAAAGAATTTGTTGAGAGGCATCGGAGCAGGATTCTGAAAATGAATGTGTTGCTGCACTGGAGGATTATCGGAATCTGTAATAGAAAGGAGACTAGTGCATGGGACTGTTCGAATACAAAACACTAACGCGACGTCAATTGTATAGTCAGAACACTCCGTGAAAGCCTTAAGCTCTGCTCTTTTCTTCATTTGGACTCTAGAAAAGAACCAACATTTATCATCAGCATAGCCGCTCCAAAGGCGCACTCACGGCAGGAGGACTCCGACATGGGAATTGAAGCTTTGTCGGCACATGAACAGAATGTTTTAGCCTCTACTATGAAGACCTTCACTACTACCCATGCAAGCGTCCCGCCTCAGTAACAAGCTAAAACGGTTGTCTGCAGCCAGTATTTACAACTGCTGTCGAACTCGCTTTATCTTGCCTCCTCGAAGGATTAAAGGCTGCAATTACAGCCGTGTCGGTGCTACAAAATTTCATTTAATGGAGACAATTAACTCCATCTGCTTTGAGACCCTTAACTAGCGGAAAAGTAAAAGCAGCTTGCTATAAGTTTCACGTTGCGCCAGATTGAGGTTGCGATGGACGCTAATAGCGGTAAAACTCCGACAGGTGTGTAATTTCCTTGTCTTTGGAACTTCCCTTTAAAGTAATAGATTTTGTGGTGATTGGAATACTCCATGTGGACTTCAACTTTCAAGAATCGCGTCGATAATAAACTTAAAAACCCAGCAGTTGAGCCGCAAAGCCAATTAAGTGGGGCTTAATTACCACCAATTTGGATTAACCCTGGCTAAGTATGTGGGAAACGGGTGAAACAGTTGGCAAGGCAAAAAATCCACATGACTTTCTGGGGGTACAAACCCTAGTGCTTTTGGCTCTTCGTTCGGGGTGAACTTTTCGAATTCATTTTGCATTAGGCTAAGTGGTAGCGGCTAGCGGAAGGTTGTACAGCGAATTGAACTGAGTCAGTTGGAGGGTGAGAGAAGGAGAAGAGACGAGGATGATAAATTTCAATTAAGCCTCAACTGCCAGGTCTGAGTGCCCGCAAATGGACAGAGTGCATCAGAGACTGCTCTTCTCCATTTGAGGGAGAGTAGCACGAACCACTAATCAACTGACACGGGTGTAACGAAGACACATTGACATGTTTAAGCATGTAAGGCATTTGAAGGCCAATTTAGTTACACTGAGACAAAACTCACAAAGGAGAGTGGGGATTTTTACAATCCAATTATACCGGAGCAAACACCCACAAAACGTATAATTAGCGAATGGGCACACAATTAAAGAGTTGAAATGAAAATCCTAATTCTACGGTAGAAGGGAGTGCTAACAAGGGCTTAATTACAAGTGATTTCTTCAGATGGAAATTAGATGGCGATTTGAGACACAATGAGGCTACATTAGCATTGCCAATGCTGAGTCATTAATAGTTGGTAAATGAATTAACTCAAGTTACATCCTGAATACGAGCAGCTGGAGGTACATTAATGCAAATTCTCCCCCAAACACCAACATCCAAAAGCTCTCAAAAGCCACTCTGGTTCTGTCATTAGAAGCCTGTAGAGGCATTGACATAACTCGACAGCTACCTATTACACCATTTAGGCGACTAGATAACTAGACCGTTAGGATGAAAAATCACTAGACGTGTTAGCAGATTCAAGAAGCAACAATATCGAGTCGAGAGGTCTTACTACCAATGTTGTGTTCGACTATCATTAAATGGCGTTAGAACGACCGAGGCAATGGTTAACATGTTCTTAACAGCAAATAAAGAACCCGAAACAAAAGCAGGCGGTGAACTGATACAAGACCAATGCCTCGTGCGAAATTATGCGGAACTATTAGTAGTGAGACGAGTTGTCAAAACTACTGGGTGGTGAAATTAATTCAAACTAAATTCCAACTGTCAATTCAGGACAGTAGTGTAGTACGGTGCTCAGAATGAGTAAGGGAACAAAGGCGTCCATTAAAAAGCAACTATCACTCGACCATGGAGGGCAGTGAGCGTCTGACAGGGTAAGCAACGAAGACACACTCAAGTAGAGCCTCTTTAATCTATGCGGAGAGAATGGAGGAGTCATTACCTTGGTTGAACGGGCCGAAGGTACAGCTTGATGATTAGACTAAAGTTCTTTTCGACAAAGTAGAGTTTATACGTTCAGTTAACTTGAGCAATCAGTAAGGTCCCCACAGTGTCTAGAGCTTTTCTAGACTCCAATTCAAGAACACCGGTTTAAGATGGTACTTCTGATTAAAAACGATTAATGCGATTTTTCTTGCTTTACACCACTACCATAAACCTTAATTTGGAAGTGGAATTAACGCAAATAAAGGCCCGCTTGTCAAGCTTAAGTGCGTACAATTTCGAAGACTCATAAGAACCACTTTCCTCAATTACATTAGGAAGGAACTAAACCCCAGGAATCCTGGAAAGCTATTAAAACAGACTGTGGAAGACATTGATGCATAGAAGAGCACCAAAGAGGATGGAAAAACACTTATATCCACGGGTGATATAGGTACCGATTGGTACGTCACAACCAATTAGAAACCGCAAGAGTTAATTGTCCCCAAAAAACTTTCTCATGATTTGACGGCATTAGTCGAACTTCTACAGACAGGCTTTACGATTGCTTTTACCTGGTAAAACCCCACAAATCTTCCAACTAAGTTTTCAGAGAACGTAAACCTCCATTTCTAGAGGTTCAGTGAAGATAGACCGTAAAATACCATCAGTTTTGTGCACTTACTTTTACTCGGCACTTTTCGAGTGATGAGCACCTTT
Source organism: Anomotaenia brevis (assembly GCA_030710315.1). Taxonomy (NCBI): domain Eukaryota; kingdom Metazoa; phylum Platyhelminthes; class Cestoda; order Cyclophyllidea; family Dilepididae; genus Anomotaenia; species Anomotaenia brevis. Next base: position 1,228,957 of record JAUOZQ010000013.1, on the reverse strand, counting down.
TCTGAAGCACCAAGGAAGTCGTCAGCACGCATGCAATTAAACCTTGCTAATACACCTAAAAGAGTCTTATGAAAACAACCAATGCACAAATCACTCCATCACTTTTAATGTCAATTCCAGAGACCCTATTAGGCACGAGACAGGAAGGTGTTTAAAAAAAATCAACACCAGATCGTGAAGGTCACTAAGCGCCTAGCAGGGTCGTAACGAAGAAAGGCATTGCTGTGCTCAGAAAAGTACACCTTCAGATAAGCATTCGGGCTTGATTTATGGCTTCTGCCATCTGGGTTGGCACTAACTGATACCAAAGGTGTGAATGAAAAACATCACATGGTCGGAGATTACACTGAAACTCCACAACTTGTCGACACAACAATATGAATAAGCACTCTTCACGACAATCTAACTAAGCTAGATTGGGCCCACGATTGTACTGCAATGCCTATAACCGATAACACTGGCTGTAACGAAATGGTGATAGGAGAGGTACAGTAAATTCAAATGAATCAACATTTAACTGCTCTAAGAGCTCACAAATGAGGAGAGTACGCTAGATACCTAGTATTCCTACGCAGTTACAGCTCATACAAACGGAATTTCACGTACATTTGTACCTGAGTACGCGATTAGAGATTAATAAAAGATAAATGCAGCTCCAACGCGTAAGACCAAGAAAATGCAGGAATCCGAATTCGATTACTCGAATTTAAATAGGTGGTTAGGGAGCATAATAGAATATATTTCATTACTACTGACACAACGAACACCACGTACTTGAGCCACAACGGGTTTCTGGTAGTAGCCGAGATCCGTCAAACCATTCACCGCGTCGCCGATGCTGTGCTGGGCTGGGTCCATAGCTCCATCTTGTCGTGATAGCGATTGTCTGCCAACGAAGTAAAAATGCAAATAAGCGTGAAAAGGAGTAAACTAAGCCATTGTACTTCAGTCTTAGAAGTACTGAACACAATGCCACTAAAATCAACTCCGATGGCTGATGATCATCCCCTATAATCACACTTCAACAATGAGCTAAAAATACGTACATGAGCAGTCACCCATCCTATCAATGAATTGTCGTTGGGATAAACACCACTTCTGGTACAAGTCATTAAAGATCTACTCGTCAAAATGTGAAAATGCGCAGATTATTAAGAAATTATCGAAAAAATACTGCTGGTTCATTGTTCCTACTCGATTTGTTGAGCCAGATGTTGGAGAGCGTTGAGGAAGCCCAGCATGACGTCGGTGAAAGACTGAGCGAATCGCTCCTGGTACTCGGGTGCATCGAAGAGCTGGCACAACCGAAAGACACGCAAGCTTAACGAGATGGCGACCCAGTGAGGTGCCCTTAAGAAGAGATGGCGAACTCACCGAGTCTTCCAGAGACGTGCGGGAGGACATGAGGGTTCGGCACCGCGACAGCGATTCTGCCACGACATTCTCGTACATCAAGGGCTTAAACACAAACAAGAGGAGTCTGAAGGGATCATTCAGTTTTTTAAACCTCCCAATTCGGATTAGACAACTCGCTAGAGGTGTGGTGCAAAATCTTCACCTAATCCTACTGTCTAAGGAAAGCGACCACATTCCTGACAGGGCGAAACGAAACAAGCCGGTACGGACGACACGAGAATGCGGACATTGGGAGAGCTACCGATCAGGTTCGCAGTAGGAGGGCCTTTCGCAACAGCCCGAGTGATGAAAAGAATACATGATGATTTTCGAATAACACCTTAGGCTGTCCATTGAAAGATTTCAAGAATCTCCTTTGAAAATCAATCATATTCCTCTTTATTTTCCGAGGACTATATTACTTAGAACTTTTATAAGCTCACAATCTGCAATTTTCTCAGCTATTTCTCACCCCTACCTCAAAGTCACCACAAGAAGTAAATATGCTTATGGAGCAAAGGACAGGTAAAAAGTGCAAACTATGAGAGAGCTACTATGTCGAGTGATTTGATTGCTGAGTAGAAGGGGAAAATTTACAACCAAAAAACCGCAAAGGTCAAGTGCAAAATGAGGGGGGTGGATGATATTTTCCTCGTGAAAAGTCGTCGAACAAAAGGGGCCCTCACTGCCTGCGCACGAGAGCGGAGTGAGTAATGGCCTCTGGAAGCGAAAAAGACGTCAAAAGCCTCGACTTCAGGGTACATTACTAATGCAGACGAAACAAAAACCGATGAATGAAGACTTTCGCAGGGGAATTGAAGGGGCCATCCCATGCTTACAAATCAATTTTATACACCTGTGTTATTCTACTTACATAGCTTTGGGTAATTTCAAATACCCATAAGTTGAATTACTGAAGGTTTAGCAAATTGCTCAAATGTGTACCAATAGTTTACGAACATGAGCGTATCTACTAACAAGGCATGGGATTTTACTAAATCGATCTATCAAACTATAATGGTGCTATCGATAACTGCTGTGAATATTAAACTCACAAGCTGAGTGATGCTGCCACCGTTATCAGTGACTTCCACATCCCAGTTCTCCTTAAAATACAGCGATTCCGTAACTACAACGAAAATGGACAGTACAATGAAAAGCCTACTAATAAAGTTGATAGTAGCATGAGTCGATTAAACGAACGAGTTTGTGAGGAACGCAGCACATCGCGCACTGCATGACGACGCAAATCGTAGGAAAGACGTCGCAGAACAGACTGGACATCCCTCGGCACGATATCAAGGGGCAAACTAAGACAGCAGTCCCTAATAAAAAGTCACAACGTACATAACCTGAAGTTGACTTATTCCGCGTGGATGGCATGCAATTCCATTTAGGTCCCCATGAAGCCTAATTGAATACTTTCACTATTCACTTACAGTTTCGTATTATAGGCGAGCTTTATCGACTGCTTTGTAAAAGTAACATAACCCCTTTCTGGCATGGAACACTGCCTCTTCTTCTTCTTCTATGGTCTTTCATCCTGATTTTGCTTCGTAGTAACTGTTTATATAAACGAAGTCATGAAACAAGTTACAAGGAGAAACACATACCGGAACTCCTGGACACACGAGGTCGCCCATCCCGAAGTACCGGTTTCCAGTGAGCCAATGGATGCCGGTTGCAGAACCGCTTCTCGTGTACAGCTCGCGAGTAGGTGAATAAGTTCAATGTTAAGCGTCTACAATGCACACAAAATATATAATGAATCTACGCAGTAGACTCTTCTCACCAGTGGTTATTGTTAGAAGCACAGTTTAGTTGCATTTAAAAATTTTCTCCATGATCTAGTAAACGAGTAGTAAAGTGCATAATGCAACCCGATTAGTTTCTCTGTAGGTCGCATACACCGATATAGGCATATAGGTAGGTAGGTAGGTAGGTCAAACTCCCCTTATCCTTTTGAACGCAAGGAACTCAACTATGGAATCGATAGATGTCTAGGGGAGTTGACGAGCACAAGAGAGTGCAAAGAGACGAACCTGGTATCTGGCCTGCAGCGACTGCTGCCCGTCAGACGGGGTGGAGGGCTTGGACTTGGTAGAGGCAGCCAGACACACGGACTGGAGGCGCCAGAATTGCACGCAATGAGTCGAGAGGAGGTTGCAGATCTGCTTCACCAGCTGCACTGTCAGCTGCTGCTTCCCGAGGCGTGCTTCAGAGAGGCAGAGAGGATATTAAGTCAAGCACATTGCACTAGTCCAGTGAGCCTACACTTCAGGTTAATTACTGGTTTGATCATTATCCAAGTCCCACACCTAAATGTTTCAACATAGAAACTTGGAGAATCCATCTGTCCTAAGCCCCAAACACGAAACAGGCGTACTCACACTTGGGCTTTGAGCGCATGGCAGCAGGGGAGGGTGGGGCGGGGGCGTCGGATACAGATGGTTTGACCTCGTCCTGATAGCGCCTCTGGAAGCCCCGGGCCTGTTCAATGAGCCAGTTCTTGAAGGACTCCGCGCACACCCAGTAGGGGTCGTAGCCCACGTCCAGCTGCTCCAGGCACCTGCACAACAACGTGGGATAACAGCTAGTTACTCCCTGATTCATTAAGAAGAAAAAGAACCCCATGAAGTCACAGCAGTTAGAAAGAAACTACAACAATTAAGTTTAGGAATCAGATGGAGGACGATTGATTACCTGGTGCTGCAGTTGTACCCTGAGCGTTGGTCCCTTTGTGTCGAGAAAGGGACATATCAAGCAATGACGCAAAGCGCAGGGTTTTGAAGCACACAGCCAAAAGTGCATCAGTAAGATGCTCTATTTGCTCATTATTGTTGGAGTTATGTAAATGCTATGACTGTTCGCTGTGTAGTGTTTATGCTTTGCGCTGATGTGGACAAGGACACAAGCGAACCAATCACAGATCGCTTAGTCACAACTTGTGCCCTGTCACGATAATTGGTGTACACAACTTCGTACGACGGCGTGAAAGCAAGACGCCCTTCATAACGTGCTAGCTTTTTCTCCCACCTTCGGTTTTCTATTATCAGAAGATATTGTTGGTGTTATTATTTAAAGTGACAATCACTTTAGCTGTGCCCTTAGAAACTGCTAACCAAGGATGTCATACAGAACCATTTCTACGTGGTGTGGGAAAGGCGTGTGTGAATGGAATCATCGCTTGGGGGCTGACTACCTCTGCTGCACAATGATGCGGGCTCCAGAGACGAGCCAAGGTGAGTGGCCTTCGTGGATGACGCATTCTCACCCATAGTGTGCCATCCCTCGAGGGAACGGGTTCCTCTTCAAAGGAATGATGTTTAAAATGCCTAGTTCAATTGTACATAGGGTGATAAAAATATCCCCCGAGTATGGTCTCTTGCCTTTAATAATTTAGTGTTTTGTCCATAGGGATTTGTGAGGGTGTAACAGGATTCAGCAGGGTGTATCAGAGAACCGTTTACCAGATATGAGAAAATTCATTAATTAGAAAAACTGCTAATACCGTGCAAATTTGACTGCCCAAATACGGTAAAGCGACGTAGTCTGACTATGCATCCATTGAACAAAACCAGCGAGACGCTTACTTGATTATCTTCATGGCTTTTTCCACATCAATGGGAGCTTGGAGAAGCTCTGATTTGAGGGTTTCACGGAACCGATCAACAACTGTCTCAATTTCCATGAAAACTATTGGCAAACGAAAACAAAGGGCAACTTAGTGAACTAGCATAAAAAGAAGCCCAGAATAGAGTTGAATTTGTAGTTTACCTCGTCCAAAGGCCTCACAGTCAGGGGACGAAAAGAGCGCCTTCGAACGCTTATAGTCATTGATGGCCATATTATAGTTACCCTATAATGTCACCAATTACAAGTTGTAAGTATGAAACGGTGTTTACTTATTGTATTTGAGTAAGAACTAACTTGTTTAATTGTGTTTCGGATAGACTCTGGGAGACGGAAGAGAAAGCTAAAGCGCTCCATGATGCTAAGCACATTCCGGGCTGAATTAGCAGCTTCTCGGCACCTCAAAACGTCCTTGAACAAATCGTGGCCTTGATTCCACGAATCTGAAAGAAAGTAGCTATTAGTAGAGGTTCTTATCAGTGGGTTTGCGGATAAGGGGCTCTCACCAGTTAGTTTCTTCTCCAGACGCGTTTCCACAGTACCCTCTTTGGCTTTCGATTTAACCTTCTCACCTAGTAAGGAAACACCACAGAATTAGACATCAACTCTTGGTGAAGCCAAATAGACGCCCAGGTGATCACTCTGTATGCACATAAGTAGCCCCCTCCGACACCACGCACACACACACGCAGGGTATGAGTTTAACCGATAATAAAGCAATGGAGACTCCGGGAGTACAGGTGTGTAAATGTGATGAAAGGAAAGATGAATGAGGGCGTGATGAACACCCCGCAACCTGACTGTAAATCCGACAGCTAACCTTCATCCGGACTAAACACGCCTGCAACTTCTAGAAAAGGGGGAGGGGAGAAGGAGGACGCGTAGGGAGGGAATAAGATATGCTCGCACATCCGCATTAATTCAGGCTCCAGACGAACAGAAAGCCTTACCGTTGGCGTTGTACTCATAATTCCCGGGGACATTCGATCGCTTCATTTCGCTTCTGAGATCTGCAAGGGACAATCGAGACCGAGTAAGCAAGAGCACAGATTTGTTTCGGGTCGAGAATCGGAACATGCCTTCAAGGCCTTCGAGGCATCTGAATATGATATAGAGGTTGTTTTTTATAATGTTGCCAGAGTCGTGCCCACCAGTTTCGGCAATGCTCCGACTGAAGTTGTTTCGGGCAATAACAAGGTCTTCAAAGCTGAAACACAAAACAACTGCTATGTGCCACCTTCATTAGTTAAAACCATCAACATAAGGAAAGAGAAGAACTTCAAGGTGCATCTAGAGTATCTAGAATGTTCCAAAGAACGAGTCCGGATGCGTTAGCTTCCCTGAGTTGATGGCCAGTTCATTAATCCTTGTATTCAAAGCGGACATAACGAATTATCTTCACCGGAAAAGGCCGACCTCTGTCGAAATAACGTACGACCTCTACTTACCTGGCATTTTTGTAGTATTTGAGCAGGAAAAGCATGGGATCGAAATCCGGTTCAGAGAGCAGAACGCTTCCATTGTCTGGAGAAACGAAAATAAAAAGTATAAATGCAGGTCGTCAGAAATGAATATTGCAGGACAATTTATGGTTATTTGTTCCACGTGTGCAAGTTTTTGAGCAAACTAAGCCTACTTCAAAAATTTAAGTTTATTGTCATTCATATACGTGACGACAGGAAAGAGAATGGATGACAGGAAACCACCTGAATCATGGAAGAGAATACCAACATGATTCAGACGATCAAAATAAGGATAAATTATGTGCGCTGCTTAATGAACCCTTCTGAACAGTATGAAAACAATGCAACAGAGACAACGAAGCAGCTTTGAATGGAAGCAACATCACAGACCACCTGATTGCGCTGATGTAGCAGCCGAATTAATAGAAAATCTACAAAAAAAACGTGCCAGAGGGGATTTGTTTTGACAACGGATGCCGGCATGCATATAAGCTCTCGATAACGAGGACAGCCAATGAAGGGCCAAACACAGCACTACGGTTCGCCCTCCCCCTCACCGGCCACATCTCAGGGAAATGCCAAAATGTTTACCAGCCAATTTTCGCCTTCGCACAACTCCCCGGATCCTAACCCACCGATAAACTACCATGTATGACACGGCTGTCTCAGAAAAAGGCACTGATCGCGATACTGCCACTAGTCAAAGGCACAGTCGACCGGAAAAAATGATATTATCAGTTTCTGAGGGTGGCAGCAAGTCGTGTTATTGCATTTCTTTAAAATCTATTACATTTTGTAGCTACGAACAGCTTTTTGTCTGCCCGTGGGACAGTCAAATTCACTTCAAACACCTTTTCATTATGCAGAAGCTGCTAAAATGAAGCGATACGCCGAGTTCGAGGAAGAAATAACTTCCTCAGCAATACATGTTTTGAATTCTCTTCTAGAATTACGGTCACATGTCATGGACGATTTCATAGTTGATTTCTTATGCGGATATACTCCAGCTTATGCATCATTAATTATAAATAGACCCATTGTTGGAATTGAGATTTGGATTAGACAACAAGTATGGCAACATAGTCAAAATTTGATAGCTTCACTCCTTTTCCGACCCCCATCACCATTCATACAATGGCTCACTTCAACCTCGCCACAACACAGCCGAATACCGGAGTTATGGTAACCGCGACCATAAAGCTCTGGAATTTAATCAGTTGTCTTAATGAATCCTAAATCCGATTAAAGATTTCGAAACGCGTTCCCAACAATAGGTGGTCCAAAACTCCTGATTTAAAACCGAAATACACAAAGACGAATGCTCAGAAAAGTCATTGGAAAGCTACCATGAAATATTAGTGAATAGAAGCTGACCTTACCATACATAGGATGAATCCTAATGAGTAAATTGTGGTCATTAAAAAAGTCCCTAGTGGTTGGATTTGCTGGGTTATCACACTATAACGAAGAGTTATTTAAAAGTAATTTGTGGCGTACGGCTGCCCAACAGGAAGCGCCAAGCACAACAAATCGCATCCGAGTAGAACTCTCCATCAACCAATTACGGAGCGATTCCTGATTAGTAGAAATCAGATGTAGCCTATTTAGACCCTCGCATTCACATGCTAAATACACACTTGCTCTAACTCACATCGCTGCCTTACTATCTTCTCGGTGTGGATACCGAACGGATCGGGTTACTTACTTCAGTGAGATAGTTCGTTGTTTGTAGCAATCCGCTACAAATTCATGACGCAACGAAAACAGGATCTTAATGCAAATGCTGATTCGAAACCTATCATCGAAAAGAAATAGTCAAAAAAATCATAGATAAAATCCCAAATGCAACTAATGTAAACGCTAAGAACCAGAAAATGGAGAATTTAGGTATTCGTGGCAAAATTTATTACGGCGCTAAGGTGTTGATAACGAATAACCGACTGCGTGCAAATAATCAATTCAATCAAAAAGGCAAATTTAACCACAATGTTAAGATCATGAACCTAACAGTTAGTTTTCGTATAATAAAATCAACATATTTACTGTTTAATATGCATGAGAAATCAAGAGCTGAATTAATGAAAAATGGGTGTCCAAAATTAACAAACCTAAAGTACCAAGTTAATGTCAAAAGCGAATAGTATTTAGTCAAATTCCAGCCGACTGTAAAAGAAAATGGTATTGATTATTAGATGATTCACTAAAAAACTACACTTACGTGGATAGATTTTGTGGAGCACCGTGTCAGAAATCGGCCCGCTAAGACGTGCGAGTTCGGCAGTTGGAAGCCCGGTAGCCGCGAGGGAGGCATCAACCACGTCACTTCCACCCTCCTGTCTGGCTCCGCTACCTCTTTCGATGATCGCTGGACAGCGTCTACGTTCATCTTCAGGCCAGTAGCTAACTTGCTCTTGTGCTCCTAAAAAAACGAAGTATCAATCATACCAAATCGCGTATAAATAAACAATTTGGTGACAACCAACCAATTTTAGAATCAACGTGCTGAGTGTACGTGAGCTCAGAAGTTCCAAATCCACCTGATTTAGTAACGAGAACTATTTCAAGTTCACCAACGCCAAGGGGTGTGATAACAGACACCTTTCGAGAAGAAAACCATCTTGCACTGGGTGATACATCAATACCACCAACAAAAACGTGGGTGAGATCAAGAGCTGATTGGCCAAAGTGTTCACCACGAAGAGTCAATTTTGTTCCTGGGAAACCTTCGATTGGAGATATGCCAGTTACTTGTGCAGGGGGACTTTTTGCCGCCATTTAGGCCTAAAAAAACTTAATAAATTTACACAGCCTTTCATAAGAAAGTACGAATGACTTATGATGTTTAATAAGCTTACGCCAGATAGCTAGTAAACTTCCGGCGAAGGGGAAGATGACCTAGACGTTTGAACCAACTGTTGGCGTTCCTAGTGAGTAAAACCTTACAATGATTCAGTAAGAAATGACCACTAAAATGCATACACTGTTACTATTCTAAGCATTAATATTCTTAAAAGGGTATCCTAAGTAACACAAACCCTGTGTTAAGTTTGATTTTAGCGATTATAGAGAGTCGTTATAAATACTCAATCCCAGGTTACATTAAAAGTCATTTACTTAATATGGCGCTGCCTAATCATTAAAATGTAATGAGAACATTGATAACTGTTTGATTAAATTTAGCTTTTATCAAGTAATTTTAATAAATCTTGTAGATCGGTGATTTAAGGACTTTGCATACTAGTTAACACACTCAATGTGAAAGCGCGTCATTTTTCACCTTAAATTACAGAACAATCAAATAAAAAATTGAGTTACGAATCGAATAGCTGGTTGAAATAACAGTGCATCTAACTGGTTATATATTTTATCCATTTGTTTATGTTTGTTTGGCTTCTTTTTTTTCACCGAATGGGATAGAATGCAAACTCATTTTGGAACTCTCTCGCAAATATTTGATTATTTGTAGTCATCATGTATAAATCAATTCACTTTCGTTCTACGATTTACTCCTCCATAATAGTTAATCCGACCCTTCAGGAAATCATATGCTAATCCAACAAATTTTATTCATATCATGTAGGCAGGTACGTGCAAATAAGGAAGCATTTGGTAAGTGACCAGCAATTCTCAAGTGAGGTTTCTTTGAAATTGTGCATTCCCCGAAGATTTGTTGGGATTCTAAGACCCGTATCAATATGAATTTCCTGCTATCACAGCAAAATCTAAAATAGAGTTATTTTCCGGTTATTTACAGATGAGTCCTAAAAAATCGCATAAAACTTTTACTAAGTTATCGAATAATAATTAGGTGGCTACAAAAGATAATTTTTTAGAGATGTGTTTTGCTCCCATGAATTCGATCATATTTAACGTCCAATTAATCTTAAGGGCTGAATAAGATTGCGGAGACTTGTGATATTTTTTCCTAAGTGATTGAGAATATAGATCTACATATCCAAAAAAGGGAAATTCCAAGAAGTAAAAGCGTAAATGAAGAAGAGTGTTTGACGAATATCCGAGGACAGGAGTCTTATACCATTTCGCTGCTCCCTGCAAAAAGAAGTGCTAAAGAGCCATTTCAAATCATTCTTCAGCCTTTAATGGAACATAATAGAACTTACATACACAACTGAACTTATGTTATGATACCTAAAATTAAGGTTTTCTTATAAATCTGGATAATATATTATCAGTGCTTGAAGTACTTCCTCAAGAATACCATAATGCAACATCGGACCGAGACTAGATAGATTAGAGTATAAAAGCGAATTTTACATCAAATCACACCTACAAGGATATTAAAGTGATCTCACCTCACAGTATGATAGGTAGTGACAAATACATATTTCTGATATTTGTTTTTAAATAATTATTTACGTCAATTTGGCCTTACTATGGGACCTACAAAAACAAGGCCAGAGCTGAAATTTTACTGCACTGCTAAAGTTTTGCCACTTGTAAGAATTCAAAAATAATTTCTGAGACAATATTCGATACCCCTTGACATTTAGAGATCGGATACAGAAATAACGGTGAACCGAGTTAATAAAGGTTTTAAATGCTTTTTTAGCAATAATTATAAACAATTTTTATTTTATTTATAATTTTGTTTAGGTACTCACTTTTGGTTATTGAGGAATGGGCGGCACATTCATCGCCCGTGGTCAGTTCGGGACTAAGATGTCTGATGGCGCGGCTCCCGTTGATGTGGGTTCTGATTCTCATGCTCTGCATCCGGTCGATACTCGAAGAGCTCAGGATGGTGTTTGGCTCGTTAAGGTTCCAAATTATCTCGCTGATATCTGGTTAAAGTCCAAAACTACTCGTGTAGTTGGCAAAATGATATTACCTGAAATAGATGCCAACTCTACTGATCAAAGACAAAAGCCTAATGTACGTCTTGTGACTGACGATGCTCTGCTTCAAGAGATTGGGGAAGACGCTGAACTTATACCCAAGGTGAGTTGATTGTATGTGACAACGGCGAATACCCATAAAAGGCACTTTGGTGAATAAGTATTTTCTCGCCTTAAGGAACATGAATTTCTTCTTCATTCTAATGATGGTGGTGGTAGTAAAAGTGGTCCCAGATCTGCACCCGGGCAAGAAATGCTCATTTTGTGTGAGGAGGCATCGTCATCTAGTGCACCAGCATCTTCAAATGCTCGACAAACACGTTCTATGAAGAGGATTTCCTTATTCGGACGCGTGAACAACCGGGCAGAGTGTCGGCCTCCTTCTGACCGAAAGTACATGATGCTTAAAGCCCAACAGGTTTGTTTCCCTGAAACTTCACGATTTGAGTATTTTTAAGTGTAAAACATTGTCTATGGCTGGGCTGTACTATTTTAGTTTCATTGAGAGCCTCTGAGATTGGGGTTTTTAAGTGCAGTGCTTACCTACTTTAAATTAAAAATTTTACAGATGAAACAAAGAAATCAGCCCAAGCACCGTGTTCAAATTCTCGATAGGCCAGTTCAAACAAAAATGCCCGTTGGAAATCAAACCTTTGATGTAAGTTCTGGTTTTGGGGTGTTGTAAACGCCTCTTGTTATGCTAGAAGGGTTGATTTCGACTGTTTTGTAGATTGAGAGCGAAGTACACAAACGGCGCGAGGGCAAAAATCTACGTCGTGAGCGTGAGGATGTGCTGCGTGATCTCTACAAGGCCTTCGAGCGACACCAGTATTACAGCTTCAAGGATCTACTTGCTATCACTAGACAGCCGTCGGCTTACCTCAGCGAAATCCTAAAGGAAATTGCCGTTTTCAACAATCGTCCCCCGCATCATAATATGTGGGAGTTGAAGCAAGAGTACCGGCATTACGCTACACCCAAGGAGGGAGAGGGATCGACGTAGATATATTTTAGCTACCCGTAGTGCGTCTTAGAAATGACTGTGATGTTCGGCTGCACTTTGTAAATATCATCAGCGATATGTGATCTATTCTCTTGTGCTTGTAATAGTCTTGTCGGATTAGAGGGGGAAGGTTGTCTTCGGTACCATTTTCCGGCTCCTGCTTTCCTTTTTTCACCAAGTATTGCATACACGAGGCTAAAGGCCTTATCGCCAGACCTAAGGGCGTTCGTCTAATGGCATGCGCCTAATCGATCATGTTTGTTTTTCATTCTAAGCTTAATCACTTACTGCGCATCCATGCTAGTGGAACCTTCCGGAATGTCACCGAAGAATCTCATTGATGCGTACCTAGGAACTGTCTCGAGTCAGTTGTCGTGTAACTGATTAGGGGTGGAGCTACAGTGTAGCAAATGCAGGAAGAATTAATGATTAACGTGACACTAGAAAGCAGTGCATTATGCTTCCCTATCGTCAGCATTCGACGGGGTCGGTCCCATGGGAAATCACATGAGAAGGAAACCATGCCTTCACCAGGTCGATGCGATAAAAAGCTCAAGAGAAGACGACGCAGCAGCGAAGAGGAAAACCCGAATCCTGTGCATTGTGTGGATTCGCGAGAAGCTGTGAATAATTTAATAATTGTCAAAGTGCCAACATATCTTGCTGACACCTGGTTAAGTTCAGGGTCTGACCAAGTGGTAGGAAAGGTAGTTCTACCGGAAAATCCAGGGCAACCGGGCTATTTTGAGGTGGATCAGTCTGCGCTAGATGAACTTGCAGCTAAAAACCAAGTTATTCCAAAAGTGAGTTTGCAAGAACTTATAGATAATGCCATTATATAAATTTGTAATGCATTGTTTTCCATTCTTTAAGACGTTTGGGTTTCACGTTCGTCCACCGGATAGCAATTTAGTGGTCTTTAAGGAGGAGGGGGCGGCGAAGACGGCGAGCGAAGCAGTACCGTCGACTTCGAGAGCACGACCGGATGATGGCAGGGCGAAAAAGTTTTCCCTGCTCGGTAAAGCAAATCGACGAGCTGATTTATGTCCTACTTTCGACGACGATTACAGAAAATTGAAACGACGAAAGGTCAGTACTTCCTAGGAGCTTATTGTGACGGATAGGAGCAGTGCAGTGCCGCCTAAGTGAATATCTTTAATTGGATGCATCCATTGATCAATGCCCTACCGTATAAAGACAAAGATTATCTAAAAGCTGTTTGTTCTTGCTACTGTCTGCTGGGTTTTGTTTGCTTTTTTTAAATAGTTTCTGGAGTCCAAGATTTCCAAACGCCGAACACAACAAATTGACACTTTACCACTACCTCAATTTAAGGATGTAAGTTTTAATGTTAAATTGATTTAAAATAACATTGCAGTCTATGCATTCGCAAATCAAGGTTTGTATCATTTTCATTTAGGAACTTATTTATATTCAAGGGTATTGCACAACTGAGTGCCTTCATTAAAAAAACCTGATTGGAGCTTTTGAAATATTGCTAGAATAGATGGCTTGGTTCAACACCATATAGCTTTTGTGTATTTACAAGACTAGATGGCTTATTTGATCTCTTGATTGCGCAGTTCCTTGATGATGAAGAAAAGGTGAATAAGAACAAGGAAAAGAACGTGCGAAGTTCCAGGGAAGTGTTGCTGAAGAATCTGTTCCACTTGTTCGAAAAGAGGGAGCAATACACTACGGCGCAACTTGCTCGCATAACACAGCAACCGATTCCATTCATCCGCGAGGTTCTCAAGGAGATCGCTGTGATGAAAAATCGTTTTTTGTGGGTGCTGAAAGAAGAGTATAGGCACGACACTAGAGAGAATAAGGAGGGAGGCTGTTAAGGAGGCGGCCATGTTGAGCAAGAGGCTGCGACTTCAAAATGATGGTTTGATTCGCTGTAATGAGGAATATATCGATTTTCCTCAGTTGCCGACTCGTCGTCGTAACTAAGGCAACAGGGGTCTGATAGCAGAAAACAGTTGCTTTCTGCTTGTAATTCATTAAAAATCGAGGCTATCCGTATCCTAGGTAATAATAATTGCAAGTCATTTTCTATAAGCTGAATTGAAAGTGATAGAGTTGCTCCTTGAGTGTACAATTTCAAAACAACTTTAACAGCCTCGGGCGTATAAAAAATGGGGAGCAATAGGTTGCTCTAGCTTCTCTGTCGATACAAATTTCAACAAAGATAAAGTAGTTGAAATTGAGTCCAGGTACTTCAAAATCGTTCATTATGTTCAAGGCTACTAGTTTGTTTTTAAACTAGAGAAACGAACCGGGAAAGCTCTTCCACTATACAATCATTGTTTAAGAGGATGAATACTTAAAAAGGAATCGTACATTCCTGGCAAACAATGTAAAGGAGCTGGAGGTAATAACTAAACTTGTATCTTAAGTGGAAATACACATGTCTCGAAAGGGAATCTACCAATTTTAGAAACATGACCGTTATTTGGCTAATGAATTTTTGTGACAGAGAAAACGCTCATATAGATCTTGATAGTGTGAGATCATTGTGCCAAGTGAAGCTAGCTCTGTTTTCTGTCCTGTATTTTAAGTTCAAGAGCCTTTCCGTGTTGACTGCCACTGGTGGAATGTGCACAAAAGGATATTATTACAAATAGTTGTAAGATAGAGAAGCAGAACAATGGAGAAATCTGTAGCACTACTGGTGAATAAATACGACGAAAAAATCTAATTTCAAATAAGAATCAAGCACTATTACTTACAGGTATAGCCCATTATATACATCAATTAAGCAACCAGCAATATTTCGCAATTGTAGCTACTTAAGGCTTTCTCCAAGACAAATCGACTAGCATAAAATATGAAATCGCAATTGTCTTTCTATTAATAAATGGAATTAACAGTAGGAGGGGGGAAGAAAGGTACAATGTGGCGGCCAAATCTAAATCGACTAATAAAGATCGTGCATGGGTTCCAAGTGTCGAACCACTACGATTTCAATGAAGCATCTTCGCGTTGATTAGCATGGCCTCAGATCAATTGCCAAAGCTCTGACCAACCCCTCACTCTCCTGTGGTTGGAGGAGTGGTGTGCTTATTTATTAAATGTAGAGGGATGTGTTTAGTTTCCATTTAACTGACCTGGCATTGACTATTTCGCCGGGTATCATAATAAACGCCTCATGTTTTACCAGGTCTACTGCAGAGCTCTCCCTATTTGTCAACCCAAGAAAATTTGTGAGCAGACCAATCAACAAGTAGTCTTATCGAATGGCTAGCTTTATTTTACTAAGGAGAAAGATAGAAATGGAGAAAATGATGTCTCTATACATCTGACGCCTGCTCCGTTCGCATGTCTTCAGTCCATTTAACACACTGACAATTCTCTTAGTGATACATGAAGCATCCCAACTCCGGTAGCCCATTAGAAACACGGATTATGAAGGAAACCAGTATTGCAGTCACATGCCGAGTCACCAGAAATGGCAGCCTGTGAAATTACATCTGACTCACTAGAAAAAAATTAAGACGTTAAGTGCATCTGAAAAGGATTTATTAGATGTCACATGCTGGACAGGATACGGAAAACCATATATATGCCGATTAAAGAAAAGGCATTCCAATTTAAGAGCAACCAAAATATAAGACAAGGAGAAAAATTTTCAGGAGGCACTTGCGCCTCTTTAAGAGAATCCGAGCTCTCCTCTCAAGAAGTAACGTGATATTCGGTTGAAGGAAACAGGCAGGAAGGCCCCGTCAGAGCCCTAGCGACTAGCGCCGTTTGCAGGTTGAGGACTTTGTTCACGACCTCGTGCACTCGAATCGGCTGCTTTGTACATCTGCCTTGGCCCTACCTGCTTTGGAGAGGAACCAAGGGCGGTAACCTTCACATAGTGACCAATAAGGTCCATGAAGGCACCTGGGGTTCCAGGTGGCACACTTTGCAACATGCTTCGTGGGATCCCTGAGGGACGTCTAACATTCCTAGAGTTGATGTAATTACCTTAGGCGTCTCACTCCCGAGCAGTCTTGTACAAAGTGTCCCGGTACCTTGCATTTGCGACAGGTGTAATCCAACGGTGACAGTAAACCTCTAGCCCTCATGCATCATATCTGCGTGGTATCCTAGTGACCGCACGTTTTGAAGTGGTTGCATTTCTCATCTACGAATTAAATAGCCAGATGCATAGATTTGTGGCGGCCTGCCGCTAGCTAAGCCGTCTAGACATCTAGTCGATATCATGTTCTCACTCCGTAGCCAATAGAATTGTGTGAGTCATGCCCCCTTGTTATGATATCACATTAAGCAGCGAGTGCACGACTCAAAGGAACACAGGTTCCCAATAAACGCTCTTGTGCGCACGCCTTCTCTTCCTCTTCTTCCTCTTCTTCCTCTTCTTCCTCTTCTTCTTCTTCTTCTTCCTCTTCTTCCTCTTCTTCCTCTTCTTCCTCTTCTTCCTCTTCTTCTTCTTCTTCTTCTTCTTCTTCCTCAGGGAGTGGAACCATCTTAACGGGGTAGTACGTCCAACTTATGGAGATCTTAAGTGAAGCCTATTCGCTACAGATTGTATATATACTACAGTACCGAATGAGACGCCGAAGGGACTGATGACGGACTGAAAAAAGTTTCACGATTTGGCACATTCCCTTCTGTTGAAATAGACTCCCTTTCTCCACGTTTAGGAACGCTTTTGATGATTAGCATTGCAAATCGGGGCACAAGGTCCTTATCACCTTTACATTCTGAAATCTAAAATGCTGAATCCCGAAGTAACAATTGAGCAGATATGGCCGCCCTTGTTTTTGACATTGGTGCCTTCCAGCAAAAGGTCAAAATCACCACCGGTTTGCTTCAGTCCCTCCTTATCGCAAACAACGTACCTTAGATCCCTGGCAGAAATCGCACTGCCGTCAAATGGCAAAACATTCATTTCTTTCCATGCACTGAACGTACACTGGAGGTAGGCATGGGTGACCTGTTTGCAATGAGGCAGGTTTCGAACAGGAAAAAATTAATTATACAGCTCTGACACCACTGTAATGGTGGTCCGCAGTCAAAAGTTATAAAATGCAAAATCCCCTACCTCTAGTTAGTTGAAGTCAACTCTCCGATAGGGTGCTCTGAGTGTTCGCGGCACAGGCCCAAACATAGCCTCACTCGTAGTTTCTTCATTTAACTGGTGACTGAACAGTGCTAAACTTATTCTGTCGGGACTGTACCTACGACTAAGTTGTAGTGGCCAAATAAATGCCTCCCAGCCTTTTGATCCGAATTCTTATTGAGCTGTTTAGAACTGCTGTCATGCCATTCTTAACTGTGAAGGCTTCAGTTTTGCCTTTGAGTTGAAATTAGGTTGAAGGCCGAAGTAAATGCATTCTCTGCAATACCTGAGTGTAATTTACTATTCCTGATTGAAATTATTTTCCCAATTTGGTGGATATGAACAAAAAATGAACGCTTTTCATGTTCAGTTAAACACAGTATGTCAACCAATGATTTCTGCTATTGACTTAATGGTCTTTCCACCTGTAATCAACCCGACATTACTAAATCGGGACAGATCCCCTTATAAAACTGAGAACGACTCTAAATACCCGATGAGTACTCAGATCATGGGCAATTTATCCTCAATAATGCGATATACCAGGCTTATAGCCTATTACTTTGTCCGATTTCATACTTTCACCACATTTTCCTCCGATTCTTAGTATAATACGCTGGATTTAACTATTATTCTGAAGTGAAGAGCCATGGCATGCCAGATATGGGAAAAATGTCCACTAAGAGTAAGCATGATTGAAAACTCTCCTTTCTTACCGCCTTGCGACTAGAATGAGCTTAGAGGTCAAGTATGCTCCAGCGATTCATTATATTATCGGTCATACTTAATTTAAGCATCCAGATTAAATATCATGCAAAAATTGAATTAATCCATCCGAAATTCAAAGGAAAGTTAATTGGTAACTCACATATTTATTTATATGGTTCTAATGAGCAACACGTTTATCCACTCAGAATGCGAAAGAAGAACTCTACCTAAAAGTGCCAGCATAAGAACAGTTTCAATCGCATGCAAATTCTCGAATTTTCTTCCAGTTAAAGTTACCTCCGATGGAACATCTTCTGGAATGTCTGTACAGTGGAGAGCATTCTTCACCTGATTTACTCCATACTGGGCACGAATTGTGTTTGGCATTAAGAAACGAGCGATTTCCTTCGAAGTAAGAAAACCAAATGTTATTTTAAAGGAACGGAACAAATCTGTAGGCACTGATATCGAGAGAAAACTCACGGGATCCATGGGTCCGGCTATTTCACGGAATCGGTGCTGTACTGAGCCGGCGTCTTGAGGAAGACGAGCAACCTCTGGATCGTCATAGCGTTGAGTCACTAGTAGAGCCACACAAGGTCCCGAAATGTATTCACTAATCAATTCGGGGTATTCGGTCAGAACGCCCTTGTAGACATCCAAGAATTCACCAGCGTCAACTTTCGAAAGCCGAAATACCTGGGCCGCAACTACACAGAAACCATGGGACTGAATTGATTTCCAGATATTTCCCACTAAACCTAAACGAAAACCCAAAGACAAACGAAAGAAAGATTGAGGCATGTTGGTTAAGGGAATTAATCAGTTAACACTCCTTTTTGACTAAGCTAAGAACCAACGACAAATAATTGCGTTCAGGAGTGCGATTAGATGGCTTGGTTTTGAGTAACACATTTGAAAATAAATCGTAAACCTTTGATCCGTTAATTTACAAAAAAGATATCAAGAACCATATCTGGAGTTAGTGAAGACCTACCACTCTGAACAGCATGGGGTTTGATAACTGCACAGGTACAATCCTTGATTTCAAGAACTTTTCGACTTAAGAGATTGGTAGGTGTTGAAAACAAAACATGTGCCAGCTTAGCTGAGGATTGTGGCGTATAGGTTGGCATGAATAAATCCTTGTTCACGAAGATATCCGTAATGTCCGCTGTTGTACCATATACCATTTGTCGCATAATTGAATTCGCATCGCGACGCATGAGTTCTAGGGCTACCAACCCACCATCCGCTAGGATGCTGGTCAGTTTACTAAAAACAACATAGTATGGTAAGAACGATAAAATGTTAGTCTTGCTAAGAATGAGCAAAACCTACTCTAAATGTTTGCATTCACAAAAATCAGCGAAATAACTTCGCACATCCATGTTGCTTAAATACATTATTCGTAGGTTTACCAATTTAAAACCGTTTTCTTCAAAACTGGCAATATACTTTCCCGCATTGCATGCACCAGAGTGTGAAATTATACAAACACATCTATAGGAATTAGTTAGAAACACGGGACACCTCTCAGAGTTTCCTGCCAGTGCTTTGGCCGTGAAATCATCAGCGAAATTTACAATACACAGATGTCTGGATAAAACATTTATAGTGCTACCAATGAAAAAATCAAGAACTTTGAGCTCAGGTTGCTTTATTCTTTTTAGAAACAACCGATGATGTTTTAAGTGATGCTGGTGGAAATAAAATTACAAAATAATTTACCATTTCAACTGAATTATCTTGAGGGTAAAAATTAAGCTTGTACTGTTCTGCTTGACCGGCGTCATCTCTATACCATTCAACAATGAATGAATATATTGTTGAATCACCCTAGAAAATAATTTACTTTGTAGAAGCCTTGCCATCAAACTCAGAGAAAAATAATACGCGGCTAGTGAAGTACATAGAAATTGAAGGTCACATTTAGCCACAACGAACAAAATTATAGATATCTATTATAAATAGTATGCGGTTTTGCTTTTGTTGATGTCAATATTTGTTTATTAGTAAACAACATGCACATGACCATATTGCATCTTCATTTTGTTCCGAAAGTCAGTTAATGTACCTCAATTTAATGGTTAAAACGCAAAATGAAATTCGCTTCTAAAGAAGTGCATAGTAACCGTCGATTAATCTTAAACGGGCTTTCCTTCGATTAAAGTGTTCAAATAGTTGAAATTTAAATATTATGGAGACATATTAAATTTCCTTATATTTACAAATCGTATAAATACATTCTTTATACAAAAGCAACCATCAGCAAATCTTGGAAGTCAGATTGAAATGGCAAGTTGTAGTAGATGGAGGCATATATGTATGAAGAGCTTTCATTGAGCCACCTTTTCTATGGAGATAAAAAATATCCTTAAGTCCTTTAATATGGGACTGGCGGTGTTCAAATCAATACTTCGTCAAGCATTTAGAAAGCACTAAGGTTATTTACGTATCGTCGAAGCTGCGAACTGAATCTCTTGATCCAATTTCCGCCTTATTTTTCCAATCTAGTCTCCATATTCTAGTATTTTATTTGACCTAATGTGTAGACACTAGATGCTTTTTTGTTCTCTTTGTGTTGTAGTAGTCGTGCATTGCGATCTCCCACATTCGAGAGAGAAATCGGTTCCAATACTTGTAAACGCCTAGGTCATATGAAAATTTAGTCGCAAATGCTTTCTTATTGTGCATATTTGGACTGGATTAAGTCGAAAATAATTTCTTGCTCCCCCTTATTCCAATATTTCCTATTTTCCATATTATTTGTTGGGTTACTAAAAGTAATTTACTTCTACTTATTAAATAAGCAGGCTCATTGATCAGTCTGCTCATTCGAAACTGTATATGTGACGAAAAAGGAAATTTGAATAATTAATCAACCCACAAAATGTTGTTAATGCGAATGATGGACTTCAGTAACACCCTTAAAACCATATGTGATGCTAGATTTTTAATTAGCCAACCATCAGTTGTTTAGTTTATGAAAAGTGTCTTTCGAGGCCATTATATAAGAACTTATTTCGAATGTATGGCGGAAATTCCTATGGGTAGTAGATTTGCATTCTTGCTTTCCATTTATTTACTGAAATAAAATAAATAATATGGAATATTCCAAGATTCGCACTGTCTATTATATTAACTATAGCAAGTATTCAATCCTAGATGTGGGATCCTGATACATGGAAGGATTTTCTAACTAGTTCAATTTCAGTTTACTTAAGATTCCTATGCAGGCAGGAAATGCAACATCGGATGCAATTTTTTTACTTGAAATACACGATAAACTGAAGCTACAGAAACTAGTACAGACGTAATTGATAAAGGGGTATTTTAATGAAACGATGGATAAGTTACGGGACTTACTAGCTGGCAGGCATTTAGAAATCCCATACGTAAGTGATGAATCACGCAGGGTTACAGAAAGCGAATGAACCTAAATTTGTGGTGTTGGGGGGAGATTTCTGAACGAATCTTTGAATCGTGTCAGTGCAATACTTTGTTTTGTTTTAGCAGATTCTACAAACCTAAATTGAAGTAAATTCTAGATTGGACTGTTGACCGTACGTCATACAATGATACATTAATATGGGAACCCCAAGAAACGGATTTCGAAGTGGGCGTGTTCATCCAAGGTAGGAATGAGATCATGATTAAGGCTCTTGCGAAGAGTGCATCGTGCATTTGGATAGGACTGAACCTTTTATGGTGAAAACCATCCCTCTATAACGTACTACGACTGTTGTCCGGTCACGTCCCTACTCGAGCGTCTAGAAGATGAGAGCCTTTTTTCTAAAAAATCTAGCTTTGTATCCTTGTCGGTCTTTAATTAATGGGAGAAGAGAAATGTCCCTTAATTACAGTCTGGATTTGTAACCCTAAAAGCTCAGCAGAGAATGAGAACACACTTAATCGACACTAATTTCCAGCACTTACCAAAATGCAAGAAGTTAGTTGACATCAAATTGTGCTATTTGGCACTGGAATTCTTGTGAGTGATTTAATTTCCGTAAAATTTAGTTGCTGGTGTCCCGAAATAATGGCGATAATTACGAAACCCATACGTCTTATTACGTTAGTCGATCGATGGCTCAGTTATTTTCTAGTCTATAAAACCAACGAAAATTGCTTTATTAGATTATGCTAGGCATCATTTAATGTTCTCAGGGCAACTTTGTCATAATTTCCCGTTGTGTTCCCTTTGGTATGGAAGAAATTAGATCAAATAGTGCATCATTTAAGAAAATCTTTTGTTTCAGTTCGTGTCTTAACAAACATATTCTTACTATTTTAAAAGGAAACAGATGGTTTTTTAAGATTATTTCCTGTTTTATTTAATGCAGTATTTTTAATTTTATGCATGTGATTTAAAACTCCTAGGGGTTCTAAACTTTATTTTAAATTCATATCTTTCACTGCATTCTATTGGATTAAAACTAGGGTATTTACAATTTATCTTTTTGTATGATTGTATAAAGATAATTTATGCTTAAGTCCTTTATTAAGATCTGTCAGTTTCGTGGAAGCTATCAACTATTCAAATAAGCTCACGGGAGTTGGCTGTTGTCAAGTAAATGATGATGATTTCGATCAGGTACTTAAAGCGCAAGTTATTTTGACGTGGCTATTTTTTACAAAGCGCTGGAGACTATCATAACATAGTTTCATACAGCTTTGAGGCGCCATGGGAGGTGAGGCTATCGGAGCGTTAATAAATGGTTAAGGAAAACATCGAGGCTATGCTTCAATACTCCGCAGTTTCACTTGGCCGCCAACCAAATCCAGTCTGCAGTATTCCAACCTATAATTTCTCGAAAGTAGCGAATCGTTGGCTAATGGGTCAATTTACGTTTTTAAGAACCACTAAAGAATGAATTCCTTACTCAGCTTCATATAAAGCAGAGCGGCTAAACTGCTTTTTCAATGGGCGTGGCTGCAAATCTAATTGCGAATCGGACGAATCTTAACTTTTTGGGTTTTCACTTAGCACTGGTTTGAACAAAAATTCCAGTGAGTACCTACATAACAATCCAGGAAAATAATTATATTGTATTTACTTATTCATAAAAGGAACTAAGCCATCTTTGTGGGCTTTTCTAATAGGAAGTCAAAGCAATTAGTGCATCAAAGGAAGGAATCACTAAGGAAAGGTGGTAATTTAGTTCAGAAATCTAAGAAATGTCACTTTATTTGGGTTAATCAAGACCATTCCTGAAGGATTCCTTTACATTAGGGTTTACTTATTAGAAATGCCCGGCGTGTAGTTTTCTTCTTCCAAGAAATGACCCCATTCCAACTCTCGAAAATCGCTTGAAGAGCATCGAAACCCTAGTACGATTCTCGCTTTATCCAAAGGTCTTTGGTGGATGTATTTTGTTGGAAACCATCTACTGTCATTGTTTCTGCAGATTCTGCTTTACATTTGGTTAATTCACAGAAAGCCATACCATAAACACGTTAAGCCATTTCCAGAAAAAATCGTTCGTATTCGCATGAAAGAGACCAATTACTGACTGCCAGATTCGATGTTCTATTCTGATAATTTACTAAAAGGTCAAATTGAAATGACAAATTGAAAAGACGTTGAAATGGACCTCTTTCATTGCGCGATTGAGGTCGTTATTTCACTTACTTGTTGCTCTCGATTTCCACAAAATTCACCTACAAGCTGCCAGACAAATCAATGAATCACTAGTTGCCATCATATTCCCGATTTAACCATGTTAAATGACCTTGTATGAGTCTTAGCAGCTCAAAATTCATTCTAGTTAAATACCCAATGGGAAATTTTAATGAAATTTTAACTACTTTGTGTTAATTATTCGTTTTTAAATGATTCATTTACAATTGTGTTTTAGCTCACTGATAGTCAATCCTATTAATCCAATCTAGAAGTGTAAAAAGAAGCGTGGAAGGATAATAATTGAGGATCATTCTGAGTCGATTGTTTTTGCATAAATAAGTGCCATTTCAACTAATTTAGTATTGATTACAATGCAATCAACCAAAATGGTTTCATTCGATAAACAAACTAATAATATCTGAAGGGGAATATTGTAATAAATCGTAAGATATTCATCTTTGTTTTGCTGAATAAAACTCAAGAATGAATTGTTTGCAGGTATGAGAATGGGAAAAGAGTGAATCCAACATCATCTAATAGAGTAGTTACAACTGCCCAAAGTAACCTTTTTCTAGCGGCTAGCTTGACTTCACGCACTAACAGATCATTGAAAGTAAAGTTGCGGAAGGAGGCTAGAATGTTAGTATCTCAGAACCAATTGTCAATAAAAACCCATAAACAGTTTCAATGTCTGTTACACTAAAAGCAATGTTCATGTTGGAATATGCTACAGAAGAGTATCGATCACTTATAGCATTCATTATTGACAATTTTCCTTTTCAGGCCGTTAATTAATTTCAATTTCTAAGTTCTCTGTTAGGTAGGTTTGACGTTAACGTCAAAAATCACTACTGTTTAATAAGATCTCGAGATATAAGTTCAGCGGTCATTAAATACTGATTATTATCTTATTTCCTTGAATTCAAGATTAACGTTTCGGAAGCATCATGCACATCACTTTGCACCAGAGACTTTTCAAAGTGCAGTCACATCAGTATTCGTCAACATTTCACTTTAGAACTAGTGCACCAGGTAAGCCATTCAAGGTATATCTAAAATGGTCGTGCATTTCAGAACGTGGATATAGCTTGAGATGTTCCCATTCCACGATATCAAAGGGATCCATACCCCATTGTTACCTGGTTTACAGGCTCCTAACTGGTCCCACGTTAAGTCCTCGAGACTAGAAACTTCTCAAGAACTAACCAAACGAGTAATTGTGAAGTAACTAAGGAACTCAATCATAGCAACGGTTAAAAATCACTTCAGCTTCAATAGAGTCTGAAAAATTTAAAATTAATTCACTGTGATTGCAAGAAAATGTTTCGTTTTGTCTTCCATACAGTTGCAAATCACAAGTCAAGTAAATTGGGAACTGCATCAGGTGTGGCCGTTTTCCATACTAAGCTGTCCTCGTCCCGATCTTTCTTATTAGCATTTATCTAGTGATTTTCTTACTTGCAGTCTATAAAACGCGTCACTTTTGAGAACAGCTTACATACCAGAACAGCTGGAAATTAAATTTGAGGTGTCCCTTGAGGAGAACTGCCGTAGCGATGCGTCGAATCTACCGCTGCAAAAATGAGGTCCCCGAATTGGTCACCCGTAAGCCACTCATACTGAACTGACTTCCTTCCATTGATCTTCCAAAGGATGTTGAGCTGGACATAGCAACGACATTACAAGCATGAATAATACTGGCATTGAATACTGTCGGTTCCCCGTTGATTGCTTATATTAATATTGTTCACCTTTAGAAATGCATTTTTCAGGGTTGCCGCTACGTATATTGATAAAAATTTAAATTTTCTACCCTTATTCTTGTACTTTTTATTTTTCTTCGGAAATTGGAAAAGCACATTACCATATTTTGCATTCATTTGAATTTTAAGAAGCTGTTTTTTGGCTAATTTCCCATTATTTGATAGTCATTTATAGGCAAAATTCAATGCCATAAAGGGTTACCTAAATACTATTGCATAGAAGATTAATTGAAACCCCATTAATAGCTAAATTGTTTTGTTAATTCACCATCATCTAATTAATAAAATTGGTCATAAAAGAAAGATGTCACTACGTCATGGTAATGGAATAGTGCAAGGCCATCCAGTCAAGCACTTCTGAGTCTGGTCTAACAATAATGTCCAAGTTGCCGCATTTTTAAGGGGAATACCTATTTGTGAAATCGAAGGGAATGGCAAAATATTCCACTGGAAAACGGGAAGCCTGATTTTATGCTTTTACAAATCTGGTTATCAATCTTAATGGGAGTGGATTAAATTAAGCGAGGAAGACACCCTTAAATAGTTACGTACGAAAATCGACAGTCCATGAACAATGAAACAACTAAAACATCCATTTGAGAGATTGAAGTTACTTTTAATGAGTAGGACACTTTCTACCATGACAAAAAGTGGTATTCATTAGATTTAAACTGAATAGAATTGAAATATGTATACTGTAAAAGCACAGTATACATCTAAATTATTAGAATTAGACCATGACTAAAATCGTTTACCATTTACCCAAGGGGTTAGTAATTTTTTCTAATAATATTCACATTCCATAATAAACAATAAACGTTTAAAGAAAGATGAAATTAAGCAAAGATGAAAAGGCATGTAGGTGATTTTGAATACAGATAGAAAAACTGGACTGCGAGCATTAACACGAAGCTCATTACAATAGTTACTGGAACATTCTCGGCAATGTACCCCCATTTCACTTGAGTAAGGAATTATTACCTCAATAGGTGGAAATGATTAAGAGTCTTGTGAAATTGTTGTATAGTGCTTATAACAAAGGCAGAGAAGGTCTGTAATTGAATATTGAATAGCTGTAGCCTAGTGGGTAAGTTTTAAAGAATTTCTGACTATGTTTCCATTATGCACAGTAAAAGTGTTGACTGGTTCAAAAATGATGTGATCAAAAATAATGGATATCTCGTTGTAAAATACTACATGAGTATGTCAAACTGAGCATTGGAATTCGTAAGAACTGTTTTTTTGAATTTAGTTCAACTTTGCATAAATAATGTGCAATTTGACTTTTAAGTAATGTAGGAAAAAATATTGTAACATGCAGTCTCGCCTCAAATATTATAATAGAGTTAATGGTATTTTTTAAATCTGAATTCTGGACTATTTATTTAGGAGAACGAATTGATAGATTTTTAATTTCAAGGAGCAGTTAAAGGAATCTAAGCACGTAGAGCACTTTTAGCATTTAGTTGGGATCGGTTCCTTATTATTAATGCAGAGAACGGGCAATAAAGTAACCGGAGGCAATCTGTTAACAAATTTCTACAGCTCCGAAGTTGAAATTCTTAGTTCTTGAAAGGAAAATCATTCATTAAAGATTTCAAATACCACTCCCTTTCAGCAAGTGTTACTTATCGACACTGCCAACTCGAAATCTGAGCAAGGTAAGATTTGAAGCCCATATACTTAGTTAGTTAATATTAGATATTGTTTCTGTGGATTTTAATCTCTTTCAATTGTTTTACTTAATTCCTAGTGGAGTTAGTATTAGCCTTCTGTTGTATCTCCAGAAAATTACATTAATGATTATCTGATTATCTTGAATTATAATTTATTTACCTTTAGTTATTATCTGTATAATATGTACAGTTGTGCATGTTACATGTTTCATGTACAGTTACTATGACGCCCTGCACTTTGTTGAATAAACTCTGAGTTACGACGCGTCCCGTCTCTTGTGGCCGTTATCGAACGTAACGCATACTAATCAAACTATTTTAGGTAGCATGGCACCTCCGTACTTTACATTGCCTTCCAGTGGAAAACATCAAGTGATTGATACAAAGTTGGAGCGTGGGCAGAGAAATAGCCCACTAAGTAATTCAGGATGAAAAAAATCAAAAAGACCTGTTGTTACTGCTCAACTGGGGAAAGCAGCCAAACGGCAGACAGAATGCATGGAAAAGCAGAGGGCCATTAACGAAACAGAAGCACAAATAGCGCTGAGAGCGGTGCTAGAGTAGCTAAAAGCCGGGAACTGTTATGACGGTGAATGCATTTACTTCTTTTCGTGTCGCATCCATTAATCCACGATAGATATATATTCACTTATTTGTGAAAAACTCTACTGAAAGTTCTATCCTGAAGTTTTGAGAAATTACTTCCTATACTGATAATTTTCTACGAAACTTGTAAGTGTTCAGGCATAGAAGCAAGATATTTAGGGATTCATTAGGAGTGAAATATTTCTCTCTAGGAGTGAAGGTACATCACATGGTTACTCGAGGAAGCTTGTCCCCACACCGGGATGAGGAAGAGTCGACAAAAAGAGACTTTAGCATACGCGTCAATGGCCATTTCGTAAAAAAGCCAGTGAGACGATCAGGATTCAAAAGAGGTTGGACTCAGAATCACATCCTGGTAGAAGCGTACGTACAACATTTTTCCTATTTACGTGTGATAATCTGTAAAGCTGATCATAATTAAGATTTTTATCACTTATCTGTTTTGAAATGGTGAATAAGAAGACTCAAATAATGAAGGATATGAAATGGGTACCTATTGCACCTTAAACCATGTTTCGTGATTCTAGGCAGATATTTTAGACCCACTATTGAGGAAAACCTATATGTCCCAGAAACGAAATGTAGTGATCCTCGGTAATAACGAGGGAGTGAGTAAATTGGATACAATAAACGATGCAACCACAACGTGAATGACAATGACAGTTCAAGATGAATCTATCACTCTTCGCAGTGGATTATCGACGAAAAATATTTGTGGAGAACAAAGCACAGGCTACTCGAAGTAGTGATCTAAATTGTGGGTTCAGGGCGTGAATGTTGTGAATTCAACGAAGGGTGTTCATAGAAAATTAGTTGTAAAGTAGATTAAAAGATCCTTTCTCGAGAATTACGAATAAATAAGTCCCACAATATAGAGAATCTTGCAGGGCTTCAAAATAACTTTGCAGTTTCTAAGGCTTTGGTATGTGTAGCTTAAAAGAATATCGTGTTGGATATTAGGCCTAAGTTTTGAAAGGTATATTAACAACTTTCCTAGCATTTCCAGAGTATTAATTTAAATAGGCGATTGCCAGAGATGCTGAATCATAGATCGAAACAAAATTTAGTTCCTGTCAATTTTATTATGGTGCCGGATTACTTTAAAGGCTTCCTTAAGAATCAGGTAATTTGGAATATTAATGATTAATATCCTA